>PVKU01002822.1:0-124412 GCA_004027475.1 Anoura caudifer | reverse complement strand
CAGGCCAGTCTTCTAAGCTAACATGGACAAAGGTGACGGTTACTGCTGTTGGGGAGGTTGCACCCAGCTGGCGGCAGGGACCCTGATGGAACAGGAAGCAGACCACAGGGGCCAGGGTAACTAAGGAAGATTGCCAGATCGCGGAGCAGAGGAAGGAGGAGGGGCGGTGCCGTCCCATGTCCCCACTCTCTTACTACTTTTATAAAACGAGAAAACAAATCACCTGACAAATTTGTTTAAAAGCCTACTAAATGTGCAATGTGAGCGCAGGTACTGACCAGGAGGATCAGGACGCAGCAGCTGACACCCCCAGCGAGTCCCACACCCACCCACCGGCCCCTGTGCACAGCCCATGTACATGGCTACTCAGTACAGATCAAGTCGAGCTTCTGCTTCGTTCAGCACCTTTCTCATTGGTCTTAGGCAATGGGTCTCAAAAACGTGGGCCATGGGCCGCTGGAGCCTGAGGCCAAACTGCTCTCACCCTAACTGTACAGTAACCATACCTGGCACCTTGCCGCAAAGCCAGGAGGTGGAACCTGCACCTGTAACTGTACTGCCAAGTGTGGCCCAAAATAAACAGATGAAAAGATGGGCTCAATGCCTTTGATAAGAAGTAAAAAGAGGGATAATTAACTTTATCTAGTCACTGTCCTGGGGGACACACTTTTGACCCCGCAGTCTAGGGACAGAATGGGAAGCCCACGGCGAAGCCCTGCTGTGCCAGGTGCTGTGCAGCTGTGGCCAGGAGAAGCACCTAAGGTGGAGCAGGGAGGGGACGAGCTGCCTTCTTCAGGGAACATGACCTTCTACCAGAAAGCATGGTACACAGACTACAGTTACTCAGACATAGCTATTTGGTAGATACTTTATGGGCAAGAACAGGGATAAAATGGGCCTTTTTTTCAAGGAAGACAACTGACAAAGTAAGATTCAAGCTTTATGCAAAAACTAGACTTTTTGAAACTCACATAACCAGATCCACTGTGAATTCCGTAACTGCCCTACATTTAAAGGCTTTTCTAATTAATTGATGATATGAATTTTTGACATTACCAAATGAAATGTATTAATATTTGGGAGATTTTGTAAAAATGGCCAATGCATGATACTTAAAATCATACATGTAAGAGGGTTTTAAAAGTTCACAGATAAGGCCCGGGCCAGCCTGGCTCAGCTGGCTGGAGTGTCATCCCATAACCGAAAGGCTGCAGGTTCGCTTCCCCATCAGGGCACATGCCTGGGTTGCAGTTCGGTCCCGTCCAGTCGTGTGCAAGAGGCAACCAATCAATGCTTCTCTCTCGCATTGATGTTTCTCTCTCCCTTCCTTTCTCTCTAAAAAGCAATGAAAAAATGTCCTTGGGTGAGGATTAAAAAAAAAAAAAAAAAAAAGGTTCCTAGACATGGTTTCAGAATCTACATTCCAACCACCTTTAAGAACCACCACTTGCTTATTAGTGCTGTATCGAAGAAGACCCACAATTATCAAGAAAGAGACAAACCCCCCTTCCCGCAGCTATGTAGCTGTGCGAGGTTGGCTTTCTTCACACGCGGTGACGAAAACAACACATCACACCCGAACGAGTGCGGGTGCAGAGATGAGAACACAGATGTCCGCTTCGCCAGATAGTACAGACATCAGAATAATCGAAACACGCACTTTTAATAAAATTTCATTTGGCTTTTAAAAAAATGGCGCTTTTTCATAGAAACGGTACTTATGTTAATATGCAGTAGTAGGTTTATTATTATTTTTAATTTAATGATGATTTTAAAAAACCTCTTGGGCTTTACTTCTCATATGAGAAATATCCACAGGTAGAACCTACACTCCTCAGGGTAGAACCCCCTGAGGCCTCACTGATTTCTAAGAGTGTAACAGCATCCTGAGAGAGAAATATCTGAGAACCATGACCTTAGGGGAACATTCTGAGGACTACTCCCACGAGGAAACAAGTGTAAGAAATAAAGACAGTGGGTAAGCTGAAGCGTCTTCCTCAGCAGACAACAGCGCAAAAAGTGCCCCATTCTAATTGAGTAAACCAAATACGCACGAATTGTGGTTTCTCTTTCGGGACAAAGGGTTGAAGTATTTAAACATTCAGGCCTCCATTAATCTATGAGTTTCCCAAATGACTAGTTGGGGTGACACTACAGTAACACCACATGTAAATTTACCCAATTAGCCCACTGATACTTGTGCAGGCTCCCAAATTCACTGTGTTGTCTTTTGCCACCATTGGCTGAGAGACTTCTCGCTGAATTATTGATTTTCTGCCAATTAATTATCATAGTGAGAGTCAGCTGGGCTTAGCACTGCAGAATTTTTTTCCAGTCCCACTTCTCTGTCCCCTTCAATGTCTCTTAAGGGATCACAATGGGTGGAAACCTAAGGTGAGGTACTAAAGTCTAAAAATATCCTAAGAACAATCTACAAATAAAGCAGTTGTCAGACACTTCAGTGGGCAAAGCCCTGTTTTCCCCCGACTCTGGACACTGAAGCTTTCCGCAGAGACCTTCCCTCCATTCTCTGAGAACTCCACAACGTTACTCCGCGGGTCTCAGCATAAATCCACTGTACTGAACCCACAAAAGACTGAGAGCAGCCACATGTGCGCCCTCGTTTATCAGTGGCCTGCTTGAGGTACAGGAGCAATTTTTAAAATCCCATTACCCATGGGAAAGTACAGGAGCCTGAGAGAAGGGAGCGAGGTTTCTAATTCCTGACACAATACTGGCCCAGCTAAACAGACACCCCTGCAGTGGCTCAACCATCAGCCTCTCTGGGACTAAAATCCACAGCAAACAAAGCCCGTTCCTGCCCAGCCCAGGCCTCCTCCGAGGGCCGGCTGATGTCCCTGCAACAGCGGTGCTGGCCGGCCCCTGCCTGGGAACGCCACCTCTTCCCGCCCCTTGCCCATTGGGGAAAAGGACCTTGGACACCCAGGGGTGCGCACCCATCTTCATCTCCCTGTCCTCACACACTCCCACCTCTATGTCCACCAGGCAGACTGTTCCAGGCAAGAACTCATGTCAAGAACCCCTGCCAACGACTCCCATCTCTCTAAAACGCGGTGCCGCCACTCTGAGCAATGAGATTCACTAAGTCTCCGTTTACTTTCATGCACAACTTCAGTTGGGGGAAAACAAACCAGCAATTCAGCTGGAGTTTAAAAGCTGGAGGAGGAGGAGAGGGAAAGAGGGCCAGACTGAAGTCAGTGAAAGCGGCAACATGAGCAAGATCCCTGGGGGAAGAAAGGCACGCTGAGTCCCTGCACACTCTCTTCTGGAAGAGGGCAGCACATAGGGAAGAACTCGGTGCACCTGAAGGCAGGTGCGCACTCCAACCCATTCCTACCCAGTCCCTGCAGGGGAGCCTACTCAGACACGCACGCAGTGCTGGGTCCTGCCCCAGAAGTTGTGGCACACGTCCCTGCCTTCCTCCCGTGCCTGCACAGCCACGGAACAGCCGAAGTGGCCCGCAGTGATGAGGTCGAGCTCTTCCAACTAACAGCAGGTCAAAGTCACACCATCAAACAGTGACTTCATCACCAGGCACTAGACAAAGAACCTGGCAGAGAAGTAACCCTTTAGAGGGAGAACTGAAATCCGTCAGCCTGAACGGACAGCACAAACAGGGGGAACTGTTCTGTGAGAGCTTCCTCAGTACAGTTTAGAACAAGGGCATTACACCCTGATGAAGTTGAAGGTCTGCTCAGAGGACAAGGCTCAGAACATGGCTGGTGTAGGTGTGGGCTTGTTTTTGGGGGGCGGGGGATGACAAGGCACTCACCATTGCTCCCCTGCCTTGCCCGACCCTCTGAACACCCTATGTGAGGTATCAGCCCAAATGGGAACCACCACCAGAAAACGGTCAAGTGTGTTTGTGTGGAAAGACTCAGCAACCCAGAATGAGTGGCTCTGCCTATTACAAAAATATTTCCCATGTGATTCTCTACTTCCTTGACTAAACTGGAAAATAATTCAACTGTTTATACTTCAGAGAGGGGGTTTAAAAAAGAGGACAGAAATTTTCCACACTGGCTGGCGGGGGACTGGAACCCATCCTGCCACATGCGACTAACTGGGACAGTGCTGCTGGCTACCCTTCCTCGCCTGTCTGTGCTGCCCCTGGCTGGGTGGGTCCTGGGTGCGGAGCAACAGCCGGGCCAGGTGGGCACTGTTGGGGGAGGGCTCAGAGCTCCCCGGGACCTGCTAGGAAAGCCCTCCCTGGCCAGCTGCCCCCAGCGGGGTGCAGGGATGGGTGGTACCCAGCTGTGTCCTCAGGCGGAGGCTGGCTTAACCAGTAACCTGTGTGACTGTCTAGCTTGTCTGCCTCTGGCTTTTGTCTTGAAGCTCTGCTCTCCTTTCAGGCCCTTGGTACAGTCAGCCCCCTGATGTGGCTTTATTTCCGCTTTCCAGTCCCCTCAGTGAGGCCGCAACAGGGCAGAGGCTAAGAAAGTCTAGAAGCTACCATCCTTATGGTAATGAGGGAAATGCTCAGAGCCCTGGTGCCAAAACATGCCCCCCCACCACCACCAGGCTTCCAGTGAGCAGAGGTTATTTCTATGTAAACAGTTGGCAGGTTAGAGCTATTCCAACTGATCCTCGCTTGACAGGGCCTGTAGTCATTTCTCATGTTTTAATTTTTAATTTACTAGGAATATGTTAAATAAAAACAGTTAAGTGGCAACAGCCTGGGCTCTAGGCACCACCTGCCACTGAGGGCCACTCCCCAGGGATGAATCTAGGGGACTGTCCTCTTGAGTCAGTGACCTGGGCCTTGTCTCTGCTCTCCCACTAATCACGGCTGAAAAGTGGCTCCCAGGACCAGGAGGAAAACATGGCTGAGTTCTCTATTTCCACTGATTTACTACTGAAAATAAACTACCAGAGAAAGGGGAGGCAGAGAGGAATGTGGAACTATTCGTTCTTAGAAACACATGCAGCATCTGATAGCAGGAGGAATATTTAGCACAGACATTTGCAGACACTTACTGTCTGAATTAAAACGGGAAGCTGCACAGATAGAAGCCACTGAAAACTGGCAGGGCCAACCCTGCTATTCTGCTATCTGCCAGATACAATTACTTTCGCTACATCTCCGGAGGTAAACACATCTCAACTGGGGGAGCTGAGTGGGGCCACCTGCCACTTGTTTTTCAAAGGTTCTTCATGGGGGGACAGGATTGTGGCCCCAAATATGCTCACATCTGAAAAACAATGGTCATATCCTATTATAAATTAAGACTACTGGCTTTGAATCAAAATAACCTCTGGTTTCCATCATGTTGTCGATAGACCACTGGCCCTACGACATTAGAAGACTGTCTCAACCATCAGAAATAAAAGAAACACGTTCTCAGCCATCGAAGGCAGGAATGTTCATTGGTACCCAAAAACTTGGCCAACTGATAAGGTTCCTGGAATTTCTTTAAAAATTATTTTTCAGAACCTTTCCAACCTCTCCTTAAAGAACCTCAGAAAACTAGCAACAAGACTAATTTCTTAATATAAGATGAAAATGAGTACTAATGTTTCAAACTTCAGCTTATACTTGAATGAAAATTCCCTTCTCAGGTCCTACATTTCATACTTCTCTGTCGTAGAACTAGAAAAATGGAAAAGGGGCCAAACTTGTTGGAAGAAATGAGGACAATTGGTTCCTTTAGTTCTTGACCTCCAGCGAGTCTGAGTTCTAAGGGCAGCCCGAGGGCAGGACACAGGTGCAGGTGAAGCCCATCCTGAGTTTCCATAGGAAACTCAGATGCCAGCTGCACAGCGTCTCTGAAGACACATCTTTTCAGGGGCCACATACATTACTTCATCTCAGGTCACACCTTTAAACACACGAAACAACACTTTTAAAACAACAACGAGATGTTTTCTCTGAAAGTTCTGAGTGAAATGCCCCACTGTCCCACACAGAGGCTTTCCAAATGTTCGGCTCTCTGGTCAAACTCGGACTTACAGTCAAGAAATGTTCATTTGCTTCATGGGAGGCCTAATGATGGGCTTTGTTTATGAGTCCCTGCTGTGGCCAGGGACAAGGCCAAGGCCAAGAGACAGGCTGGGAGACAGCCCGCACTGCGTGCATGCAGCCTCGGGGCTGGGCGTGTACACCAACCCACTTGGGAGATGTTCCCGCACATGAGCTGGAGAGTAACTAGGGGTGTTCCTTTAAAGGCCTGACCTACGGGCCACATTACATCAAATGTGTAGCTCTGCAGAATAAGGAATTCTGAAATAACTCTTAGAACGGATTCACTACCTCTAAGGTGCTTTTCATAAATGATTTATTATGGTTTCGCTAAAATGATGAGAAACGTTCCAAACGATCTGTAAAATGTTGCTAGGCATCTTGAAAGTTAGCAGAGTGGCAAGATTTGTCCAACTGGTTGTCAAAATAAAGTGAAAAGACAGAGATTCTCCATAACACAGAAAACAAAACAAAAATATCCCATTAAAAAATCCACCAGTGATATAAGCAATATTCATGTAGCTGGGTAATGATCTTTAGAAAAATTGACTTTAGCAAGCAAACAGGAGGACCATATGACTGAAGGGGTGTTTATTCTCTGTGGGCACGTCAAGGGCAGAGACCCTGCTGGGGCAGGCACTGCCTAGTTCCCCTGATGGTCAGTGCTAACCACACGGGCAACCACAGGCCCCTCAGACAGCCCCGCTCAGCTGCCTCTCTGATCGCTGGGCTGAGGGCCGGACCTCTGACCCTCCCGAGATCTCTAACCTCCTGGCTCCTGGGCCCTGGCCCCCACTGCTTCTCCAGGCCCCAGGTCCCTCCGGACTTTCAGTGAGCTCACCGCACCCTGCATCCCAACAGAGTGTGACAACCAGTTCTCCCACACACTGATAACATAAAAAGTGAACATAAAACAGAGTCAAAGGGGGGGAAGAACGTAGCAGGGCCAGGAAGTGGCTAGGTGGGGGAGGGGCTTTGTGGAGAGACTGAGTGGACAAAACTGAGCAGTCGGTGCTGACAGAGGCAAGAACACAGGAGCCTGCAGCGGGGCTGCGGTCCTCCCCCAACCCCATTCCTGACCTTACATTCCAAGAGCTCTGTCTGCAGCAATGGTGCCCACACACTTTTTTGTTCCTGGAAGTTCTGTCTCCATTCTCCTCCTGGGAGAAACACCTGGGACCAGCACTAAGGGGCCAGTTCGATGCTCTCTGCTCAGCCTCCTTCTAACTACCCTGGTAAGGTTTTAGGAGCATGGAGAGGCTCCAAGGTGCTCTCTCACCGTGGCTTCTCCTGACCCAACAGCCCTGAGTGGCTGAGTCACCTAAATTTAAGAGGCTCTTTCTTAAATCAGTCATCAGAGAGGGTGCACTAGTCACAATCTCTCCTGAAACTATCTAATGCCACTGAACTTTTTAAAAAACTCAATCCCCTGAAATCTTGGAGACTACAATAACCCAGACGCTCAGAGAGCAAGCGCGGCTCCAGCAGGTGGTCCTGCTGGGAGGGTGGGACCTGAGCCCAGGCTGCAGGTCAGGATGTCTGAAGGGCTTTGGGAAGTGCAGGCTGCATCCATTCCAACTAAACTGGAATCTCTGGGGTGGGGCCCCCACATCTGTGGTTTTTCAACTGCACCCCCCCTTCTCCTGTGATAATGATTCCAAAGTACAGCCAAGACTGCAAAGACACAAAAGAAAACTTAGGGAAGGTGCACGTTCTGGAGTTAGCCATATCTGGGTCCCATCAGGCCCTGTCCCCCCCATGCATCACCTCGCTGCCAACTGTCCAACTGCCCTGTCACTTAGCATAAAGCCACCCTGCTGGTGGGATCCCTGGTGGAAGGCTAGTGAGGGGGGGTCAAGCTGGGTCTCAACAGTATCTTTCCTGTCACTGCTCCCTTTATTCACACAAAGAACCCTTACCGCATCTCATTCAATCTCCAGTGCAAAGAGCACAAAGCCGCAGGGCAGGGAAGAAGACCTCACTCTCATAAACGGCCTAAAAAAAGTACACCATAAAAGACAAAAGGGTCTGGGTCTGTAATGATGTAGCAAAAAGTCCGACCCACAGCAATCCCCCTCCTCCCACCATACTGGGCTCCGAGCCCAGGGAAGGGGAACAGGGATCAAGGACAGGCGAAGGTCAGAGGCACATGACTCTCTGTGCTCAGCAGTCATGTCTGCCACTGAGCGACCCTGACTCTTTTCAGCTGTCACCTCCCGCCCAAAGGAGAGGAGCTGGGGGTTTAGACACTTTCTCCCAGCACACTAGTCTGGTCCCGCCTGGCTCACACCAGGCTGACACTGGGAAGTCATCTACTGTGCCCCCTGCACAACAGAGGTGTCTAGAACCCTTCCATACAAAGTGTCTACGTTCACTTCCGGGGGGGAGTTATGTTTACACTTATATGTGTATCCTCGGAATTAAAGTCTGTGCAGTGAATGACCATTTTCTTCCCATCAGCATGCTTTTTCAAAGAGGAAAACCTGACTTACAGACATTTGAAATGTGAGTTTTATTCCTTTAAAAATTTCAAAGGAAAAGTCCTCATTTCATTATAAACAAATGGAAAATTGTCATTCAAATACGAGTTTAGGGGATCGAATGGGTCTGCCAAATGCTGAGTCAGAACCAGAGCGATACCATTTTCCACAATGGCTGGCAGTCACCCCAGAAGGTCAACGCTGGGAAAGACGTGTGACTCCCTTGTCAGTTTCAAAACTGCTCCCGTCACTGAGGAGGCCGTCAGAACACACCTCGCTAAGGAGAGTTAAAGGCAGGCTTTAAGCTGCAGATGGGGAGAGGGTGGTGACTAGACACAAACACAGAGGAGGAAGGAGAGGAGAAAAGTCTTTCTCGAAACCAGCTCAGGTGCCAGCCGGTCCCAAGGCGGGTCCTGCAGGGCTGTAGTGGGGCTCCCTCAGGCCACGGTGGGAAGGACTGCACACCCGAGCTCGCTGCTCTCCCTCTCGTTCTGTCTTCCTGCATGAAACTGCACCAGACAGAAGAGCTCGAAGGAGTCCCCAGCATTCTCATGGCCATGGGGAAATCCCCTCCCGGCCCGTGTTTCCTGTACCTGAGACGGACTGCACACTTACTTGGCTACCGGTCCTTACATTGCTGAAGGTGACGCCAAGTTAGAGCTCAATCAAATCAGTACAGCTGGGCCCCAAATCACAAGGAAGGACCCTAACATAATCCTTGGCTCACTGCATGCATTTATGCTAATACGAAACGTTCAGAATTGATTTGCTCCCTCCCAAAAAATGTTAAGACATTTCCTATGTAATCTTTCCTGGGTCAACTAATACATTCCAAAATACCCAAGTTTGTATGGACAAAGGGTAGGGTGCTTCACTACTTGAGTTCAACAAATCATGCACAGACATGGTTTACGTCTTTGGAAAGGCAACAGCTTACTAGTCTTGACATTAAAACCATTTGTAAGAACCCTCGTTCCCGCAAAGTGCTTCTTCATTTCTTCCTGCGTGGGGCTAGATTAGTGAACCCCAGGGTTCCTTCACCCCCCCGGAGAAGGTGGCAGGCCTGACCTGGTGAGACCACGGTCCTCCAGGCCCCCATGACCAAACCCTGACACTCTGTCAGCAGGGTGTTTCAGGGCCACCACAAGCTGGCCTTCCCGCTTAGTCTCTATCAGCATAGGAGTGTTTTCGTCTCTACTTTCACTGTGTAGTTTCTACCTCTGCCAAAGTGTGGGGAGGAAAAGAAGGTGCTACTCCCTGGCATCCCAGAGCCCCCAACATCTGTGAAGGGGGACAATACCCATTTCACTTCCCAGAAGGACACAGCAACCTCCTATTCTTGAGTTTGTGGATGCAGCTAAAATTAAACTACAGCATCCACTAGCCCCCACTGGGATACCTGAGTTTGCACCATGATTGGTTTATCTGAAAGGTGGCTATTAATACATTAGACACACTTGCAATCTAAAAGAAATACGCATATTCTCCCTCATTTCACAAAAATGTGCTGACTGCCCAATATGTCTCGGCACCGTGCTGGAAACTGAGGCTCAAATGGTAAGTAAGACAGTCACTTGGTCTCTGTCCCCCAAAGTGTGTGGCCTGGGAGGGAAGGAGGTGACTCCATGAGCAGGCACAGTGGTGACACGTGCCTGGTGGGCTGACAGGGATGCTCAGGGAGGACAGGGCTGAGGCCAGAACCGGGGAGGGGCAGGCAGGAAAGTGTTCTCAGCACTGGGGTCTGAGCTGAGAACTGATGGGTGATGGAGCTGGCTAAGCAGGGCCCGAGGTGGAAAGGAGAGCATGGGAGCAGGGGAGGTAGCCCCCTGGAGAAGTGAGACAGAATGGAAGGGTCTGTCTGGGTGGGAAGGCTCAAGGTAGGGACAGTGGATTTAGCACAGGCCTGGGGACAAAAGCCTTTAGGATGATAGAGGTCAGGGCTTCCACCCAAAGAAGTGACGAGATTCGATCTGGGAGTCGGCTGAATCACTCAGGCCACAGTTGTCATGGTCCAGGCCAGAGAGGCTGCTCTTGGCCATGTAGTGACAGTAGAAACTGGCAAAAGTTCAGAGGTGGAACCAGAACCCAAACACGGATTCCTTTTGGAGAGGCTGAGCCTGAGGCATCTGAGAAGACACTCTGACTTGTAAATAAGCTCCTCCTTCTGGGTATCTGTTCTCTGCGTGAGAGCCTCCCTTCGCTCTTCAGCAATCCCAGCTTCATCCTGGCCAGGAGCTCCTCAAGTTCCTCACCTGCTTCTCCAAGACAAACTCACTATGTTTAGTCAAAGTCCATTTAAAAGGCAGCTGTGCCCAATTCAAAGACACCTGTTATCTTTTGGTTCATCCAGCAGGCATCAGAAATATCAGCCAGAAGGAAGGTTTGAGACTGGTCAGCCAGACAGAGAGATGGACCAAGATGATGTTCTCAGGTGCAGCTCAACTGGGAAGCATGCTGACCTCATGCGGCAAAGTTGGTAGCACTGAGACATCTCCATGAGACAAGTTCGTTCTCTGACCACTGGCTGGTCCCAAGTATGTGACACCATCCCCCCAATAAAAGACTTCCAAACTTTGGGGCTTTTTAGCTTGTTCATTTAAATTTAATGCCATAGTTGCTGACTAAGCAATTCCTGACAACCTGAATTCCATCCGACCCTGTGTCATTACTCCCCTTAGCAAACAGTGAGAATCCACCAGGTGAGGGGCCCTGGCCATGTGCTTTAAAACTGGAACAGAACATGGGGTTGGTGGTCCTGCATTTGGATTACATATTCTATTTTATTTTTTTAAAGATTTTATTTATTTTTTAGAGAGATTGGGAAAGGAAGGGAAAAGAGAGAGAGAGAAACATCAGTGTGTGGTTACGTCCCGCATGCCCCCTACTGGGGACCTTGCCTGCAACCCAAGCATGTGCCCTGATTGGGAATCGAACTCGCGACCCTTTGGTTTGCAGGCAGACACTCAATCCACTGAGTCACACCAGCCAGGGCCATACTCTGATTTAAATAGACAATGGAGTTGCTGGTGGTCCCCTGGAACACAGCCGCTGAAGCCAAGCCACCCATACTGAAGCTGAAGAGAGCTCAATGAGACTCGCAGGGGACGGACCCCAATGGCTGCTTCCTGCACCTGGCAGCCAACTAATGCTCCACTCATCAGGAGGACTCAGGACAGCAGAACCCTGACAGCTTCTCAGCAAAACTCTGCCAGTAAGACTTCTGGCCAAAGGCAAAGTTTTACTGGTTACGGGAAGTTGTCTAACCTACTTACACAATCAGAATCAAACGTGTTGCCAATCCCAGGAACCCCACAATCCACGGTGTACACCCCTATGTGGCTTATGGCAGGAAGCATGTGATGGCTTCAGGTTTGTAAAGGCGAGGACCCTGGAGCAGGGCTGCCTCACCTGAGCCCGGAGACCAGCCCCTCCCGGGTCCCCTGCAGCAGCACTGAGCAGAGCCTCCTGCTGTACCACAGATTGGGGCAAGGCCTGAGCCTCCCACCAAAGTAAGTGACTGTCATCGCACCGCCAGAGGAAGGCCAGGACACATCAGAGAAGGCCCTGCAGACAGGTGTTGCTCAAAGGTACTCAACAAACCGTTCAGGAAGCCTGTATCGACCTATGCATCTCCTGTCCTAGATAAGAAGCAGCTTCCGGAACATGTGTGTGACTCAGGCTTATCAGATGAAAAACTCTAACAAGGAATGCACTACCAATTACAAAGGAAACACGCGCACATGCGGGGCCCTTGCCAGAAACCAGGGCCAATGATCCGTGCCGGCATTTACTGCTTTCCAAGGGGCACCCGGGCCCTGAACCAGCCCTGAAATAAGACCACGGGCTTAGTGGATGCTGGCCAGGGATGATGGAGGATCTGAAGCTGAGCCCTGGAAGGATGGAGGACCCCCACTTAAAGTTTTCAAAGGAAGGGGCCATGTTGGTGACAAGAGTTACCAAAAATTTAAAAATCATTTCTTTGCATATCTGTGCTGGGCTGTGTTAAGCAAAATAAGAAAGCACATTATGAAAACAAAATTATGAAATCAACTTTTTCCCCCTAGTTCTCTTCCCTAATAAGTTAGGGCCAAAATAAACAGTACCTTTTATTTTCAATCAAGCATTTCTAGCTTATTCTGGTTACTCCACACTTGTGAGGGCAGGACTGCCTGCTCCGGGCCAAGGTCTGATCCCTGGACATGGGGGCTGGGTGTGGCCACATGAGACAGACGTGTTGCTAAGATGGCCCAGAACCAAACCCCTGCTGTCTGAAGCTGGTTGGTTTGTTTTGTTTTGTTTTTGCCTGAAAGTGTGTTTCTGTAATTTCTTGTAAGAGATGACAACCTGAATTAGAGAGACGACGCTGTGCGGCCCACCTCTGAGCTGCCGCGGAGCTGCAGAAGGCCGATCCTGAGCTCTGTGCAGAACACCCCAGTCCCAGAGCAGGCGGCCGCAGGATCCCCAGAAAGAAAGGAGAGCCTCAGGACACCCAGGCCACAGCCCCTCAGCCAGGGCTAGCCTGGGCCATCCTCTGCGCTGTCCCAGAAAGCCAGTTACATAACCCGTCACCCAATCATGCCAGCCTCCATGAACACATTGTTTCTCATGACAAAAATACTTCCACTCCTCCCCAAGGCACAGCATAAGCAACCGGCTTCCTGTGACCAGTGGTGCCCAAGAGACACACTCACCGGGAAAGGGGGGAAGTTTCAGAAGTAGTCCCCAACTGCACCTCCAGGGAAAACAGGGGAACTGCTGCACGGAGGAGGTGCTGTGGGGAGTTAACACTGACCCTGCCCCAGACCAGGCCAACCCAGGCCAGGCACTGGGACAGACAGTGACGAAGACAGCCCCGTCTAGAGCAGTCTTCCAACCAAGCCTCAGGGCCCTTGAGACGCTCCCAGGTGTCTGTGTACGCAGTTCAGGGGACAGGTGAAAGGTGAAGGGGAGCTCCAGGAACAGCTTCTACAGCCTCACCTCCCACATGCACTACGCCTGGAAATGGGGAGCCACCCCCCCATCTCCCCACCTCCTCTCTCACTGAAATCCTACCATGGTGCGCTGCTCCCAGGTTTGAAACATATTCTGCCCAAGTCAAAAACCTCCAGGGCACCGCACAAAGGAATGATTCAAAATGCCAATAATCAGAAAAGTCTTCTTGAATAAATAATCATAACCCCTTAAACTCATCAGCCTTCCCGATTTTTTGTGTCTTAGCCGGATTTCTGTTTGGGGTGACACATTTGCAGATAGTTCTGGATTCAGGAAAAAACTGGAAGAAACATAGGTTAATGATGAATTCTCTTAATATACCTAGACCTTTTCTCCAAAATGCCAAAACATTCAAGCCAAGTTAGAGAAAACCCACACATAACAAACTTCCCTGAAGTCTTTACAAGTACATTTTCAACGATTCTCTCAAATTATACCATCAAAGATTTATTCCAACTAAGTCAACCCTCAGATTGTTTGCATCTTATAAGACGTTAAATGTTTTCTGCTTCCTAGTCACCAAAATAAATCATTTGAACCTGTGATAAAAAGAAGAAAAAAAAAAAAAAACCATAGGAGAGAGTATACAGTGTTTTATAACGTGATCCCCGAAGGTCAAAGACAAAACCATGGCAGACCACGCCCTAGAGACCCCTCAAATGGAGAGGCCAGCACAGCGAACACGTGCTATGAAGCCAGGACAGGCAGATGGAGCGCGGGAGGCCTGCAGACTGAAGGGCAGAGGGGGCGTGCCAAGCAGAGAGGGGCTGTGCAGAGGGACAGAAGCAGCAGGGCCACCCGTGGGCCGGAGCATGAGGGCTGGAGTTCCTGAGCGTGGAGGGTAGGGAGACGATGAGGTGCAGGGGCAGGGCAGGGAGGGCCTGCTGCCCTCCCGAGGGGCACAGCTGGTACCCAGCACCCAACAGAGGTCTCTAAGCAGGGGGTGCTGTAACTGATCGCTGCTTCTGCAAAGACAGCGCCAGCGGCGACAGGAAGGATGCGGTGGAGAGGGTGAGAGCTGGGGACAGAGGGCTCGGCTGAAGGGCCAGCAGGACCTTCTGCAGTGACGAAAGTGTCCTTCCTGTGTTATCCATTAGGGCCACCAGCAACAAGCCACTGAACACTTGAAATGCAACTTGTGAGACTGCAGAGGTAATTTGTATTTTATCTACTCTTAGTTGATTACCATTTCAATCAGCACACGTGGGTAGTGGCTACCATAGTGGACCCAGGCGAAGGAGTTATCTCAAAGTTCGGAGCCCAGTGTATCCTGAGGTAAAGCAGGAACAGTGGACATAAAAAAGACAGACTCAAGTGGCCTTTCTCAGGCAGACTGGGCAGATTCTGGAGACCAAGGGAGCAGATGCAGTGCCAGGACTGCGTTAGGAGGCCACACGTTTTTGTCTGTCAGACCAGGTTAATGGTGACACCACATTCTCTGTAGCAGCAGAGAGCGTAAAAGATATTTGTGAGAGAAGGTAAGCGACCCAAAACACACCCATTTACTTTGAAATGTGTCCAGAATATCCAAGGAAGATGGCCAGGGGCAGTTGGGAAAGTCGGACAGGTAAAGATCTGGGGTCACTGTCACTGAGGCAGCAAAAGAAGCCACTTAGGAAGGCAGGAGAAGAGACCAAAGGGACCCCATTTGGTCTCAAAGGGATTCAGGGCCGAAGAGACCAGCAACGGCAGAGAAGGAAGGACCAGAGTCAGCCAGAGAACCGCACGCAGAGAGCGCTGCCCCTGAAGCCAAGGGGACAGAGATGGGCGGGGGTTGGGGGGTGCTAAGCGGGGTTCAGCAGGGTCAAAAGGAGCTGAAGTCTGAAGGACGGGGCCTCAGGGCAGGCCAGAGGGTTCAAACAACCAGGAACCACAGTGGTAAGAGGGAGAAGGGCTGGTGGACAGGAGGCCACAGCGAGGTGTGGACACCCACTTTTGCCTGTAGTGACAAGTGAGGTCCCATTGGTGTTCAGATGCACCTGGGGCCCTCAGACCTTGCTCCAATACCAGCTACAAGACTACCAAGGTAATCTTTTTCTGAACCCTAATAGAAACTGTCAGAAAGATGTGAGTTACCTATTTTTGCCTAAGAAACAGGTTATCCAGCAAAATGATACCTTTGACAGCCAGAAGTTAAGCTCTGGAAGTTTGACAGAAATGGACATGATACATATGCAATTCACAATTCACTTTTAAAAGCCTCTCTTTTGTCATCTGTCACCTCCACACCTCTTTTAACACTTGCCTAATGGCACCTTTCAGACAAATGGACCTGATTCCACCAGTGGGATTCCCTACGACTAGGGTCTCAGGACTCTCCCTTGTCACAGCTGAAGCACCTTCAAAGGCCCCAGCAAGGGCTGAGGCCTGGGGGCCCTCCCACCAGAATCCTGGCCAACCGTCTTCAAATCACCTTTGCTCCTGCCTCTCCTTATATTAATGAGAAGAGTAGGACTCCAGACTAAACACTTGGTGTCCTTACTGTTTTGACTTTTAAAAAAACTTTGTTCATTCAAAACTCGCTGGGCTTCACAGGCAGCGGTATCATTTCATCTCCAGCCACCTCCCTTCCCTGCGCCCTCACGTCACACACGGAGAGCTATTAATGCACATGAGGAATCGTCACCAGGATCACTGAGCCCCAACAGCCTGCCAGGGAGCAGGCAAAGTGCTCAGATAAGCATCCTCAGCAATCTCACGAGCCCCTTTCCCTGTTAGGGGCATGGATGTCAAGGCGCACCGCGCCCAAGGGGGCGCCAAGCTCAGATTCAGACACTGGGTTACACGGTACCTGACCCTGGCAGGTGCTCAAGAGACACTCAGAGTAAAAGGGACTCTGACCCTCACACTCGTCCCACTGGCTGGTGAAACGCAATGTTAAAAACCTTGAGAAAAGCATGGACTCTGAATCTCCAACAGTACACGCCTCCCACGGACCGCACGCATGCGCTACCGTCCCGCCCTCACTCAGTCACGGCTTTCCGACCCAACCGACAGAACGCAGGGCATGCGGCACACACGGGCCTCGCAACAGCACAGGACACGCCTCCCACAGACCACATGCGTGCGCGGCCGTCCTGCCACCACTCAGTCACCACTTTCTGACCCAGCCGGAGGCACACAGGGCACACCGCACACGCAGGCTGCGCAACAGCACACTACACTGCCTCCCACGGACCACACGCATGAGCGGCTGTCCCGCCACCACTCAGTCACCACTTTCCGACCCAGCCAGAAGAACACAGGGCACATGGAACACGCAAGCCGCGCCCCTGGGCCTCACACGCGTGATGCGAACGTGCACAAGCAGTTTCAAGGACACGACGCAGAATCTGCTTCAGAGGCGCCTTTCCAAACAGCACGAAAGTGGCCTGCCTGCTCTCTGAATGCGTCTCGTCTACAATCATTACCACTTGACAGATACTAAAAGCTGACTTCAGGCTGCTATTCAAAGCTCATTCTTAAGTCATGCAGACTAACTCAGAGAGAGACAATCAGCCTTTGACACAGCACTTAATTTAATAAGCCATTTTGGAATTTTAATAGAACCATTAACAGGTGTGGAAGAAGAATGAACTGTCCTTTTGAGACCTTATAACTTACAAATTAGCTAATTTTTATTTTTTAATGTAAATGTCAAAAAGCAAAATATCAGAGGCTAGCAATTATATTGCTAAAAATATGTGCAGCAATTATATTGCTAAAAATATGTCAAAGGATCTCTGCTCTCAAACTGAAAAAAGAGCATTAATGGTATTTTTAAACTAAATGCCGAAGTCTATAATTTAACTCATACTGACTAAGAAAGATGCCCCCATTGTAAAGGACTGGTAGATGTGAAGGTTAAATAAAATAATGTGTATAAAAAGGAAGCCATTCAGTGCCTTACATTATTAATAATGCCTTCTATATTATTAATGTATTAATAATACATTATCAGTGCCTTACATATTACTAATGTATTAATAATACATTATATTATTAATAATAAAAATAAATTCCTGAAATTAAATTGTACATATATGTATTTTTCCTATGTAACAAGTTTAAATGAAAGATGATAAGCAAAAGGTTAAAAATATACAAAGTTTAAATGCCAACACACAAAATAAGCAAATGATTTTCAAAGGACATCTACTACATGATACTAACTTAGATTATAAATGCTTTTATGGTAAATAACATGTACCAAAAACATATTTATTAGACATAATTGGTACCTACTAAATATTCGCTAATTACTTGCCTTGAAATCTTCTGTTAAATATATATAATCAGAAGAACAAATCAAGGAAGATTACAATAAAATAATCTAAACTATACTGGGCCAGGAAATGATGCTGAAACAGACCACCAGTTTTTAAAGGACAGATATACCTGAGTCATATAATTAAATATTTTCATACCATGCTTTTTCTTACCATAACATTATGTTCATTTGAGAAAAACTGCAAAACAAAAAAAAGAAGAAAATGGCAATCACACATCACACAACCCAAGCAACAACCACTGCAAAGGTTTTAGCATCTCCCTTTCTGCCAGCGCACGTGCACATTTAACTTCCCCGTGAGACTGCGATCTATCATACATACTGCTTAGCAAGAAAATTCCTTCATTTAATATTCTGTGAACATTTTCCCATGTCATTAAATGGCCTTATAAAACAAGATATTTAATTGACTTAAATTACTTGATCACATGAAGAATCATAATTTAACGTCTCAGTGCGATATTTCCAGTTTCTCACATTATAATTAATACTGCAGTGAGCACGCTCACCCATACATCTATGGGCTGAATGTGGCTCTTTCACACAGGGTGAATACCTCCCCTGACCCCCCACAATTGTTACCCTTCTCCTTCAAAGCAACGCGCGAGCTTAGCCTGGAAGGTGTGGGGTGCGAGAGTGGACCAGTGAGGGAGGTGCACTGCCTCTCCCTTCTCCTCTCAGTCTCTGACCCAGGCCGCTACAGAGCTGCTGTACTTGAAGTCTTCGGGTCCAGGTGTGGGGTCAGCTGGTCATGTGCCTACTCCCACCCACACCCCACCCCTCACCAAGTGCAGTTTCCCACAAGAGCACAAGTGTCCCCTAGGGGGCCGCTGCAGAGGACAAGCCCCCTGCAACATGGACAAAAGACTCTGAAAGCACAGAAGTCAAAGAAATCGGTCAGAACACACAGGCCGGAGCCCTGTTGTCAGCATCACCTCGTCTTCCACCCTCTGGGCACATCCACGCCATCTTCCTCAAATTTAAAAAAAAAAAATGTATTTTCACATTTTGAAGTTTTCCGGCGACTTAACAAAAGTTTTCCTGACATGCTGCATACCCACACCCCCACGAATACTTTCCAACCACGAAGCGGTCTGTGTGCAGGAGGTGGCTGACGCGCACCCCAGGCAAGAGAGGCAGGGTGCCTACAATGCCCACCACGCACCAGGTGGCCCAGCCTGGCCAGAGGGACCCTGGCATCCCACTGCTCTGTCTTAAACTCACAGCACAGAAGCAAATCTTCCAAGGACTCCCATCTTCTAGCTCCTTCCGCGCTCTAGGCCTGTCTTACTGAGGTCAAACCTTATCTAATGCTAATCCAGATCTCCCTTTAAGGAAAAGGTAGATGCTAGGCAACACTAGTATTCCAGAATTTTAATCTCCCTTCTCTGAAAGCTAACAATTCAGGACAACCACCCACATCCAACGGCAGGAGCCCGTTTGGAAGCTGCAGAACTGGTCTGGTGAGTCACAGGACCAAGCGCGCCCTTTAGGGCTGTGTGACAACTGTGATGTTTTATGGTTAGTTGTCAACTGTGACACAAGAGTACACAAAATCCAGATTCCCTTTTGTTCATCAGAAGACAAATATACAATTACTTCACAGAACAGATTGTTAGACCTGGCTGCCAAGGGCAGATCAAAGATAAACTCTGAATTCTACCACTCGGTTACTTTTTGGGTAAAGGTTTAAAATGAATACACTTAACTCACAGAGTGTTTTAAAATCTCTTCTTCCATTTCCATCACCTAATAAAACAAAACATAGAAACTATTGGATACCTATTATCTCCTGCAAATAGCATGTCATGTACCTGGCCCTGACTAGATAAACTAGTATCACTTATCACATTAAAATCTTTAACTACTAACATACAAAGTGCTTGTTCAAACTGTGTTATTAGCATGTAATATGGGGAACTGCTCTTTCACACCTAACTTTTGTTTGGTTACAATGCAGAACAATAAAAATCATGCATGTAAATATGGCTCATTACAGTAATCTACACGCACGATTTCAGTGAACAAACTGCACAACTCTTTAAATGCTTTTCTTTCTTCCTATGGTCTGTTTTTTGTCATTACATTCATAGCAACGTAATTTTAGGTGTTGAATCTAATAGTAAAAGTTGGGGCTTTTTTATTTTGTATTATCTTTAACACTGAAAGTACTCACACCAAGAAGAGAGTAAACTCAGGATTACAGAAGTGTTGGGAAGCAAAATCCTTGATTATTTTCATAGTTTTTTAAATGAAATATGTTTAAAAATACTGAAAGAATGAACTCAACAATGTCTCTACTCCAGAAGAGAAACTATTGAAAGTATTATTTTTATAAGTCCCTTACACAATTTTTTTCAAGCCCCTTGTCCTGACGGGAAAGGCTGCAGAAATGCCAGACAAGCAGTGAAAAGCTGAGCATGGCCAGAAATGAGATGGAATCTGAACATTCAGAAGGATGCGGCAAGAGCTAAAAACTTTGAACCAAGGAGAGAATACAACTGCGAAGAAAAGATTTAGAAGGTCTGCCTTTTAGAAACCTCCAAGTGGCGATTCCAGAACCACAAAGATGTAATGGCCAAACAATTCTAGATGTAGGTCGACTCAGCTCATCTCCACTCCAGGAGCACCGAACACGACCCTTCGGGGACTGTGGGCTTTTTAACCCAGAGAACGTACCCCACACACCTGAGCAACAAGAAGACAACAGGGTGTGAGCTGAGCGAGTCCACGTTGCCCGCAGGATTCGGGGCTCCCCTGCAGTCTTCATTCTGAGTCCAACAACAGCAGAGAAGCTGAGTGGGAGGGTGCATGGAAAACGAAAACCACTTTCTGTGAAGACTACCAGAATACTCACAACTCTTCAGCATCTCCTCTGCCTCTTCCCATGAAGGCATGACCCCTGAGAAACCTCCCTCCTCTGGAAGCATTCCCTTCCTCCTCCAGACTCGCAGACCAACAGGCCTGGCATCACCCGCAACACAGGCCCACACTCCCTGCAGGGGCTGCCGAGAACTCGTTTAACAGCGAAAGCAGAAGATGATGAAGGATTTGGCTGATGGAACAGTGCCATTACAAGGGCAAAGGCCAATGTCAATGTTTGCCCATTACTGGTAAGTCAAAGCACACAGACGGTGGAGGCATGGGAATGCAGGGCTGAGTCAGACACCAATAAATCACAGGCGAGTTTTCCTCCCTGTGAGTGCAACGTTCCAGCTGAGACAGAGCCCCGTCCTCAACATGTACGTTTATACACTTGACCTCACTGACTAAGCTCCACACTGCCCTTTTGTTCACTACAAACAAAAAGATGTAAAAAACTCCCCAACGCCACAGTGTGAGCTGACAGCACCCCATCTGCAGCTGCTCAGCTCCAGCTCCTGCTCCTCAACCAAATGAAGGCTCAAGAAACGCTCCTCTTCTCTGTTATCCTTAGCAGCTGTGCTCTTATCGCTCGGGAGGTTCCCTGAATCCTTCAATGCTTAAATTATTGGCAAAATTAGCAAAGTCAGCAGAACCCATCTGTAACGCATCCTGAGCAGATAACAGCAATAGAGAGGAAATGAGGGCAGCCTCCAGACCATCCAAATGCTGTGGTGCACCTGATCAAACCACCCTGGGCAGCCTTTCCATCCTCGAAAACAATGCTAAGGGTCATTTATTGCAACCAGGAGTTTGTTCCTGCTTTGCATTTGTGGGTGGAAAGCAACATTTGCAAGCCGAGCACTAAGTTCATTCCTTTGTAGATCTTCATTCAAGAACATGGATGCTCCAACCCCCAAGGAAAAGAGCTGAAGCCCAAAGTTGGAGATAGTCCTGGAGCTCAAAGTGGAAGTCTCTTCTCTCAAACATTTTGGAGGAAATGGGGCGATGATGACAGCACATCAGGATGTGAGGAGGTGAATCCGAAAGATTCGTGTGTGCTATCACCGGGGTTACTCTGCACAGCCCTGCAAACCAACAGCGTAACTCTAGGGAACCCAGAGCTAGGGCCAGGCACAGTGGCCCCTCTCCACTTCCACACCGTTGGCACCCACAGGGCACTGCCCTGACCCCTTGAGCCCGGAGAGATGCACAGTCCACTTCACTGTCACTTCAAGAGTCTTCAAAGTGGTGGCAAAGTCTGTTCAAAGATCTTTTGGTGACAGCAGTACAACGTTAGCTCATCAGAAAGGAGTGGATGTCACAGTAGGATTTGCCCCACAACCTGGCGCTGCCCCTCTCTCAGAGTCAGAGTTGGCCCCCGGACTCCAAAGGAAAAGCCTTCTGAACAGGACACAAGCCGCAGAGCCCTGCAGCCGCTGGGAAGGTCTGCAGCCCGGAAACTTGGGCGCTGCTCTGGCTCCTGAGTAAAGGATCACCATTACTCCATTCACCAAGGGCCTCTTACACCTGCCATTGTGAGTCTGAATTGTAAACAGGGGACTGACTGGGTCCTTTGCTACATCTGCGAATCCACATCCTTCCACAGTTACAGAACCTGCCTGAAACCTCACTGGTGTCAGACTCTACCCTCCCTTCCTTGCACTTTAAGAAGACAGCACTTCCTCCAATTAAGAAAAGTCAGCTGAGGAAAGCATTATTAGAAGAGTCACTCCATGTCCAGAACGAAGGTGCCTGTGCTCCCCTCACCACCGTACCCTGAGTCCCTCCCCAAACGGGCCTTGCACAGAAGAGCGTGCAGTCTGCATTGGGTACATGGGCACATGCGCCTGAGCACCCACCATCTAACAGGCAACCCCGGCTCCACAGCACTCGGGCAGAGGTGCAGGGACAGTCACCTGCCTGACAGTCCCAGCGCCGCTGAAGCAGGGGTGGTCAGGCTTTTAGGTTCCCCAGAGGAAAGGGCAGAGCAGTGCAGACCCTGTGGGTCCTTCAGATGACCTCTCTGGGGGGCTCCCTCCCTCTTCCGCCAGGCTGACAGCAGACATGCCCACTGGGCTTCCCCTGATCGGTAAGGCCAAGGCCAAGGCCAAGGCCTGGTGGTAAAAAACAAGAGGGAAGGAGCCTGGGTCCCAAGAGTCCGGGGGAGGGCAGCAGCCACCTACCCAGACCTGGGGCACAAGAAGAAGTCAACTTCTCTCTTGCCTGCACACTGCATTTTGGGGTCTCTTTTAGAGCAGGTAGAACTACCCTAACCGACAGAGCCTTAAAGAACAATCTTCACATGCCAACAGCACACCAAACAGAGGGAAAAACACATCAAACCAGTATTGCTGATGAAAACTTAGTGGTTTTACTCATGGCTAGAATAATTTAGCAACTCAGAACTTCAGTAATAGTGGGCATAGCGATGAGGCGGTTAACTAAGGACAGAATCTTATTAAGTCAACTAGAATTTTATTTAAATCTCCTAATGTTTTAGGTTTAGTTGGCCAATCTCCTTCCCATAGTGTCACAAAATTGAAGTCAGGAAATTTTATTTCAATTAATTATTCTTCAGAGGTGCCTTATAAAACTACTTCCCTTCAAACTTCTTTTACAAGGTTTTGCAGAAATCAACTGCTGCATTTTCTTTTGCCTGAAGTTTTCCAAGTACCACACACAAATAAATAGGTAATATGTCAGGACCCAGCTTCTCAGGAGCAAGAGAGCCTGGCTGGAGATGCCACAAAGTGGAGCCGGCCCTGCAGCCCGGGTTCACAAACTAACCAAAAGCACGTGGTTTGCAGAATGTAGGGGTGGGAGGCAGGAAGAGACCTTGTCAGACAGAACATGGCCAAATCAGGTATCCCCATCACATCCCTGCTGGGAAAGGGGAAGATGAGACTTAATAAAAATACACAAATTCATAAAAGAAATTGCTTCTTGCATCACTTGACAATATAATGTCTGAAAAGGGTACCTGACCCAGCCACGTGAAGGCAAAGCTTGGCGTTAAAATATCTCTGAAGGTGCATGACAAAGGGGAAGAATGTTATGCTGCGTGAAAGCCGCCTTGCACAAGAGCACATGCTGCCTGGCTCCACTTACATGAAGTTCAAGAACAGGCACAACTATTGAGGGGGGAAAAAGGGGACGTGGCTGACTGGGAAGGGGCTGAGAGAACTTTCTGGGCTGTTAGATTGACCCTAACAGAAGCAGGGGTTCCACGGGTGTGCACATTTGCCTCAACTCATAAAAGGGCACTCTTAAAATATATGCATTTCAGTCTATAAATTTCACCTGAAAAGAATTTAAAACGTTTCAACTTATTTACAATATGTATACTGAAGTGCTCAGCGGTAAAATGTGATGACTGATATGGGTGACTTATTTTGAAATATATCCAGAAAGACGGACTGATGGATGGAAAGAGATGGGTAGACATGTATGAAGCAAATACAGTAAAATGTTAACACTTTGTAGAACCTGGGTGGTGGACAAATGGGTGGCCACTATACTCCATATTCTTTCAACTTTTCTGTATGTTTGAAAATTTGCATGATCAAGAGTTGAGGGAAACGACGATTACGTTGAGATCTCTTGCTTTGCTGATTCTCTCAAAGCAATGAAACTCTTGCTTTGATTATTCACAGCAATTGTAAAATAAGTCACTTTTTTAGTCAATCAATCACCATAAGTTATAAATTCCTAAATATAAAATCTTAAAACATGTGACCCTGAATTGCAGATATAACACTGTGTGTGTGCATATTCTCTGGACAAAATAATGGTAATTACAGTTAATAATACTTTATTGTGTACTTAAAAAAGTTATTAAGAGGGTTGATCTAAAAAGTTCTCATCATGATAAAAAAAAACTGTAACTATTATGTGGTGATGGATGTCAACCAGACTTACTGTGATAATATGCACTATAAATAAGTATCAAATCATTATGCTGTGCACGTGAAACTAATATAATGCCATGTCAATTATATCTCAATTTTAAAAATAATTTACTTTCTACCTTTGAAGAATACAAAACATTTTTTTCCTTTAGCCTTATGACACATCCTATAACTTTAAGCAAATTACAATGGGGAAGAAATCGAACTGATTATCTTAGATGATGGACAAGTCAATCACCACTTTGACTTGTCCATCAAGTCTCCTTAATGTTGCTTTTATCAATCAAATCCAGGTTTGGCATTGCAATACCTGGACCGAGCAAGAAAGTGAGTGTGGCTCTGGGCAGCGTTGGCTGATGCAGGTGGTACTACGACCAAATGAACAAAATGAACAGCAGGATGCTTGACTTGTACTTGCTGGCTCACCACAGAGCCAGGAATGTGGGTGCTCACAAGAGCCACTCAACAAAAATTCACATCCTGACCACTCTCCAAGGCCTAACTCTGCCCCCACCTCGTCCTCCCATGTTTTCCTGACTAGGCAAACCCACCAGACGCTTGGGGACCACAGAGTCTCTCATCTGCGAGGATCAGGACCCGTTATCCCGGGGCCTCGTTCATGCAGGAGTCTTTCCCTAACACACCTGCCACCTGGCTGTCCCACAGCCAGAACATTTACACTAAGCAGGTCATGAGTTCATGGCCGAAGAAGGCAGCCCGCCCCACCCCACAGTGGGCCTGGCTGTTCAGACACTGCTCCCGTTCCTGGATCTGCAGCATGAGCATGTTTGATTCCAGGATAACCAGCAGGTCCCTCTGAGGCCTGAAATGCTATCGGATGGTTAGTTTGCTGACTGTGCCAGACACTCAGATGGGGGACAGGATGGGGATGAAGTGACAAGGCCCTGTCCCTCAGGGGCCTTGCACTTACTCACTTGGAAATCCTAGAATGCCAGAGTTGAGATATCCTCATTTTAAAATTGGGCTACATTCACTGCCTACCCAACACGCCCTCAGCCCACCTCTGTCCTCTCCAATAGCAAGGAAATCTGACTTTGCCCTTCTATATAATGCTGCAACTAGCTCTGAAAAATTATCATCTCTCTCCTTGGTTTTAATTTCCCAGGAGAGGAGAAGGTGGAAGTTCAGTTTGAAAACCTCTGAAGCTCACAGACCCAGCAAGGAAAACAAGTAAATGCCATCCTTACGCTGCTCCACAGAGATGGGAGCCTGGAGTCACACTCCTCTCTGTCTCCGCTACACCTCCCAGGTGCTGCAGTGTGGAGGGGAGACCAGCATTTGTTGATGGAATGACAGGAAAACTGGAAGGTTAAAGGCAGAGTCTCCTGGAACCACCCTGGGGCCTGGCCCCTCACACATGCCCAGCCCCCACCGCTGTGCTAGCTCCAGGGAGAGCTCAGTGTTATGGTGCCAGGCTCAGAGGATGGATTTAGAAAGCTGCACGGAACTAGACACGGGGCGACAGCAGCCATCAGACATCACCCAGATTTAACTGCCCTAAAATTAGCAGTGGTAGCAAAGCAGTTACTGCAACGATTGCGTCAGAGCTCTTCCGACTGGCCGGCTGCCAGCTTTAAACAAATCGCCCCGCTTTCCCAACCAGGGAAACAATATTCTGGAACAGAGCCAGCTCAGCATTTCAATGAACGTTCCCATTCCAGCATCGCTATTAATGTTTTATCATTCAATGACAAGGTGAACAAAGTCTGCATGGGCTCCATCAGGGGAGTATTTTCTTTGTTGTAAGCACTTATTCTTTAGGTGAGTGAAGTATTGTGGATGAATCCATTTCAATATGTAAATGCCTGAAACTTATTTAGGGACTCACAGGCAAACTGGTTTAAACAAAGATCATGCAAATCTAAGCAAAGCATAAATGCAAAACAAAAACTGCTTTCCTCTTTAGAGTACTTCCTGGACTTGGCCAGGACAACGGAGCTAAAGAAATGTTCTCTGCATGGTCACAGAGAGCCCCCCACTTCCCAAGGAAGCCTACGCAACCTGATTCCACCAGCAGGCAACCAGCCTACAAAACTTCTCATGGAAAACCGGCAATCCACTGGCAGAGAGACGGGGCGCATTTTAGACCAGAACAATAAGTTCATTAGCCCAACCCTGGGCCACCATTTCCCCCTTTCAGGGGCAGTTGGCTGAATAATTCCACCATTCCCATATGCATGCACCTTCTTTCTTCTTCCCTCTCTCCTTTCATTCATTCCTTTTGTGATTCACTGAGACCCTGTGTACTGCACAAGGCAGCCGTGGGGAAGAAGAAAGAGCCCCAAACTTGGAGCAGAGAAAAAGGGGTTAAACCCTAAGAACTAAGATTCAGAAAACCACATGTTCTCTCTCATTAAACCTCGGTTTCTGCATCAATAAAGGTTCTCTCTTACAAAAACATAAATGAAAGTGCAAAAAATAGCTGTTCTTAAATTTACCTTTAGCAATATCTCTCCCAAGTTCTTTATCCTGTTCCTAAGGTCAAAAACATCAGCCTCCCTCCCTCATTCTTATCATCTTTTAAAACTTTTAAAACAGGAAAGTGGATCAATTATCCCATTGAAATGATTAATTATCCCACTGAAATGATTACAATAACCCTCAAATAAACAATTAGCTTGATGAGTTAGCTGATTTTACTGTTACTTAGGCTAATCTCTCAGGCTTGCCTACAGCTTCCACCATATATTTCAACAAAGAGGTGTTAGCACACTATCCCCCTAAATTCACATAATACAGGAATTAGTACATCAGCATACCAGAATAAAAGATTCTACCTGTATGATTAAAACTATGGTTACTGAGCACCTACTATACCTAAGGCATAAGTAAGTAATATTCTACAGTTCTTTGCTATCCTTAAACTAAAAGTGATCACTCAGTACAGGTGCACTATATACTACTGGTGGGCTTTTTTAAATCACTATTTCCTGTACAAATTATCATGGCTAATGGGCTGAGAAATAAGACTGCAGGTAACGTTGCACAATCCAGAAATCATTTGCAGCCATCTTTGTTAACGAGTCCACACCAGGGCTTTTAGGGGAACTGAAGCCCATCAGACTCCAACAAGGCTGTGCAGCTGTCAGTTGGGATCAGACTTTGACACCTGGGAAGGCGACACACACACCTTCTCATGAAGGCAAGGTGACTCCCCGGTTCTGCCCTGGGCGCCCCATCCCCCCGGCACTACGCCCTCTGACGGGCTCCACAGGTCCTGCTGGAACAGAGAGGTCTCTGCTATGGTTACCATCTTCAGAAATGCCATTCTGACGGTTCAGTACCAGAGTTGAGTCACAGGTCATTTCAAATAACGCAGAAAAGACATAAAATGAGGTCCTTCAGTTAGATCGTTTACAACAGAAAGAGAACTTTATGGCAACACTGCTTAGTTCAACAAAAGTGAAGGCACACAGAGCTGCCCCGTGCAAACGATGGCTCTCAATCATCCCTTGAACAAGTATTTGTTCGCTAAGAGCCTGCTGTGTGACAAGGAATGCAGGAGTGCGGGAGCTGCAGCCCTGAGCCAGAGACGCCCCTGCCTGCCCAAAGGACACTTCTTCTCTATTGAGGTGCAGCAACAGGCCAACACACAAACCCAACAGACAATAAAGGCAGGCAGGGGTAAGTGCTGCAGATTACCACCAGCATCGCAGGGGGAGGGGAGGGTGGGCGGAGTGTGCTAGTTCAGCCCCTGGCTGCAGGGAACAGATGCCATGGCTTGGCCCTCCCAGGCCACAGGCTCTCCAGAGAGGCTGGGACCCCTCGCCTCCCTTGCACCGAGGGCAAGGGGCTGCTGTGGGCTCCAGGTCCCGCTGGGAACACACCAGCAGAACCACCCTATTAATCGGCACTGATTAGCTTGTCCTTAGACCCCAATCCTGGGTTGGTGCCAGCTCTGTGTGAGAGTGTGGTGCTTCTTAAACAGCTGAGTTCCACTAGAAATGCTCCCAGAATGGTGTCCCCCATTATGTTAGCCCCTCACCCCACAAATATAAAACCTCGAACTAAGCAACCCACAACCAATTCTGGAAGAAAACAGGCCAACGTAAAACATCCTCGGGAAAACAAATACAGTAAATATGGGGTGTATTCAGGGTACTGTCTGTCTGAAGCTTCCCTCACGAGACTCCTGCAAGGCCCCTAGAAGTTGTTTCCAAAAAGTCACGACCTCTAACCAGAGAGGGCGGAGGAACAGCGGTCTCCACGCTGGGGCCGCACACTTCACAGGGTAACAAACGCGCCCTCTGGGTGCAAAAGAAAACACTCCAACTTCTATTTATTTTTAGTATCACCCTTCTTAAAATTTATAACTTTGTGTTTTATAATGTCCACATTTTAGCGTGGTAAAGTTATACACATGTATATAACGTGTACATATACACAAACATATGTGCGAATATATAAACATATACACAGACATGCATATATAGGTATTGAGACAGGTGTTTTTGATAGAGGGGACGCACAGTGAAGAAGTTCAGAGGCCCCACTACAGGGAAATAATGGCTTTCTGGATTAAGGCATTAAACACGTGAAACAACAGCTTCATCCTGTATGAAGGATCAAAAGTATTTCTTAAAATTCAGAACCATCACCACAAGCGCTAGTCCCGGACCCCGTGAGTACAGCTGCTCAACACTGGCTGAGAAAGCAGAGAGAGCACCTGGGGCACCATCCCAGGCAGGCCTCCCCTGAGGGGCCGCTGCAGCACACAGGTTATTTGAAGCTGAAGACCTTCTAGACTCTGCAGGCTCAGAACCATTTCTGTGTCCTTTAAAGAATTTAAATTAGGGGCCTTGCCCATAATAAGAGTTATCACCAGAAATAACTTTTTATGGCCAACTATAGGGCAGGACAAGCTTCTAAATTACTGAGAATCTGTTCTTCTCATTCTGAGGATGACCTTCCTCCACTCTGAAGCCCCCAGGTGCGCCTCACCTTCTCCTTAGCTCTGAATGTCACATCCATGTCACTTTCCCTTTCCGTCTCTGACTCTCTCATGTATGTGGGGTTCCTGTAGATACATATGTAATTACATTTGCTTATTTTTTCTTGTTAATCTAACGTGCCTCCTGTATATTTAACTATCAGACCAGTCAAAAGAACCTTAAAGGGTAAACGGAAGCCTCTCCCTCCCCACTACATGGATGACACAGGCTACTGTGTCCCAAAATATTGGGTTGGCCAAAAAGTCCATTCAGTTTTTTTTCTATAAAGCATAAGACATATTCTTTATTTTTACCATTAACTTTATTGACTTGGATATTTTGAGTGTGTCGGCTATCTCCCACTATTGGCTTCTAGTGGGTAGAGGTCAGGGGTGCTGCTAAACATCTTCCAATGCATAAGACAGCCCCACACCAAAGAATTATTTGGCCAAAAGGTCAGTAGTACCAAGAAACTTTGCAAACCACTTTTGACACATTCAATCAGTCACAGCATCTTCTCCATACACTGCACAAAGACCTTTGTTTTTGCATTTTGGTTGCATTTTTACTTTTCTTGAAATAGTAAAGCATAAGATGCCAAAAATGTTGTGTCTCTTCTTCCACCTTCGATATTAAAAGGGCTGCACAAAAATTCACCAATATTGATAAGCTTTTTCTTTAATGCATACTGATATGACAGTTGTCACAATACAATCTAACAAAACTGTTTCTAATGCAGTTAAAGACAACTAAGCACTACTAGAGCCATCATACGGAAAAAACTAAATGAACTTTTTGGCCAACACAATATTATAGTCAGAAATCTTCAAAGTCTACACAGTAATTTTACTGTGGCATACTGAGTTTTTTACTCACCCAAGAGTTCTAACTTCCCACAGAAACAATCTTTAACACTGGCTCTTTACCTACCTTGTTCTACTTAAGAGCAATTGAACACTGCTTCTGACCACTTTGATTTCTCAAGCAGCTCAACTAACTGGGAGCTCCTTCCAGCAGATTTAGCAACCATGCCAAAGTGAAAACGATGGAGTAAACTACTTGGCAGAGCTGGGGAGGCCCCTGTGGCTAAGTGTTTATTTATGCATCAGGAAGAGAAGAGTATCAACTAATTAAAACACCAGGAAAATTAGCAAAGATTATGGTTCCCTTCCCCAGTATCTGCATACAACTCAAAATAAAGACAGACGATCCTACAAAAATTAGTTTAACAAAGTCCAACATTCTGATTTTTTCCCCACAATCTTTTCAGTGCCTAAGACCTTGCCAGAGGTCACAGGTCACAGGGTGACCCTACGCATTCAGAGAGTCATTAAATATTTCTCAGTCACCAAGCACATGCACAGTATGGTTTCAGTCACCAGGGACACACGAAATCAGACCTCATTTCCTTCTTAGAATAACTCGGTCAGTAGAATCAGCAGAGGAGGAGTGGCATGGTCTTGCAGCATACCCGTGTGGAACAGGTGGAGATACAGACTAGTTATAAAATATTAAGCACATTAACACTGTACTGTAATCAAAGGAATGTGACTCCTTGTAAACCTGGAAGGAAGCTTCCAGAGACATGATTCATGGTTCAGCCAGTTTAACAATGTATCACCAACCGAGGTAAAGATATAAAGAGCAGTCTGATCTAATGCACAGGCAGCATTTCTGTAGGAGGGTGGGCAAAGGTGCTACGTAAAAGAATCAAAACTCCAAAAACCACCGTGGGAAGAACAAGCTAAAACGCAGCAAAACGATGCAGAGTGCGTTGCACATCAGGCCCTGCAAGGAGACTGGCCCAGGAAGGGCAGACTGGGCTTAGGGGCAGCATGTGAGTGAGGCCTCCGGGGTCAGTGCAGAGCAAACTCACCGGGTGAGAGCAGCATGGCCACCGGAAAATGGACGCAAACTTGGACTGCCGTGCAGGTGGGACATGCTATGCTGGGCAGGAAGGACAGCCTGCCTACTCGACAGGGAATGTGAGAGAACACTTCAGTGCCCTGCCCAGCTGTGACAGGTACTGTTCAGGGAGCCAATGAAACACCCCTATGGAAGGGTTTGCTCTGCGGACCACCAGGGAACAGGATTCAAATAAGGAGGCAGAATTAGATTTCAATTTTGTAGACACAAGACACTTCCTGGTGGTCAAAAGCATTAGAAAGGTGGGCTCTCCACCCCTTCCTGGCAATGTTCAGGTGTTGATGGGAGACCTCTTACCCAGTGTACCAGTATAAAGGGATCCAAGCATCAAAGAAGGGTTAACTGAGCTGGTCAGTGACTCCCATGCCCTGGTACTTAGTGCAATTTTCACTGGCCCAACAAAAGGCAAAAGTGTCTGTGTATGGGTGGGTACACGAACGTGTGTACAGGGAGTACACGCCTGTGTGTGTACAGGGGGTACAAGCGCACATGGGGGGGGGGCGCGGAATACCTGAGCATGCGTGGAGGTAATCTTAACAAACGTCCTCTCTGGATGGGAAGAATGTCCCTCTACTCTCTCCGACTGCATGCATATTCTTCCTTTGGGGAGCAGGGGTGGCAGGGGTAGGACTTACAAACCCACGTTACACAACTTTAACTGCCAAATCATGATGTGCTGATAACTGTCCAGCTACATTCCATAAATGTAAAGCTCTCGGAGACGGGCTAAAATTAAAAGTGACTGCTGTGTTAATTTTCAAGTAGCAACGTCACATACTGACAAATATGGCCATCACTAAAACTTGCTTTTGTTTTTGCTTTTAAGTTCAAGGATGAAAACAAAAAGTAGAGGGACAACATGAACGATAACCCTAAAGCCCTTTCTGGTACAGGGACACTATGATGAGCTCCATTTTTCTCAACTGCATCTTTTCTTCTGTCTTATCGTGGAAGTTACCTATACCATGTTGTACATGTGTTATAAAAAAAAAAAAAAAAAAGGAACCAGGACTGGGTTACACTAAATACAACATCTCTTCAGAAAGAGAGCCTCTACTACGGATCAGATCTGGCTTCCTAACACTGCTCTCTGGAACCAAAGCTTATGAACAAAATTCGGGCAGGATCAAAATGATTTATCTCAAGTTTGGAACATTTAATTTCCTATCCCACTCTTATCCCTCCCTTAAAAGGAGTCACGGGTAAATGTGATTGGAACAGAAGAGCAATTTCTGAATCAATGATTTCAGGGTAAATCAGGTAAGCTATAACTCTCATTAATGTTCACATACAAGTTTACTATAAGCCAAAGAAAGACACATTTATGAGGAAATGTACATTATCTCAATTATTTGCTCATTGTCATTACTCTAATACATTTTTTTGAAATGTTTAAAGAAATGTTTAAAATTCTGGTGCTGAAGATCATGGAGATACTTCATCCAAACTCATTTGTGACAGGTAGTAGGGTCAGGAAATGGGAGCTTCTTGTCTTTCTTGCCTAGAGCTCTTTGTATTCCATCACCCTGCAAAGCAATTAGTTACCCTAAACAGAAGCAGAAAATCTGGAATATGGGTTCCTATATTCTTTAGGACTACACTGCATTCCATTCAAATTCAAAACAAACAAAAAACTTTGCTTTTCAGCTAATAGTAACAGTCTAAATTTTCTTCAAAGTCAGCATATCTTTGAAAAGAGTTGTAATGCTAAACTACCACCCTGAGTAGATCATAAATTCAAAGACTCAATGTCTTCCACAATCTAAAAACAGATGACAACCCTGCATTTACCATTAGGGCTGGGGGACAGGGAGCTACATCCACATATGAACACGGTTCTTTGCAAAGCCTGCAGTAAATGAGCAATCCCTTTGAAGCTACTTTTGATGACCAAACACAGCACTTTCAAACCAGTGTCAATTTCCAGACAATTGCCCTTTCAGGCAGCTCACTAGTATTTCCTCACTTTCAAGAACAGATAGATTTTCAAATAAGTAACCCATTACCCCTTTTGCCTCAGGTAAAAAGATCCCTCAAGGTAGACAGGTGTTTTACTAGGCTCAAGTATCAAAAACTCTTCAAAATACCATTTCATTTCAGTCCGGGGGGGGGGGGGGGAAGGGGGGAGCTTACTAACCCATATTACACAGCTTTAACTGCCAAATCATGATGCTCTGATAATTCTCCCATTACATTCCATATCCATAAAGCCCTCCAAGAAAGACTAAAATTTAAAAACACGAAAAGCAAAAGCATTTGATGGAAAATGTGCACTCAGACCAGCCAGTGAAAACCCGCAGCTTCACCTCCATTCCTACCATTTATCTCCTGCTTTCTTTTCCTGCCCGAAGGCTTACACTGGTTCTTATCCAAGTTCACTTCACCCCATCTATAGGTGGCATGTGGGTACTGATAAAAGCTGTTTCTAATTTGATTTTCTATTTCCCAGATGTTTGCTATGAGAGTTTTTTCTTCAGCTATTTACAAATACGCTCTGATTTAGAACACACAAATTCGGAATGTCATATTTTAAGCTGAGCAAGACACACAATAAAGCACAGCTATGAAGATAATTTGAAGATATTTCTCCAGCTTATAAATATGTTTGCCTACCTAGGTAAGATTTGGACAGGCTGCGATGGTCTCGTTTTTTTTTTAAAAAAAAAAAGCACTTAAAATACATAAGAACATGCTGCTGCTGAAACGCCCAACTGCAGCCTACTGTGCTTCTCCTAAAGGGGGTTGTGCTTCAAAATGAAAAGCTGACCACCAACTACCAGCTGGGAAAAAAGAAAGATGTTCCTAACATAATCCTTGGTATCAATCAAGTGCATATACTTCAACTACACCTCTTCCCCAAATGCATCAATGGACGTTTTAGCCAGAATCAATGCTGTTTGCATCCAAAACTCAAGAAAGATTATACTTTCCCATGAATAAATTCTTGCATACCCCTACCAATCACACCATGAACTACAAAATCAAGTGGTGAATGAACGTCGTAGGTGGAAATGCCGTCTGAAGAGACTTACAAATCTCACCAGACAACTGTGAATTCTTCAAATAAGTCAAAACATGAAACAGTCATCTTAAATTTGTGACTAGCAACGGTAACCAAGTTGTCTCTTAAAATTCATCTTTAGGAGAGCAGAAATAATGGGCCACCTTTTGATAACTAAATAAACATTGATTTACAGGGAAGTAACATGTGTCAAGGAAAGTGAGTGTTGGACTTTTGCCCCTCCCATTACTAATTGGAAAACTGAAAAAATTAAGACCTGGTTGCGAATAGGCGACTGCAAAGCCCGGTTCACTAAATGCCTGTCATAAGAAAGCCATCTAGTGTTAACATTTAGAAGTGAAAACTGCAGACAAAAGAGGCAAAGAAAAGAGATATTTGAGTGACTATTTTGAACTTACTGAGCAAACCTATGAGAATCACCAAGGTTCTTTGTTTAAAAAAAAGAAAAAAGCCACCCTTAGGCAAACCAAGTCTAAGTCTGAGCAAAATCTAAAATCTCTGCAATTTTATTTTAAACCCCGATCCTGCTTGGTGGCCACAATCCTGTGCCCAGTGCACTTGATGTTTTCAGTGCGCACGCTGGAGTCATCTCGGGCTGAATTGATTTAGCCGAAGCAGGTTAATGATGACAAATACCTCCCAGAGGGGCAATGCCAACTTGTTTTCCTGCCCGAGGAGCCTCGGTTCGCGCTCCGAGAGGACGAACCGGAATTGATTCCCCGGGTTTGCCGCACGGTAGAAAATTCATGGAGGTGCCCCTGGGGATACTCCCGGGACACGGCCAAACTAGCTTTAATAGCGTGGGGAACCGACCGGGACCGGGAGCGGAGGACGCGGCGAACCTCCGCACCTGGGCGGCGGCAGAGGATCTAACTCCAAACGAAGGTCGCCCCTAACCAGAGGGTCGCCGGCCGCTCGGGGTCCTACAAAGGGGGACCGGGCGCGGCGGGGGCTCGGGCACCACCTCCCTGGAGACACCCGCGGCAAGTTCGGCAACAGCCCCGCCTGGCGCGCCGCTGCACCGCGTCGAGCAACCTTTCGTCTTTTCTCGGAGGTCAGTCACAGAGGAGTCGCCGGACACCCAGAGGGGGTCCTCATTAGTGTGCGTGTCACCGAGACGGAAATAACCTTTCAGCTGATCCACAACTTTGAGAGAACGAACCGCGGCGGCACCGCTTCCACCGGGCTGGGGAGCGCGGACGCGTCGGCGAGCCGGACCCCGGCGCCCGAGCCCCCGGGACTCCCCAAGCACCCCGCCGTCAGCCCCCCGGGGCGGCCCCATCACCGCCGGACAATCCCCGCCCAGCGGGTCCCCAGACACCACCCGCAGGGCCCGTCCGTTCGCGCAACACTCACCTCGGAGACCCGGTCCGCCGGGACCGGCTACAGCCCGCGAGCGTGCGGCGACTACCGGGGCCGCAGCCTGGCCGCCCGCCGCCCTGCTCTGCCCATTGGCTCGGACTCTGCCCGCGCCGGGCTCCGGGAGAAGGCGGCCGGACCCGCGGGCCACACCAGAGCTGTCGGCCTGCGCTCGGGCAGGCGGCCGGCCGCGGAGGGCGCGCGGCGCAGCTCCTCCTCCGCCGCCGCCGCCGTCCGCGTCCTCCTAGAGCTCCGCCGAGTCTTCCCCGGCTCTGGGTCTGCTGCGCCGGCTCCGGACGCCACCGCCCGCCGGCCCGGAGGCACCGCCCCCCGCCCGCGCCGCCACCTCTCATTGGCCGCCGCCTGCAGGCCCCCTCGGCCCCGCCCCGCGATTGGGCGCTGGGTCCGTCCGTCCCGGAGGCTCGCGGACTCCGTGAGCAGCCGGTGCGCGGTTCCCAGGCCCCGGTGCGCGGGAGCGGCGCGAACCTTAGGGGCTCGGGCCCCTTCCCAGGAGGTGGCTGAGGTCTCAAGAGGAATGCAGCCTACCTGGGCCCGCCTACTGGGAAAGCCGTCCTTCTCGGGACTCCTTCGCCTCCCTGACAGGGAGAAGCGAACCCCCGAAGCAGACTCCGAGTCGCCCCCTGCGCCGTCGCGACACCGACCAGGCCTCCACTCAGAAGTTGGAGAATCCCGCCCTCCTGACGCCCGGGTCTACGGGCCGCGAAGCCCTGAGTTTCGCCGGCGGAGCAGAGTTCGGCAGCCGCGGGCGCTGCGCGGGCACCTGCCTTGGACGCTGCAGAGTCGCTGCATCCGTGTTCACTAGACAGCAGAGGAGCAGTCCCTGCTGTGTGCCAGCCTCGCGGACGCCCGAAACCACCGAGGCGGTACCCCTACGGTGTGCCAGCACCGGGGACAGGGTGGGGCCCCCGGACCTCCCAGGCAGTGCTGCACTGTCCTGCGCCCGGCGGCTGGAGTGGGATGTTGCACAGAGAGTCGCATAAACAGAACTTTAGAATGGGCTTCGGTGGGTGGCGACGCTCTGGAGCCGAGACCTTTCAGAGTCAGGAAGGAGACGGACAGGCACGCAGTCTGGGCGCCCCGGCCCAGCCCGGGCCCCACCCAGCCCTCCAGGCAGGCCTCAACCCCAGGGACAAATGTTCTTGGGTCCCTTTCCCCACGAGGAAGAAACGAACGTATTATACCCATCTTCTCTATTTTCCCAGAAGATGTGGATCACCCAGGAGGAAGCATTACCTGAAACAGTTCTTGTAAATTGTTCCATAGGTGCATTGGTTGCTGAAAGATTAAGGATCTCAGGAGACTCTTATAAACTAGACTGGAGTTGACTCTGCCTAAAAGGTACAGTGGGGAGGAGGGGCGTCACAGCCTACCGGAAGGAACAGACTGGTGTAGGGAGCCGCTCAATTACCTTCCAGCCCCACCATGGGGTTCCAGAGCGGGGTTTATGGCACAGCTCAGCTTCCTGAGACTGCATTCAGGGTTTTCAGTTCCTCCCTTTATAAACGCAGAATTCTTCCTGAAGAGATAATGTCTGTACTTCCCTATCACAAACACTCCCCAGCACATAACTGAAACGTTAGATGCCATCCCTCCATGATCTAGAGCTTCTACACATTCTATAATCTTTTCTCTGTCTTTGTGAAATATGTGGGTATAATTTGTGGAAATGGGTATAATAAAACATGTCAGAGAGCAATACAATGATATGGCAAAATTCCTGCATTCTCTAGGTTTGGATGGGCTTCGAAACTGTCCCCTCATTCTCAGCATTTACAAGATTGTGATTTATTCTTTCAACAGCTAATGGTGACCCCATGATGTTCCAGAACATGCTGTGTGCCAGGGATATAAAACTGCATAGGACATAGACCATGCTGCCCAGGAGCTTGCTACAGCCCTGAACAAAATCCCACAGGGGCGGCCATGGAGGGACATCCTTCCCTCCACACACGCTGTCACAGTACTCTCGCTTCACATCATCGCACATGTCCTTGTCTTTCCCACTGTTCTGTCACGAGGGCCACAAGAAAAGAGCTACATCTACCCCTGGGTTTTGCCTCTTCAGGCAGTGACTGCCTGAGTCAGCAGGTTGTCCCTGAGGTGGCTCTTGCTGCTGCAGCTACAACTGTGCGCTCCTCAATGTCCCATACACAATGATCTTCAAAGGAAGTCCGGCCGGACACCATCCATGAGAACATTAGCCACAGTTCTCTTCTCCCTTCTTACCACTCTCTTCCTGGGTTTTGAAAACTAAATCTGAAATATCCTAAATCCTTTGGCCACTATCGAAGTTGGCAGCATTTTTGAAAAGTCCATGAGAGTTTCTGACTTTCCCAGCCCTGGGGTCATGCAAGCAACCCTCCCTCAACAGAATGTTCCAGGCCTCAGCAAACATACTGAGCTCCTTTGTGGTGCCTGGTCAAAGCTGGACAATGGCCATCTGGCCCAGGGTGAGGCCCACAGAGCGTCTGCTTTGCGGCAGACTGTTGAGAGATTTTCAGCAAAGTTTAGGGATGATTTGGATCTTCCTCGCCAAATAAAATATTCTGGAAGTGCTAGTAGATGTAATGCTCGTGCCCTTCCTCACGGGCCTTCTTAGGGAAGAGTAAACAGGGTAGAGACTAGAATTGCAGCAACTGTTAAGATAGCGGTTTATCATTTTGGTCTTTTATGGAAAAAAAAAACTTTTTCTGTTAAGGCTATACATGTCGCCAAAGTTTTAAAAAAGAAATTATCAACTCTGAAGTGAAAAACTGCTTTGGCCTAAAAGCTAGAGTGATTTTCACATGCCTATTTCTCACTTTCACCTTCCCCTCAGGCCAAGGGGTCCTCTCATCTTGTTTTTTAAGCCTTGCTTTCTATTCACAAAAGTCACTTTTTTGTCCTGTGAATTTCATCATGTTCTTGGGGTTCCCAAAGAAACAGACTCAAGGGATTAATTAACTCTCTTCACAACTCTGAATCAGTACTTCAGCTCCTTCTGAAATAACTCCAACATTTGTCTTAATTATTTTTTTTTCTCTAAAAGGTGTAAAGAGGCAGTGTTCAAAGGCATAGTGGCTGTCTGCCCTGTTCCAAGATTTTGAGCTTGTTGGCTGACCTAGGTTGGTAGTTTTGTCTATTTACCTTCAAATTTAGCAAAACAGGAATTTTATCTCCTTGACACCCTTCAGCAAGTCTACTTACACATGACATGCATGCACTTGAATGAACTTGAGTGCCTCTCTGTGTTAAGTAAGGGTTTAGATTCCCTCCTCATTTCCTTCTTTTTTCTACTTTCAGCCCTCTTTTTAAAAGTATTTCTTATACTGATAAGTCAAATGAATGTTCATAATTTGCAACGAATATGTATTGATTGCATACCTTCTTCAGGCCATTATGTTAGGCTCAAAGGACCCAAGAACCTGTACATCAGAGTACAAGCATTTCATCTGAAGCAGGATGTTAGTAGGAGGGGCCTGGGACCACCAATCAGTGATGCCCACAGGTAGAGCAGGAAACCCAGCAACCAATAACCACAGCAAGCAAAGGGTGGGCCAATCGAGGAGGCTGGACCTAGGATCTTAAAGCTGTGTAGGGACTAGGAGAAAGGATCACTGCTGACTAGAGGAAGCACAGTGGGCAAAGACGCAGGAACCAACTGGGCCAGGCATGTGTGGGAAACAGCCGTACCCTTTGGCCAATCACAGGCTGATTCACTTACATACCCAACACTTCACGGTGCTGCAGCCATGCCTGGTCCTGTTTTCTTCTGAGAGGGACAGTCCTCCCACCTGCATGAGCACATGGGCACCGCTTCACCTTTCTTTCCAAATGGAGACCTCTTAGGGCAGAAACTTGTTCGGATATGGTCTTGTGAAGTTAAGATAGGAAGTGCTGAGATCTGCTGCAATTTTAAAAAGTGGTTCAGCTGCAGCTGAGAAAGCTGGGTGACTGGCCCCGGTATACCAGTAGTCCTGATAAAAATGAAGCACATGTTCCTCTTCAAGTGCAACGCCATAGGATCATGTAAGAGTTATTGAATAATGTGCTAAATATCACATGCTATCCATAGGAGCCTAAGAAGAAACCCATCTAATAAAAAAATCAATTCTGCAATTACATTTGGAAGACTACTGAGTGCTCAGCTCTGCACAGGAGGTGCAGGAGATTATTACATGTAAATAATGAGACATCCTCAAGGAAATACAGCACAGCCGAGGTGGGATTTTTACATGGGAGATAATTCTAAGAACAGTGCAAAGGCAGTACATTAGTGCCATGCAGATATGTGCCATGGAAATCGAGGCTTGATAGAGTGATCGGAGATCAGTGACAAATATTCTTCAAAAGAGAATGGTTTCATGTTTTCTTTTCTCTTTTTAAATGTATGTATGTATGTATTTATTTATTTATTTATTTATTTTAAAGAGGGGGAGGGAGGGAGAAAGAGAGGGAGAGAAAGATCATTGTGTGGTTGCCTCTCACACGCCCCCTACTGGGAACCTGCTCACAACCCAGGCCCGTGCCCTGACTGGGAATCGAACCAGCAAACCCTTGGTTTGCAGGCTGGCATTCAATCCACTGAGCCACACCAGCCTGGGCAGTTTCTTCTTTTCTTAATGGTACATTTCACAAATAGGGACTCCTACATGTTGGTCTTTGCAATAATGTGATAATGTGCCCAATTCAGTGTATCGCCAAGAATCTTCCAAGACAGATGGGTATTTCTTTTCTGGTGACTCAAACTCCTGGCCGTAGCCATTCATATCTTCTACCCTTTCTCCTTCTCCAGTCCAGACCCATAGCTAAATGACCTGCACAAGTTTATTACCCTCGAAGCTGTCTTCTGTCCTCTCATTCATGTCACTAGGCTTTTAAAAAAGAAGCCTCAACTGTATGTAATTCAAAAGCATCTTCCACCTTTCCACCCTTGCCTTGCTCTGATAGCCCAAAGAGTCGATTTTTAGGAGCCCTTCGGTGACAGGCAACCCTGACTCGTTTGGACAAGTTACATCTCCAAGTTCCACTTTCCTCATCTGGAAAACCGGGGTTTCCCACTACAGAGGGCTGTGGTGATAAGGCCATGTGATTTGGGTCTGGAGAGCTGAGCTCAACGACCTGCGCTCAGTGAGTACTGAAAATTCAAGGATCGTCATTGGGGACATCGCCTCCCACCCTCCCACCCTTTCTCGCAGGGACTCACACAGAACCTGACCCAGGGGAGGGCTTGAGAAATCAAGGCGTGGGTGGATGAATCAAGGAATGGGTGGATGGATTGCGCAGAAAGATAAAAAGTCCTGTATCCTTTTATGTTTTCTGCCAGGGGAGCTTTATATCTGAATCCTCCTAATTTTATTCCTACGTGATACTTATCAGTAGTTTTTTAACCAGTGTTTCTGGTTCTACTGTTAAGAAATAAAACAAAGTAATAACATGTAAATTGAATGGATCTATGAGCGGCTGCTATTCTATACCACTAGGTGGCGCTATCAATAATAACACAAAAGCACCACATACTCTGCATGTAAAAATTCTAAGGAAATTAATACAGAAAAAAATACATATTTCATGTATATATACATGTATATACATGTACAGTTGCCTTTTACATGCAATTTTGTTATACATTGGTTATGAGTCTAGAGCTGCCTGTAGTTTGGCAATCCTTGCTTTCCTAACTGACTGTCTCCTGTAATGTTTTTAGTTATTAATTGAACTCTAAGTGGCCTCAATGTGGTAGACATTTCACAGTACCGGTGACTACTCTCCAAATCGTCCTGAAAAGTTGATAGAAAATCCCACCCTCTGAGGGAAAAAATTTGAAAGCAATAGGGAGAAAAGAAAAAGGCAGACAGAGTCTTCCCCCTGCGTTTATCATCCGTTCATTCAACAGGTAGGGGCCAAGCACCCAGAGGTCACCCGGGCTGCTCGAGGCACTGACGTTAGAGTGATGAATAAGCCTGACTTTTGAGGATGCACTTGCTATCCCTGAAAAACTACCAAGATATTAAGATACAAATGTTTATAATGTGACATTTACATCATGTAGGGGGATAGGTGTTTCCTAGAAATGGTTAGGAGTTATAAGGGAGAAATAGAGATTAATTCAAAGTGACCCATCAGAACTAGGTAGTTCCTGACCCCCAGGTCCCAGAGGGATGAATGGGGCTACGTTTCCTTGTCTGACATGTGGTTGTCTGTGGCAATCAGCCCGAGAGTAGCTGCAGTCAAGCATTCTTGGGGAGAGACATAGGTGGAGAGAGAATGGAGGGAGAGAGATGGGAAAGTAGAGGGGTGGAGAGTGAGGAGGCAATCAGAGAAATATGAGAAGAGAGGCCGAGAATAAAGAGTATATTCTTTCCACAAAAATCTGAACTTTCAGTCTATGATATGGAAAGAGTAAGCCCCAATTTTGAGATGGAAAGAGTAAGCAAGGCAAAATGCACCATAAAACAAAATTGGACCCCTAATCCCAGTGTTCCCAGAAATTGTAAAGTCAGGTGTGGAGTTTGCAATAATGAACTTTGACTGTTCTGAAATATTCCTTATTTTTAGCAGTTCAGAGAAGTGACTGAGCTGAGACCCTGTAGCAGCCACCATTTCACCCACCTACAAACCCCCCCCCCATCAGTATTCCACAGTATTGCCTACCTCTCAACGTGTCCAAAAACAAATCTATTGATTTCCCCCACAGATTGCCTCCTCTTGCTGACCTTGACATTTGTCACAATACTGTCACTGCCAGTTAATAGACACAGTGGGGTCTACTCGTCTTCTCTCCCTCTCTGCCTCCCATGATAGAGCCTGGGACCTCTCCAGGTTTCCCAAAGGTCTCGTCTCGCACACCAGTCTCCTTCTACTGTCACTATCACCACCCCTCTTGGGTGTTTTCCTCTTCAAATGTGGACAACTGTCCTAAATGAGCTCTTTGGTTTTTGCCCCTCAACTTCCAAACCACTGGGCACACAACACTTCTAGTATACAGACTTCCAGCTCAAAATCCTTCCTGCGTTCCTTCGTGCCTAGGTTCCCCTCACCTTCCTAACACTTAGACCTTCTGTGATCTGGCTCCGTGAGCTTCCTGGATCTCACAGGAATACTGGCCACTACAGACCACGTTCCCACTTCTTGGCACACACACTTCCCTTTGCCCCAGGGACTCTTCTTCCCAGAAACCCTTCTTATCTCACCGCCCTCCCCTCTGCTCCTGAAGCTCCATCATTCACCTGCAAAGCTCCATGAGATTACCTCCTCCTTCTCCCCACCTCCCAGGAAGTCTCACCCTCCCAGTGTTTATAATTCTATCTGTGTGCCACTCACCCCTGACCCAAGGTAGGCAGCCCTGGCATCTCAACCTGGGCACCTCAATGGCAGCTCAAACACAGCCTTCCCAAACTCCTCCTTTCCCAACGATCCCTGTTTCAGTAATGGCACTGCCACTGTTTGTCTGTCCCGTCAGAAACACAGGGTTCTCATTAACTCTTTCTTCTCTCTCCTGCTCTCATCCAGTCAGTGAGTGTCTTTTAACACTACTTCCTTCCTAACTGTCTCTTGTCTGTATCTACTCCTCCTGGTCCTTCCTGAACCATCGTCTTGCCAAGACAGTAGCAACAGCCTACTAAGTGGTCTGTCTTCTTGTCTCCTGCCTAGCTTTTCTCTAATCCACCCACCCCACTGCAGTCTTTCATCCCCACAAATCTAGCCACCCCCCTGGCTTGCTTCAACCCCTTCAGAGGCTGCCAGTGGCCCCAAGATAAGAACCTGACATCCTCGATCGGGGCCTTCCTGCCTCCCCAGCCTTGCACCCTCTTGCCCAGCCAGTTGGTATCCCAAAACCTTCGCATTCATGCTATTCCTCCCACTTTGCCTCTGAGCCTCTTCACAGACTTCTCCATCTGCCTCAAGCCCGCACTCTTCTTGCCTTCATCAGTTCACCCCCGCTCATCCTTCAGGTGTCAGAGATCTCCCCCAGGAAGGCCCTCTTTGATCCCTGCAACTGGGTGATGTCACCTTCATGTCTCCTCGTGGCACCCTGAACCAACCTCCACCTGCATGTGTGCGTGTGTGCATGTGAGCATGTATTTGGCCTTGGTCTTTCCAACTAGAATGGAAACTCTTCGAAGGCAGAAAGCATGTGGTGGCTTTGATCACCTGCTCCATGAAATACTCCTTCAAGCCTGATCTACATCTGAATTCCTGACCACTTTTATCAAAGGTCCCATCCTCAGCCCCCAACAGGCCTCTGCTGTACATCTGGTGAGTGGGGAGATGGACCAAGTGGCAGTTTATTGCCCTGCTAGGGGGTCAAACAGGCAACAGGGAACCAATTCATTCCAAGGAAAAAAGACACATCTGGCCACTCACAGAACCTCAGAGCTGAGGAAAGGCATGGTGCTCAGGAGCTAATGACAGCTACCACTCATCTCAGTTCACCTTGGACCCTGTCTCCATTTACCTGGAGGGAGAAGTGGGGCCATACTTTAAAAGTATCCATTGCAATCCAGTGTGGCACTAGGATGTAGCAAGTTGCATTTATTTTCTTCTGTTACAAATGTGACCTGCCATGGCAAGAGTGTCCCACATTCAGCCCAGACCTACAAACAGCACTGGCCCCTCTGTGGCCATGCCCTGCAGGAGGTGGCAGGATCAGCAGCAGGGCTGCCAGGGGCCTGAGACAGGGAGGAAGAGGGTGAAAGAGGCTGGCGGAGTGCATCTGGCAGGCATAGCTTTATCAGGCCAGTAAAGGGAGCTGCAGCTCCTACTGGCTGCAGTGGCCCCAGAGCCATGATGTACGTGGTGGGAGCCACAGAGCTACGTGGCTTGTGCACTTGAGACTCACCCCCTGAACTTGCCCAGAAATGTGTGAGCCAGCCAATAATCTTGTAGAGAGCAGGTATTCTGGACCAGAGATGGGAGCCAAAAAGAGACCAGTGATTACTCGGTCCATGGCCCCTCTACACCTGAAGCCAGTCTGGGGAATCTGTGGTCATGTTCAAATTGAGTGCGTATGTTGCTAGGTTTTATAGATCCTATCTCAAAGTCTTTGTTATTACTGTAATAGGTACAATCTACATCTCATTTCTCTTACCACATTTGATAAGATATGGAGATAAATCTGTCTGAGCAACTTGGACTCTGTTCAAGGAGCTTTGAGGATTGTTGTTCATGCATGACACTTTTCTGAGAGTATAGCACAGAGAGAGGCTGTGCTCAGACGTTTTTGCACCTCTGAGGGTGTAAAACCTGGGAAACGCAAATGGGATTTTTGTCTCTTGAGTACTTAGGGCCAGAACCCCAATTTCCCCATGATCTTGCTGCATTTTAAACATGGCCATTTCTCCATTACATTCATTCCCCTCATTCTCTACCCAGCTATTTCCCACAGAAAATTAGAGGAGGTGAGAAGGATGAGTGTTGAAGGTGTATGTGAACAAGTAATTATGATTAAGTGATCTCTGTAACTCTGCTCTAATAACAAAATGCAACTGCTTCAGGGTCCCCTGATTACGTTCATGACCCACGCCTCTTCTCCACAAAGGACCACAAATCATAAGCCACAGCACACAACTGTTTCCTCCCCAAAGACAGGTCATAGAAAGCAAAACACAAAGCAACATGGTCTCAGACACGCTTTTTTCCTGTTAGCGTATTGCTCATTTTTTAAAGATTTTATTTATTTTATCTTCAGAGGGGAAGGGAAAGAGAAAGGGAGAGAAATATCAATGTGTGGTTGCCTCTCCTGCATCCCCTGTCTGGAACTGGCCTGCAACCCATGCAACCCAAGCATGTGCCCTGACTGGGAATCGAACCGCGATCATTTAGTTCGTAGGCCCGTGCTCAAGCCACTGAGCTACACCAGCCAGGGCTCAAGTGTGTTTCTGATTGCCCAGTCATTACCCACTGAGGGCCAGCCCTGGAAGCCTGCGTTCTCCAGGAAGGGGACAAAAGTGACACCTGAAGCTTTTTGCAGCAGCTCAGGTGTCATGCAACATCCAGTGGCCAAGGTCATTAGTCAAGTACCCAAAATATGCAGCAAAGTCATTTATTACCATTCCTTCCAATGACTATTGCTCAATATACTCTCTGAGTAAAGCTGAACCCCAAAGAAAAATATTACAACTATGTTATTTATGTCTATCTATATATTTATGTACAAATTAGTGGTGCCCTTCAAACAGGGGTTCCTGTTAGTTCAAAGAATACACCACACTACATATCATTTGTCTTGTTCCAATTTTTCCAAGCTTTCAGTGGTTCAGCAGCAGGAAACCACTAGTGAGGACCCATCCGGACGAGACTGACAATACACAATTACCATCTTTAGTATTCCCACCTGGAAAATTGACTAGTATCCAAGTGGAACGACAAAATCAAATTTGCTGTCACTTTACTCCCAATTCATGGGCATAAAGAGAGACTCTGGAGGGGCGGTCACTGTGTATGGGGAAGGGGGCGGGGCGGGGGAGACGCTGGAGAGGAAAGTAACCCTGTAGAACTATAGTGTAAGCACTGAGCTCATTTGTTCCAATCACCGTTTTCCTTCTTTTCTGTAACGTAACACCAGTAATTGTGGTTTCTTATTTGCTGTTTAGAGATCAGAGAATCTCTGTAGCATTGTCATGCAACAAACACACACACACACACACACACACACACACACACACACACACACACTGAACTCTCACTGCATGCTGTGCACCCTCTTGGGGGAGAGGGCTGTACTGCCGGAGGCCCATCTAAGAGTTGAGGCTGGTTCACAACTAGCTTGGGAATGTCAAACTCCAAAAAAGTACAGGGCATGGGACAAGGAAGTAAAACACGCTGGGATAAATGCATGTTCATTCATTTTCTTCCATTTATCCACCCATCCACTCATCCCCCAAGCCACCAAATGTTTTTGGTACATGCCAAACATCATGCTGGGCACTGCGGTTTCAAAGATAAATCAGAGCTCAGTCCATAGTGGAAGAGATAATAAGTAGATGAATAAATTTTTAACAAACATAAGATTGCTGCTAGACTTGAATTCATGCCAGCAGTCAAGAAAGGATGTGAGCCCTGGCTGGATGGCTCAGTTGGTTGGAGCATTGTCCCATGCACCAAAAGGCTGCAGGTCCAGTCCCCGGTTGGGGCACATATAGGAGGCAACCCATAGATGTTTCTCACATCTCTCTCTCTCCCCCCACCTTCTTCTCTCCCTAAAAAAAATCAGTGGACATATCCTCAGGTGAGGATTTAAAAAGAAGATAGAGGAGGAGGAGGAGAAGGGAAGGAAGAGGAAGAGGAAGGAAGGAAGGAAGGAAGGAAGGAAGGAAGGAAGGAAGGAAGGAAGGAAGGAAGGAGAAGAAGAAGAAGAAATAGTATGCTAAAGTCAGCTTGAAAGTCAGCCCCAAAGAATGCCAGATATTAACCAGGCTGGGAATAAGCCTGTTTTGGATTAAGATGCCTTTCTCTCATTCCGTTTTTTAGCTGTTAGTTTTCTCTGATTTTCATCTATTCACTCCCTAATGCTGATAAAGGCAAAGTTTCCCTGTATTTTAACTTTTCCACTGGCCTCAGCTCAAGGTTACTGTACATCAAGGCTTAAAAAAAAAAAAAAGATTTTATTTATTTATTTTTAGACAGAGGGGAAAGGAGGGAGAAAGAGAGGAAGAGAAATATCAATGTGTGGTTGCCTCTCACGTGCCCCAACTGGGAACCTGGCCTGCGGCCCAAGCATGTGCCCTGACTGGGAATTGAACCAGTGACGTTTTAGTTCGCAGGCCAGCACTCAATCCAATGAGCCACACCAGCCAGGTATCAAGGTTAATTTTGAACCGAATTCAGTGAAGTATTTTCCAGTTTAGAGATAATGCAAAAAGAATTTTTTTTTTTTACTTTTGAAGATGAAAAAAAATCTCCTGAACCTAAATTGACATTTACTGTACTACCTAAAGATTTTAAGTTGGTCTTTTTACCTGACATTGTTGTTTCACTAAGGGTTACATCTTTTTTTAATCATTTTATTATTTCATACATTTTCACATTCCAACTGTAAAGATGAGCAAGACAAATTAAATCTAATTGACAGATGTGTGGAAGTGTAAAAGTTAGCGTCTCTGAATAAAACATAAGCCCATCTATGTGACATGGACATAATTTTCAATCCTTTTTTCAATCCATCCTTTTCTAACCCTAACCCTGAATAAGCATTTTTCCTCATTAAAAAGCAATCTTAGCATAACCACTTGACCTTGAAATTTTCAGTCAGCATTTGTACTAATAGAGTTATTGAACTTTATTGGGAAATCCTATTTTAGCAAGAGACTATAGATGTCATTCCTACTATTGTGTGCAGGTTCTACTGCTGTGCACTTGCGGGACTTGAACCTGCTTTTCCACCTTCCTTCAGAACCTAAAACTTGGCTAACTAAGCCTTCCTGGCTCTCTCCAAAGGAAATAAGCTATTATATCAAAACATAATGCTATATTACTTTTTGTACCTGCTGTGAAAAAAGAGTTCTTCCTATTTGTAAGTAGGCAAATAGAAAAGGCTCCTTTAAAAAAAAAAAAAAAGCACAGAAATGGACTGCAAATCTGACTTCTGGCTTGGGAATGGTTCGGACACCACAGAGGACATGAAAATATTGTTCATCTTTGTTGCAATCTGGTGATTCAACTGTGACCATTTTCATTCCGACGATTATTGCTCTTCAGGACAGACCATTTATCATTCAGGTAAGACAGGTCCTGCACCAAAAACTTGACGACTGAGTCTCTCCTACGTGGAGTCCCAAATTTGCCTCTAAGGGAAGATGGAGCCATTAGGTCCGTCTTACGTGTAATTATTGTATTGGCCAGGCAATCTGCTCCCATTCCACTGGGAGCCAGGTGGTACAAGGTTGAGCCTGGCTCTGCCGCATACTGGCTGTGGGGCTTAGAAACTTCACTCCAAAACAGAGCACCTTAATTTGTTTGGCTGCCAGCTGTGTGTAGGGAATTAATCATTGCTGAGATCCTCTTGCTCTTACCTTGCTGGAGCCTCTGACAAAGGAACGGGCAAGCGCAATCCTGCAGGTGAGCAAGCAGAAGCCGCTGTGCTCCTAGAGGCTTCTGCTCAACTGGAGAGTCTTTGACACAGTGCCACCTTCTAAATATAATTTGTTGTGCCTCTGCATTTTTTCTGATAAAAGCATATGGAAGGCAGGATGTTTCTCATAAAAACCAATGATTCAAAAAGAGTTGAATTTGCCTCTTTGAAACTTGCTATATTTTGACAAATTAAGGCAGTTACAGCTAGAATATGACATCATTTTTATTTCATTTTGAAGGTCGGTTGAATGGAGTGGAAACAATTTCTTAGCAATGGCATCAACCCAGATCACAGAATGTGCAAGTCAGAAAGGGAATTACAAAGGTTTTTTGGTCTCACCTGCTGCAATAGGAGACTGGCAAAAACCTGTGTTGTTGGTATTTTGTTGTTGGCTTTTTTTAAGTTTTTAAAAATATTCTCCTCCTCAAAACATTTTATTGGGCCTGGCTGGGCAGCTGTGTTGGTTGGAGCATCATCCTGATAGGCCAGAGTCATGGGTTGGATCCCTGGTCAGGGCACATACAAGAATGAACCAGTGCATGTATAAATAAGTGGAACAAGAAATCAATGTTTCTCTCTCTCGCTCTCTCACAAATGAATAAATTAAAGTAATTTAAACAATTTGACTGGGCAGCCATGCGTCTTTTCAGTACTTTTTCACTGATATGGCCCTGTGTCAGTCTCCCGGACTGTGCCTGAGAAAGGGGACTTTTTTTTTTTTTTAGAGAAGTGGGCTCTTAAGAGTCACACCTCTTCCCCCCCTTGTCTCTCACTAATAAAATGATTGCCTTATAGGAATGTGTCCTGTAGCGACTTCCACTTCTCTCCACACAGTTTCGACTCTCATTCGTCTTGCATTAGTGGCCAGCCTCTGCCGGAAAGGGAGGCATGTGATAAGGACTCAGACCTGGTACATGGCAAGTGAGGGAAGATTTATGGTCCCACTTCTGTGAGCAGAGGCCCATGCATCTGTGAGTTTATCTGCTCTACCATGAAGGTCAATCCTAGTTATCTTTATGGTGCTGTATGGCTCTTTCTAAGACCAACTCAAAAGCAAATAGAAATTGGAAGCCTTGGGGTAAAAGGAGGACAAAGCTTTAGGCAAGTGGCAGTAAAACATTTATTCTAGTTTTTATTTTTCTAATTGAAGTGCTGTTTTAATGGGATTAAAGGGGTGTTTTGGGGCCTTGAAGGACTTTGGTGTTTGTATCCAATGTGTTTGAATTAGGAAGCAGACCCCAGTTTGTGGGAAATGAAGCTTAAATAAATGTGGGGACCCCCTTGAAGAAACAGATCACACAATTACAAATACAAAATTCAGCATGAAAGCCTACCTTGCTTCTCTGTCCCTGGCTACAGAATTCTAGGGCTGGACACTGTAGGACTCACTCCCACTGGGGTACAGACCCTAGAGCCCTGCATCCTCAAGATACTTGACTTTTACGGGAAGAGAAAAAGCCTCATCGACACAAAAGAGAGGTATTTTCCCCAATTTGTGAGCTGTAGATTTTTCATTGAGGATTCCCCTAGCAAAACAAAAAGTATGCCAAGTGAGACCATACACAGGTGATAAGGGATCTAAAAAACCCAAACAGCGAGGCAGCGCAGCCAACGGTGAAAGCAGGCCGCCACGTCCACTCTAGGGCTGGAGGGACAAGGAGTCAAGTCACCAGCGCCCAGGCCTGGGCCCAAGTGCAGCCAACAGAGGCAGGGGTGGCTGCTGGAAGCTGGAGCCACGAGTATTAGCTATCTGTGGTTGAGTAACAAATCCCCCCAAATCCTGGGGCTTGAAACCACATGCGTGGTCCTAGAGTTTCTGTGGGCGAGGGGTCCAGGCACAGCCTGGCGGGGGCCCCGGGCTCAGGTCTCAGGCTGTCTCCAGGCAGTAATGTAAGTGCTGGCCGGGGCTGCTATCATCTGAAGGCCAACGTCCCCAGCTGCTGGCAGGACACAGCTCCTCGCAGCTGTGGGGCAGAGGTTGTCTGGGTTTCCTGCCCATAGCGATGGCGGCTGGCTCCACCAGGGCCAGCAGGAGACAGGGCGAGAGTGTGAACAGGACAGAAGTCACAGTCTTGTTTTCACCTCACCACAGACACGACATCCCATCACCCCTGCCAGGTGCTATTCATTAGGGTGTGCCTGGCTTGCACTTGAGGGGAAAGGGTGAGACCAGAGCATGCACACCCAGAGATCAAGGTCCTTGGAGGCCATGGCAGAAGCTGACTGCCATGCAGGGAGACACAGAGATGCCAGGCTGCAGAGGAAGAGAGGCAGAAGGGAGGGGAAGCGTGACCTTGGCTTCTCCTTCTGTCTTCCTCTCTAACCTTCTACTAGGGCCCTCAGCAGGCAGGGGAGTCTGGGAAATGTAGGTTTGTGCCCTAAAGCCTCACAGGGCAAGGGTTAGGGGTGGGCCTGGGAGCAGACTGCTGACTGACCAGCAAAGTATCCTCTTATATTTTCTGACACAAGAGGATTTTATTTTAAAAAAAAAAACTATTAATGGCAGTTATGCTTCTCTCTGGGACCAAGGGATATTATTTTTTCTTTCTTGTGAGGTGGCCCTGAGAAATATTCCAACCTCCCTACTCACCAAAGAGCCCCTAATGCGCACACACTCACACACACTCCTTCAATTCTTGCCCACACAGTGGAGTTTCCGTACTTGGTTGGGGCAAAGAAAACACACTTATCTCCCTGTACCCCACTAGCTCAGAGAGGATACCTTTAACTGAATATGACTTAACTGCTACTTTCCAAAGATCATTTGGCTATCAAGACAAGTCTTGGGATACCTGGTTAACACCTCACAGGGAAGATGGGTAAAATGTGGGTCCACTGAGACTGCTCTTATTTGAACAATTTAGCAGGATTTTTGCAATAAATCGAAACCCTGATTTTGATTTACTTGACTCTTTTCTGTAATGTAGGTGAGCGCAATACAATCACAGAGTGCAACAATAAAAGGAGCAGAGAGCATGGCCAGCTGAGAGTACAAGTCACCCACTAGCAGATTGTATCTTTGCAAAGGTGGCTACAGCAATATCCTTCCTTCTACCTGCGCGAGGACCTTGCTGCACTCTGTCAGGAGACTGTGTTTATACGCTTGAACTTAGGCAGGGGTTGTGTCTACCCTGGCCCACAGGGTATGGTGGAAATGATACTGTGTGACATTGGACGTTAGATGGTAAAAATGCCACACACTTGCCCCTTCTCTTACTGCACTTGCACTTGGAATCCAGCCACCATGTTGGGGGGATGCCCAGTCAGCTGCAGAGAGTCCCATAAGAAGGGGAACACAGGCCCTTGGTGCTGGACCCCAATGTTGCTAAGGAATGTGCCCAGACAAACTAGTTACGTGAGTGAACCAACTTGAACTTCATTCTTCGGTCACTGATGGAGCCTCTCCAGCTGACACCCATGGGGACAGAGACAGCCATCCCTGCTGCGTGTTGTCCAAATTACATATCTGTGAGCAAAATAAATGGTGGTGTCACTGTTTAAGGCACTAGGCGTTGAGGAGGTTTGTTACACAGCAACGGAAAACTGGAGTGTGGCCTTCAGGGGCTCCCCCGAAGTGGGGGTGGAGTGCCTGGGTTGTAGATGTGCTTGGTCACAAGTGGCAGGGGACCAGCCTGGAGTGGCTTGTGTGAACAGGGGTGTCCTTGGCTGGCACCTTGGGAAAATGGGAGGTAGAGGCTGCAACGCTGGTGTGCAGGCTCAACCCTATCAGGAAGTGTCTCTGAAAGTCTCCCATCCTTTTCCCTAGTGCTTGTGGTCCCCATGGAAGAGGACAGCTGTCCTGCTCCAGGCAGGACATGTGTGTGCAAGGCAGGGTAAGGAGGACAGGGAAAGACGCCGGTCAGCCTGCTCTCAAGCCCTGGGTCTAGAAGAGGGGCAGGAGGATGGAGCGCTGGCCTTCCTGCCACTGCGGCAGCGTGGGGTGGCAAAGGAGAAGGGGTGGCTGGGTCCTAGGGCAGCCCGTCAGCGTGTTGGGCACCGACTTTGCACTGGGTCCCGCTTGAGAGAAGGAGGCTTCTGGTGAGGGGCAGAGTCAGGTCAGTTTACTGGCAGAAACAAGTAAATGTAGATTTTGTTGCCACATATTTAATATTTTCAAAAATTGGCAGAACTCCATATCCCTATGACTAACTTGGGTATTTCCTCAGATGCCTCAAATATCTCTTTGGAGGCATTTCCCAAACTTCTCTCTGCTGCCAAGCCTCTCCCCAAATTGCAGCGTCACATTTGCCTCCAGAGGCTCAAGTCGGATGGCTACCCACCACTTCCAAACCAAATGTGCTTAACACTGACCACTCGCCCTCCAACCGAGTCTCGTCTCCTCTTCCTGTCAGTGATGAACTTCAGCACCATGGGGCTCTCCCCTCGCCCACCTACCTCCCTCTGCTCTCCCTTCTTCACGAGCCATCTCTGCTGTTCCTGATCTCTGCTGCCAGAGCCTTCCCGCTCCTGCTAACTGTCGTTAGAACCAGGGCAATAAACTCCTTATTGACTTTTTTGCTTCCACTCTTTCCTTCTAATCCATCCGATCCTCAGTTGGGATATTAGGAATGACTTTTACATGGTTTGATACGGTTTTGTAATTTCCTAGGAAGATAATGTCGACTACATTGAGGGGTCTCTCCGGCAATATTGGCTGCCCTTTTGTAAATAAACACATCAGTTACTCACCAACGGGTCTTAAGCCACCGCCTAAGGGTACAACAGCGTGTTCAGTTTTAATACCTGGGAAGCATAGGCTGCAGAGAGGCTGGTCAATCTTCCCCACGCAATAACTTTCCAACTTCAAAGAGCATAAGAAGGAAATTCTACATTAGTTAACATAGACAGACAACAGGATCTTCCACATAAAAATGGGGTGCCTGTGTGTGAAGGTTTTCTGAAGCCTCTTCTGTCCTGTCAGCAAGGAGTCGGGTTCCAATGTGAATTTCTCAGCCCAATAACCCTTATGTCTACTCCCGTGTGCAGGCACATGGAATCATTCTGACCCCTTTCTCTCCAGACTTACCCATTTGAAAGAACTGGAGCAACTTGCCTCAATGCACAGCTTCACCAGATTCAGTCTGAGCACAGCTCTGGTCTTGCCGCCTCTCTGCTCTCAAATTCCAATGGCACGTCCTTCTCTGCCAGCTTCACTTCCTAGGCTGCCCTCCATGCCAAGCTGAGGTCTGACCTCCACACCCACCCCTCCTTGCTCTCCCACCATCCTCTCCCCACCCCAGTGTGGTGAGGCCAGGCTCACTGCCATCTCCCTTGGCTAAAGCTGCTGCTTCTGCAACCACGTTCTTCCCTCTTAACGAAACCCAGTTAAAAACACGCCGGATGTCAGGGACAACATATTCATTTCTTGAAGTTCTTTAAAAGGAGATAAATGACTTTATAGTATGGGTTCTATCCCAATGTCTTGCATGTATTTGAGACTCAGTGAATATTTTTTTTTTGACAAAATGAATTGAAGGTCCTCCATCAATCAGCTATTTTCCAAATAGACAGGTTCCAGTTTAAAAAGATGTTTGCAACGATTACCTGGTTCATTAGTTGTCTTCTGAAGGTCGTGATGCTGCCACCTGCCACTTTGTCCTGCATCACAGTTTATAAAGCCGGCAGGGACGTAAACTGCCTACCGGCCAGTGGCGGCTCATTCACGTGCTGCTAAGCTCCCCACTGCCCCGTGAAGCTCCCCACTGCCCCGTGAATCTACACACTCATGTCGTATCTCTGGTGCCTCCTACCATCCCTGTTCCAGCCCACAGTGGAAATTACCTAGACTGAGCAGCTTGGAAGGGAGACATCTACATGTGTAAATCAGCTCAGTTCTGCCCATGGCACCCAGGGCCCCACACATTGGGCTCCTCTGAGTTCTGGCCTCAGCCCTGACCTATCAATAATGGATGCAGAATCACTGGCCTGTCCCTGAACTGGATGGACCCAAAATTAAATCAGGGTATTCCCCTCCGGTTTTGAGCTAAGCCAAGTGGAAACCTTGGCTTATTTGTGGTTATGAGATACCATAGATGCCAACATTCATTCTTTTTCTGCCGTTTCTCTGCCTCATTATCAGCAGCTGGCAGAAGACTTCAGTTTCTCCCTGTTTCAAAGCATGACCTTCTATTTGAATATCTTTCAAAGTTGCTAAAGAATCCTCCATTTCTAAATTTGGTCGCAAGCCCCTGAGGTCCCCAAGCGCTGTCCTTTCTCAGGTCTGTGTTCTTACAATGGCTCACATTTCCGTTCCTGCACTATCTTGGGTCCTCATAATTTAAGAAGAACTTCCAAGTCCAGGGGAGTTAATTTCAGAACATGCTGTGTGCTTACCATGTTAAAATTACAAACAGCTAATAACAAAAGAGCATTTCTTGCACCCTGTCTACAATGATGGCAGTTTTCCCTGCACATAAGCAAACAGAGCGTGTAAACCCAGGAGACAGTGCAACATTCTGAAAACAGTATCTACTAATTTAGATTCTTAGCAAAAATTGTCCTGACTCTGTTTCTTGTCTGTGACCAGCAAAGTCTAGCAGCTGCTGCCCAGGCAGGCACTGATGAGGATGACAAAGTGGATTTTGGTGGAATTGCTGGGTCCGGATTTTGTGTGTGTGAAATATTATTGGTCCATAACAAAGTCTCTGTGAGAGTTCCACGTCAGTCATGGATACACTTCCTGTTATTCCTTGTTTTGTTTTGACCTTTCTTCTTATAGCTCAGGCCAATATAATTACTGTAACTCAGAAAAGGGGTTAACACAATGCCAGAACTACCGCTCGCAGAGAATCGAACACCTTTATTTTCCAATTTAAGAGTTAACACAAACATCTTTTATCATTAGAAAACACCTATCTTATGTGTATTTTATCCCTCTTAGGTTAATATCCTCTTATTCCCGAATCTCTGTTCTCTTCGTGTGATTTCTAAGGCTCCCTGGCACTCGCTTTTCTTCGGAGCACCAAGCTCGGTTCCTGCTGTATACCATCCTAACACCAGCAAAGTCTCAGCCATTTGAGGAATTAATAAATGAAAGGAATGGATAAATGAAAACAAACGAAAACCAGGGGCTATGTGTCTGTGTATAATTTGTGTCATGTGAATTCCAAGGTCGCATCACATACAGTATAGTTTTTCAATTTCATTCCATAATGATTCAAGGTAATGGTGGTCAGCACCAAAGCCCCCCCACTTGATGGAAGAGATTGTCGACTACACAGAGATGTTTAAAGCTGGCCGTCAGAAAGCACAGGCACGCTTTGAGAATTAGAACTCCTTTGATGCTCCTTGAATTTTCCATTTAAAGAAACTGAGACCCTGAGAAATTATGCAGTTTGCCCAGAAGCACACGGTTAGGCAAGGTCATGGAGCCTGGGCTCTTGAACTCCTCTGGCAGCCTTTACCCTAGAAAGCTTCTCTCCACCCCCAGCCCATCTGCTGGTTCTGAGCGTGGCATCTGTATTAGATCCAGCTTCTCAGAGCAGATCAGCTGGGAGCCAATTGGATGGAAGTACAAAGAGAGCAGAAAACTCTTTTCTAGGCAGCTGGAAAGTTTCACTTAGAGTTTATTTTTAGCATTTTGTGTGCACTCAGGAGCAGCCATAGCAACAAAGGCACTGGGGAGAACCTGCTGCCGGTGCTCACAAGGACAAATAGCACCAGGGGGAGGCTGCTTTGTCTCCGTGGGGAATGGAGGGCACACTGGACATGTCCCTGTCACTAGGAAAGCCATTGCCAGAGGAGAATAAACAGCATCAGCAGGACTCAACCCCACTCAGGCTGCCTGTGACCGATGAGGTCCCCTACGTGAGACTTTCCGTCTTCCCTTCCTCCTCCCCTCCCACCAGCACCAAAGCTGCATGTAAAAAAAGCTAAACAAGCAACCCCCGACTTCTGGGTCTGACCATGCTTCATGTTTTGTTAACTCTAGTTCTCCATGACACTTCTAAATCATGTAGCAACATGAGAGCAACAGGAGCCTTCAGGACCTCAGCTACCACTTGGCGAACTTGAACTTGTCAAAGCGACACACCAGTCTATCATCTCAGTGAGGACAACAGACAAAGCTCCATCCTTTCCCACACAGAGCAGGCAGGAGGATGACTGAGGATGAAGGCTTAGCCGGGAGCACTGGGTGGAATCCAGTGCTCCCACAAACTGCGTACATGTCTCCTTTCCCATGTCAAACTCTTCAGTTCCTCGTGGGAAAGAACTTGAGCCGATTCAGGAAGCTCTCAGGTTTCTGACTTTCTCTTTCTGGGTCTCAAACCCTGACCGACCCAGCCAGTGGCTTATACAAGGTCACGGCTGGTCTGTTTGGGTTGGACTCCAGCGTTCCAGCCTTTACACTGAAGCCCCCCCCCCCCACGCCCTCCCCCCGTGGGGGAGATGGCCCCAGGAAATGAATCCAATGTACACAGTTTATGGGACTGTCGACCCACCAAGTGAGATTTACTGCAGCTCGGTCCGGCTCATTTAGCATTCCTCCAAAATGTGTGCGTTTCTAATTCAATTTGGAGCCTTTCCAAAGGATATAAAGATACGTAGTACATTGAATTTGTGCTTCAACGTTATCTTGAAACATGAGAGTGCTGATAAAACTTTTCTCATGGACATAGCTTCTATAATTTTAAACACATTTCCATAAAAACCAGCGTGTCACGGTGATGTCACTACACTGAGACCCATACAATCCTCTCATTCAATTGCATTCAAGACTGAGGACAGGGTTGTCCACAAAGAGGTATTTAATAAATAATAAATGGAGCAGGAAAAGAAAACATCATTAGAGCCACATGGCTGGAAAGACCTCGATTGATCTTTACTTCCCCATGAAACCACATAAATATATAATGGGGCTATTGAACCAGCCTCCTCTGAGCAAATAAACTATGGCACGTCTCAGGAGGTATCCACATTACTAGGGAACCATACCCTAAAAATAAAGTAAGAAGACAGTCTATTACTCTCTGACCCCAAACTGAGAAAGATTGGAGGAAGATATTCTATTTGTTTCTACTTTCAGACTGTAACAAATTCTATAAAGCATTATCAATTTTCAGGATTGGATGAAATCCTAAGAAGAAATATTCATCATTGGTTGATTTTTTCCCTATTAATTTCCAGACACAAGGTACAGACCCATGCTGCATTAGGATGAGTCCATTGCCAATTTAAATTTCTAGTCAACTATTGGACTTGCTACAGGCCAAGCCCAGATCTAGAAAAAAAGATGGTCCTAGGAGAAAATAATTAGTGCAAAGAATATGCCATGCACTTAGGAGAAGCAGCCCACTTCTGTGAGTGGTCGTTCTTGAGGATGGCCAGGGTTCTAAGGTACCATCCCTCGCAGTGGCTACCTCCCAGAAACAAATGTGGCGCAGTCAGCAGCCAGGGTAGCAGCCAAACATAGGCATTCAGAAGAGGTTCTATGTAAGTAGGAATAATGTGAGATATGGTTTTAGGAGAGGGGACTCTTGTTAATTTAGAATATTTGCAATATACATATTAGAATGGAAAGCAAATTCCTCTACATATTGTAGACTGAAGAATCGCCACCAGCTACTGTCCCCATAAATATGATGAGACCGTATTTCAAGTTGTACTGTTCTCTCTGCTGAAGACCAAAGGCTTCTTTTAAACAGATTTTTCTCCACATTCAGTAGTATAAAAACTTCGAATTCTACATAAAATAATTGTGGAGACAATTTTTTAAAACCTGCTTGAATATATTCAGCTCAATTGTAAGTGAACACATAGGCTGTGGTGATGTTTCCATGGCCGGGTGACACACAGGGCCACCCACGCCAGACTCAGCATCTCTGCATCACAGAGAACCAAGGTGAAGACAGCTCTCAGAAAGATATAGGTACTACCTATCTTGTTCCTAAATGTCCTCCATGAATAGAGAATATGACTGATCCAGGAAAAGATTGTGCCAGAGAAAAACAAAAACAAAATAAAGTAGAACATTCTCCAAAGCACTTGCCCTAAACCAGAGGGCCATCCGCTTGCTTAAGCTATCTCCATGGCTGCCATGGAGAGAATGACTTTGGGAGCAATTTCTCTCTTGAAATACATGACAATTTGTTCTTTGCAAGGACTTATAAAAAAAGAAGAAACACATATTTCACATATTGTAGGCAACATGCCACAGTTGAAAATGCATGAGAATTGCAGTCAGTAAACTGCGTTCAAGGCCAGATAGAACTCTTCATCTCTTAGGAATTTGGTATCCACATCTGTAACCAGGGACTAATAATCCCTAGGTAATGGAGGTATCTTGACAATTAAAGGCTGCAAGAATGGTACGCAACTATCAGTCTAGAAAGGACCAGAAAAAATTGTCTTAACCACCCTGTAACCCTTAAAAATATCTCAGTGTTTGTGGACTTAGCTCAACACGTTCAGAGAAGAATATAAAGAGTAAGATTCTAAGCACACAATATCCAGATCCTTCACATCACAACCGAAGTCCCTATTCCTACCTTCACATCTCACTAGGAAACCTTACTATATAGTGAATGGCCTGTGTTTTCACGAAGCCTCTAGCATCACTCCTTAGCCATTCATTTTTGTGTCAGAATCCTGCCAAAACTTAAAACCATTTCTTCAGATCATGCCTATAGGTTGTCCTGTGCCACCTCCCATCTCTCTAGGCATTTGCTCCTGGGCCCGAGGTTCTCAGCTCTTGCTCTGACGCAGCCCTTCCTGGTCCCCACTTGCAGTTCCCTTGGACTTCTTGGACTACTGACAACCCATCAGCTCCTTTCTCAGTCTTTTCCTGCCAGTAATGCACACAATTGTTTTGGCTTGTATGCATGCATTCCCTCTGTCCTTGGTGTACTTTTCTTATCCCGGTTGCCAGTTCACCAAGGACACATTACAGTCCCATATTTCTATATTCCAAAGTCTCTGTCCCACCTGCCTTACTATTAACTGCAAAGATAACAAGGGATGCTCTCATTCCACCATCCAGGGGTTATGCAGTGCTTGTTCTGCAGCCAATACCCTGGTACAATACTTGTGCAATTTTTGGTATTGCTGTTTTGAAACTATGCCTCTTGTATATGAATTTCTTAGCATGTATGTGGTCATATAATAGCTATGTAATTTAGCTCATGTAGTCCTAGTATTTTAGTATAGTACCTACTCCAGAATAAAAGTCACAGTGAAGCTAAGATACCCAGCTGATTTTTGTCAAAGAAGAGGAGTTTATTGTCCAAGTCTGTGCTTTGCAAAGCTGTGCCAGTGGCTAACCAGGACTTTGGTCCTCTTTAAGGCAATTTCAAAGTGAGTTTTTTCTGGGATGTAAGTGGAATAGTTAGTATTACTGAATAGAACAGATTCAAAGCTCATTCTGTTGGAACCCTTTGTTCTCAGTTGACCCTTTGCTCACTTTCAGAAATGAGAGTGACTTACACAGAAATAGGCATCTTCTTAGAACCTGAACCTTAGACCGATGGGATGGTAACTGTAATCCCTTTGAAGAGAGCTGGGAAAATGTACCCTTTCTCCATTTCCTCCCCAACTTCTGAGGACTACCAGCTTATTAACAAAGGAAATAAACTTTGATTTATTAATTCAGTAAAAGCCACGTGGTCTGAATGAAAAGAAAAATGCCTTTAGTTAACACAGGAAACATTTTGAATCCACTGCTGGCTCCATAAGTCTGCTTTCTCAGTGGTAACTGATGCCTCATATAGGCTTCCAAGTTGACTTGACAATAATAATGGCAGACATAATAGTTCAGCTTGTTTGGAGAGAACTATTAAATCGGAAGAGATTTCCCAATCAGGTCTAAGTTCTTCACCTCATACTTGGAAACACAGAAGAAGAATATGAATCTCCACGCTGAAGTTCATAGTCACCATCCAAGTTAGACTCAGAAAGAGCTGAAACTTGGAGAGAGAGAAATATGAAAGTCCTGCTTCACCAAGTTTAGTGACTCTTTTATAGCTCTCATTTATTCTCTCCCTGGAAAAAGCTTCTCGCAACCTGGACAACAACCATCAGCACACCAGAAAGACCCTTCCCCCCTGGTACAATTTATTTCCTCTAGGTCAATTGACTTTTTAAAAATGAACGTGAAAATCCCACTTCCCTGTATATTCCAGATTCACTCTAGACCAGCAGAGCATTCTATAACATTTAGGCCAGAACTTCTTACTGAAATGTACCAGGGTTTTATGTTTTAATACAATGCATCGCACGTAGGAAGCAGCTCTCAGTAAAAAAGCAGTCTCTATAAAATAATCTCTCATGGTGTCCCTAGTAGTCTTGATAAAATAAATGATATCTAGGAGGCTGAAAAGGAGCATTTTTTTTGTGAATGAGTGAATCAAGACATTGAAAAGTGAAGTAATGTCTTATATGGATCTGCTCAGTAAATAATGAAGTGTAATATGTCCTAAATAATATGGGAATTACAAAGAAACTGTATAATACATCTACTTCCCACATGAGCTTGTGTTTATGCTGGAAGCCGACAAGAGTAACAATGCATGAAAAACAAACAAACAAACAACAAAAAAAAGAAAGCAGTGTCTCAGAATCCTACGGCAGAGAATGAAAGTGACGTTAGCCATCAGGAAAATTAGTAGTTAGATGTGGTGGAGGGAAGAGAAGATTTAAATCATCTCTGTGATTTTGTAACCCCATGAAAGAAATGTGTCCCAATGGGCCAGATCCTGTGGGTGGAGCTTGAAACAGAGTTCAAGGATTCTTGGCCCTAGATTTAACGCCTGTCTGTCCATTCCCACACACCTTAGGCACTTCTATTTCTGTGTAGCCACCCGGACCTCAGAAACGGAGTGATAAGGACCACAACCTCAAGTGTCCAGAGGAGCCAGACAGGTGACCCAAGAGTCCAGGCCTGACTGAAGGAGGTGGTGTCTCTTTTCTTCAGCTGATGGACAGCTCGATGAAACACTCCTCATTTTTCAAGGACAGTTGTAAGCACAAACTTTTACATGAAATCTCATGAGTTTTCAATATTGACTGCCGTTTTGTACTTTGTGACCTCTGTGTTGGTTAGTTCCGGTATTTTACAGTGACTTAGATTAACTGGGATCTCAGACAGCAAACATATGTGATTTAGCAACCAATGACATCTTGGGCTATAAACCATTAGCCCCTGGACCATCGCATTGAGATGAGCTTATTAGTAAATAATTATAAAGGAATCAAGTACCTGACTCAGCTTGCCCTCAAGCATCCTAAGGGGTTTCTGTGATGCAGCTACTATTGAGTTTAAGAGTATTCTACATAATGTGCTGCTTGGATGACAGCTATCAGCTATAATTCATTATAATGGACAGAGTTATCTAATATATGAATGACCTCAAATTAGAGCTATATGCCTTCCTAAACTCAGGCACAAGCCAAGTCACATTACATGAATAATAACAAAGGGAGTGGTTATTTTTTCCCCTTGAGTCTAAGACCCTCAGGAGAGAAGCACGAGCTTTGAAATTGTCTGTGTAGAACTTGGCAAGCCACCTGGAGAATGGTTATCATCCGGCTGCAATAGCCAACACCATTAATTGGAGTTCCTTGCAATGAATAGCCTTTCCATGTCTGTGAGCTATTGCACTCGTGCTTGGCAAGACACTCAAGGACCAACACCAAAAGCGCCATGCCATCTGTCCCGGGGGCCACCTTCCCAACACAGGCACCCAGTGGAGGGCATGTCTGAGTGACCCTGGTGGGCGCTGAACAAGCTGTTAGAGAACATTAAAGGTCCGCTGTGGCTGGCCATCTAGGATTCGGCTGTCCCGCCCACTCTGATATAGGTCCAGAAGCTGACCTCCCTATAGCTCACTGGAAACGCATATAACATATGATTTATGTTTGGGGAGGGGAGGTGGGGGAAGGTCCATTAAAGAAGAGAATAATTGAACCCAAGTGCTCCAAGATGGGGGGAGATGCCAATTATCTCATTTTGTCCCTTTCTTCTGGCAGGGCCTATTACTACCGTGTAATTTATGGGCCTAGAGAGAGCCATAAAACCATGGAGAAGAGAAAACAGACGAATCCAGGCTATTAAATGACATGAGGTAAGGCTTATAGATATTTATCCCTCACTTTTGTGGGAGCTCACTAAAACTTAAATACGGGGTAGAAGAAAACAATGACGATTAGTTGTAAAGACAGCTCTGTCTCCTTCACACGAATTTTTACTTGTGAAGAAAACAACGCCATCACTCAAGCCCTTCTTTACTGAGCTTTTTTGCAATGTTTTCCTATCATTCACAGTGGAATTATAACAGTCTAACACACACACTTTTTGAGCAGGGTCTGGGAAAGGGATATTAATTTCATAGACTTGAAAAATACAAGCAAAAAATGGAGTAGTGCTGATTTTCCCACATGTAAGCTATGGAGTTATTAGGCTTTTTTGCGTACACGTGACCCCACTTTCCACTCCTTCTCCCCATGAAGCATGTGTGGGTAAGAGGAAAGGCAGGAATGTATCATTAGCTGCAGCCACAGCCCATGGAGCCACAGAGCAAATGCCAAATCATGCCCAACAGAGAAAAACAACAGCTGGCAAATGAGAAACAGAGAGGCAAGGGTCTGGATTGGTTTGGGGAAGCTTGAGTAGAGGGTCAAAGGGTAGGAGATGCCTGGAGAAGCAAGACCAGGCCCTGTGAGTGGAACAAGTGGGAATGGAGGGGCAGCCGCACAGTGCTTGAGAGTGACGATCATCGCTTTTAGCAGCAAGTCATCCATGGAGTGGGGTCTTGGAAAGGAAACTAGAGGAAGAAACAGTCTATTTGTCATGTCACTTTCCTTCTACTAGGCCTAGCATGCCTGTCTTCTAGAAAAGCCAGCTCCAAATCCATTCTCTCTAGGAGTGCTTTCCTAACGGCTCCCTCGCATTTGGTGTGAATGCTTATGCTCTGTCTCTTTAACATGACTGTATCCAGTACATATTGGCTAAATTTAAAAACACATGTTTATTGATTTTAGAGAGAAAGAAAGGGAGGGACGGAGAGAGAGAGAGAGAGACATTGATTGGCTGCCTCTCATTCAGGCCCTGACCAAGGAATTGAACCCACAACCTAGGTATGTGCCCTGACCAAGAATCGAACCCCCAAACTTTTGGTGTAGGTAATGACACTCCAACCACTGAGCCACACCAGCCAGGGCAAATTTTTGCCCAATTCCAAGTTTATCTGAGTAAGTGTGAGTTAGCTATGGAACATACATGTTCTAAGCACAAATATTTTAGAACTTTCCATATTGTCTTAAGATAAGCATAAGTAAAAACTATTATTATAAATGAAAGCATAGTAAAATTAAAAGCTAAATAAAAGAATGTTATGTTTTTCATTTGTAAAAAATATTGTGTTTCATTCTATTGTTTTATTTCCTTCATGCTTTTAAAATTTATTATTGTTTTTCAAAGTGTCAGGCTCTCATGTAAACTAAATACTGGATTACTTTTCTATTTCCTTACACAATTAAGTGAATATTTTATTTTGCTTTAACTGTAGACTTCCTGTATGGGTCTATATAAATATACATGGTGACCTTCATTCAAAACTTATTGAACTGTGGGTGGTCTTTAAGAAACATTCAAAGTAGCATAAAGTTACCTTTTAAATAAGCAAATATGTACTTCTCTACTAGATTATAAACTCCCCGAAGACAATTAAAGGAATATTTTGCACAATTTTGTAGTGTTAGAATGTTGTATGGTAAGATTCTAATTACACATGTGAATTATTTAATGAATGAATGAGCAGTTATTGATGAACACGTTGGCCACAGGACCTGCTCTGCCGATGTGCTGCAGTGTGCCCGTGTGCCTGTGTGCTAGCGTGCACACAGCTCCACCTGCCTCAGGCCTCCCTTCCCTCTCTGAGTTCCTTGTATTCCAGCCAAACAGGATCACTCATTGCCACCTATGTAACCCCATCCCTTCATTGTTGCATTTATTTATTCACTCAGTATTTCTTGTATTCGGTCAGTCATTTGTTCAAGGAAAGGATTATGTTTTCAAAGTGCTGAAAGGAAGTCTCCAGTAAAAAGGTCTTCAAAAATTAAGAACATATATATTTGGGCAAACAAAAAAATGAGGGAACTCATGACCAGTAGGTCCATCCAAATAATGGAAATACTGAAGGAAGCAATTCTAGGATGAGGAAAATTATTTCCTGCAACATCTCAGAGATTCAAGAAGTACTGAACAACAAAATAAATGGTAAATTAATAACTAAATCTAAATGAATACTGACTCTGAAAATTAACCATACTAACGTTTTATGTGGTTTATAATAGATGGAGAGTTTGAAAACAATAGTATATAAATAAAATGGGATGGGGTAAAAAGATGTTAAAAAATAGTAAGGCCTTTATGTTGTCCAGGAAGTGGATGAATAGGACCAATCTACATGAGATTTAATGAATCAGGAAGGGACATTCTGAGCTTTAGGTAGTGACCATGAGAGCAGTAAAACAGTGAGATGATGCAGATAAGGATATTAAATACACTTACTCAAACCAAAAGTCAACAATAAAGAAAAAATAGGAACAAAAAGGGGGACAAATACAAAACAAAGAGTAATCACATTAAATTTAAATAAATGATATGCTTCAATTAAAGGACAAAAGTATTCAGATTGGATTAAAAATGGACGTTCTGCTTACAAATGATACATCTTATATATAAGGAGTGGAGATATTGAAAAAAGGATAAAGACAAAATACTCAAAATAAAGCTAAAGAGAGGTGGATTAAGTATTATATTATCAGACATTGCAGGCGTTAAGGCAAGAAGTATTAGTAAAGATAAAGAGGGATGTGGAAGATATAAAAATGTTACATTCATATCACATAACGATGACTCATACAGCAAGAACTGACAAAACTGAAATAGAAATAGAAAAATTTGAAACCATAGTGGGAGATTTCAAGATTTTAACACTTTGCTGAGAATTATTCAGTAACTTACAAAAATCTGCAAGGATATAGAAAATCTGAACATTGTCATTAACAGACTTTACCTCCCAACATATAAAACCCTGATCCAACAACTTGAAAATCCACTTCCTTTTCAAGTTTATGGGAGCATTCCCCAAGGCCAGTATGTTTTGAGACCTAGAGCAATCTCAACAAACTACAATGAACTATCGTATAGATTGTGTCCTCTGACCACTGTAGAAATGAGAAAATCTCCAATTATTATCAGAGTTAAGCAGTAACTTGTAGATAGCACAATGGTAAAATAAGAAATCACAGCAGAAAATGGAAGATATTTTGAACCAAATGGTAAATTACAACATAACAGAACTTGCAGGATGGAACGAAAGCCATGCTTACAGGGAAAGCTGGTTTAACGTGAGAAGAGAAGAGAGGCTGAAAACCATTGAATCATCCATCTCTGAGTAAGAAACACTCAAGGAAAGAAGAAGGAAAGGAATACTAAAGACAGATCAGAGCTTAAAAACAAAAGAAACACACAGTGTAGAGAATCAGCAAGCCAAAGTTCGACTCTTTGGAAAGAAAAATAAAATTTAATAAATCCCAGGCAAAAGACAATGAAAGAATAAAGAAGACAAATTACAAATATCAAGGTAAAACAACATATACTACAGATGTTAAAATATCATAGGAGAGTATAATGAACAACCTTCTTTTAATGTGTTTGGCAACTTAGTTGAGCTGGACACATTCTTAGGAGACCACAACCTATCAAATTTGACACTAAAGGAAAATAAATTCATAATTAAAAATCTTCAGCAAATAAAAACTACCCATGCAGATCATTTCACAAGTTAATTCCTCCAAACATTAAGAGAAAAAGCAACGCTCATTACACATAATAGAAAGCAAGGGAACCTTTTACATCTTTCAATCAGTTCAGTCGAACCATGACACCTCGAGTATATAGGAAGGTCCCAGAGCAAACATCTTACTTCACACTAAGATGCCAAAAGCTCCCCCCCCCACACCGCCCCAGCCCAGAGGTCAAGAAGGAGACAGAGATGTCCACTATCACAACTTCTATTCAACATTTTCCTGAAGGTTCTAGCCAGAGAAATAAGAAAAGATAGAAGAACTGGAAAGGGCTAGGGAGGTGGGGGGGGGGGACCCTCATTCACAAGTGACAAGATTATTATGTAGGAAATCCCCAAAGATCTACAAATAAAGTATTGAAATTAATAAGTGAATTTACCAATGATGTTAAATTCAATATTAAAAATTAGTTTTTTTATACCAATAGTAAGTGAACAGCAAAATTTACAAAATGATACCATTTACGTTAGCATTAAGTCAGATAAGTACCCAATAATAAATGTAAAGAAAAATGTGCAAGATCTTTACACAGAAACTATAAAACATTATTGAGAAAAATTAAGTGAGAACTGAATAAATGGAGCAATATAGCATGTGCTCAAGGGGAGGAGTCTTCTGAGGGACTGGTAATGTTCTATTTCATGACCTGGGAGCTAGTTACCCAGATGTGTTCAATTACGATAATTCAAGCTATAAATTTATGACTCTTGCACTTCCCTGCCTGTATGCTGTTGTTACATAAAACTAGATAAAATAAATAAAAGCCCTTTGTTTTACATTACTAATGAGTAGTTGTAAAATCATATATTTGTGCTTCCTCTTGCGACTTTTTGCAGTCAAGTCTGGTGTATTTGTGCTATTAAACGTGTTTCTAAGACCATAACCATAATAATGTGGTATGTATAGGAAATGAGTTTTGATGACCCATCCACCAGAAATCAGATAACCTGCACTTGATAGGAATGGGCACAGATTTTTCAATTTAGTGACCACCCTTAAACTGTCTAGAGGTGCATGAAGTACAATGCTGCTTAAGCCTCTCTGCTCCCACATCATCTGATAGGGCCACGCTGAGGGACTAAGGTCACCAGGGGCCCCAGGACTAGACCCTTGTTACCACATGGCTCCTGAAGGCTGGATTGGTGCTTTGAGTCGCCAACCAAGAAGAGCGAAAGGCACTAGTTTCTGGCTCCTCCAGGATGGCATTGCCCCAAGGTCATGAATGAAGTTTATCATGAATGTGGGTAACTTGGAAAGGAAGCATGAACAGTGGAGATAGTGTGACAACTGGTTTTGAGGATTGTCACCTGAATTCTTATCTTATCTTGACCCCCATGCTGCCTTGCGTGAGTCTACTCAGGCCATTTCCCTGACAGGATCCTGTTTTTGCCTCTGGCCATGTCTTGCTTCTTAATGGTTGTGATGCTGACCAAGATTGTCAAGTGATTTTTTTTCCTTCTTTTTCCTTCGGGAGGAATTTCTTCAAAGATTAGGCACATTATTTTTGATGGAGCCAGGAAGCAATAGAGAAATGAGGAGCAGATGTTGACTGTTGATTACTAGTTAGTCCCATTTTCCATCGGCTGGCAACCTTCACTCACTTTCACTTAGACTGTATTTACCCTTCAAACCAATACTTACAGTTTAAAAAAATTAGCATTGTAAATGAAACCAAAACATCTGGATGTGAAGTAAATTAGCCAGATGTTTGGGTGGTTTAGAAATAAAAGCCAACAAGAAAAAGGCAAGAGAGTGGGCAGGGACTTAAAACCCAGCTACCCACACATGTCCTCCACCTCCTCCCAGTCCGTGGGAAGTGAAACTGTGTGAATCAGTATTGAGAAGGTGGAATGAAAGGGCTCATCGGTTTTGGAACTCAGCCCCGAACAAAGAGAAGTGACCTTCCTTGTGTTGAGCAGCAATGGAAGGTTGCCTCACACGTTTTTTGGATCTAGAAATTATTTCTCAATTACTCATAATTTTTGAATTATATTTATGTTTTCTCGACCCAAGCCAAGATATCAGTTCTCTCAGCGAGCTAGATACTTTGCCAAATTGGACATAGATTTGTTTTCCATGTTGGAATTACTAGTGAAAACTGCAGGCATAAATTTCTCCCCCCTCCATTTTTTAAAAAGGTGAAATACTGCTTGTTTTGTTTTATTTATTTCTTTCTCAACACAGTACACGTCATTGAAGAATTCTCAAACAGTTTGGGAGAGACCTCTGATCTGGGAGTAGGTCTATGCTCATATTCAGGCTTTTGCTTTTTATCTTTGGGCAACTTAATGCTTTAGAACTTCAATTTCTACTTCTACAATATGAAAATAACAACAATTATCATGTAAAGATATTTTGAGAAATAAAAGATTTGACAAATGCAAAACACCCAGCGCCTTTCCCAGTGCAACCTGTTCTGTGCTGTTTCTGATTTGGAGGTGAGCAGAGTGCTTGGGGGTGACTACCTCTTCGCCCAGACCTAAACGCACGGCTTACAAAAGGCTGGCTGCCATGGATTTAGGCAAAGAGAACTGATATCAGAATGGAAAATTATCCTGCAGATCTACATGACAGTTAATGTGATACACTGAAACCGAAATATTCCACATGTATTTTCATTTATTAATTCAACAAATATTCACTGAATACCTATCAGAGCCAGAAATGGTGCTAGGTATTGAGGACACAGGCCTGAATCCTTGCTCTCATGGCTTGAAGCCTATGTTCTTGGGGGGGAGAAGAAAAATAAGCATAATAAGTAGGTAAGCTATATAGAAGTAGCAGGCAACAAGTCTTTGGAATGGCACAGTTAAGGGGCTGAGAGTGCTGAATGAATGAATGTTAAATATGTGGGTAAGTTGAAAATATTTCTGAGCTTTATGACAGATGTTCTATCAATAATAATAATGATAATACTCAATTCTGGCAGGATAGCCTTTCACGTTAGAGTTTTTACTGAGCTATTGTGCATACTAAACCATGGTGGGTGAATTGCCACTTGAACTAAGATACAGTCCTTCTGCAGGAAACTGAAAGAACCGTAAATGGGAGTGAAATTTAAAAATAGCCCCCACCCAGAGCTATATCTCGAAGAGAATACTCTCTCCCCGGAGAGCTAGCATTGCGAGGTGCTTGCCTTGATAATATTGTATTTCCAGACATCATGATCTGATTCTGAGGTCTGTATCTTCTGAAACGATCATCCTATAAAATGATATAGAGAGAAAATCTACTTCTTACTGTTCTTAAGTCTTTGTAGAAATATTTCAAGTTTCCAAATTTTTCTTTGATATAAAAAATAATTAGTTGGAAAAGAAATTAATGCCACAATGAAAGGGTCTCTCAAAATGCCAGAATAAGTTGCTTGAGAGTAGATGCTGAAGAACTTTGAAGTGATTGGAGGAAAGGAACTATATAAATCAAAGCAGGTTTTTTTATTGCTGGGCAAGAATTTCAGGATTTATCCTCAGCAAATGACCTCATCTCCTACTTCATACACAAGATAAAGGAAGAACAAAGCCACAAGATATTCAAATTCCCACCTCAAGTCCTTTTTCCCAAAATATAAGCATATTCCTAAATAAATATTCTACATTTACCACCTCCCATTCTTGCTGTGTTTTCCTCAATGTATGCTTTGTTTCTCTGAATATCCACTTTGCCTTTTTTTTTTCCAAGGTGAAAAGCTTCCCTAGAGGTCTGGATCCAATGCCTTTCAACCCTTCTGGGATTCTCTCTTAAAATCTTCTGTCTGTCTCCAACTTCTGTTCTTGTTCTTTTTCCTCCCTCCTCCAGCTTTTCACTGCCTGCTACTGACCCATTTTCGTCAGCCCGCAAACAGGCTTACAGCCCTTCCACGTTCAAAACAAACATGCACCACCCCAGCCCTCCCCCTCTCAGCTCAGTGTCTCCCTCCAGGCACCACCCGGCTGGCTTCAGTCCCTTCTCTTCCAGCTCATCAGCAAGGGCTTTGGAGCTGTTTCCACAACCTGGCCTCCCTGTCCGTTCTCAGCACAGTGCAATCTGCCATCTGACTGTTCTTTCTCATCAGGTTATTGACGACCTCTTCGTTATAAAATGCAAAAGAAGCTTGCAAGTCCATCAATGACTTGGCCTTTAGTGACATTAGACAGGTGGCTATGTCCAGCAGCAGTTGGACACATGGAAGAAGTCTGCTGGAGGTACCAGGACATGCAATACGGTTCACGTGGTTTCTGTCTGGAAGTGTGTCTTTCTTGGCTTCTGAGAGGTTTTTAGCCCTGAGCTTTTTTCCTACCTCCCTGACCTCCCATCTCAGTGTCTCTCTTGGCTTCTCCTTCACTCTCTCTTAAAGGCTGGTTTTTCCCTAGGATTTCGTGATGAATGCTTGTTTTCACTCTGCCTCTTCCCTGCGGGTGGGGTCTACTTCACGAGCAGGCAGACTGTGCGGTTGCAAAAGGCCAGGGCTTAGAAGAGCCCTGTCCTTAGACCAACGCTCTCCGGTTGCTGTCTTCACACTTCTAATTTTTTTCTAATTCTTACCCAAGGATCTATTTTTTTATTATTCACTTTAGAGGGAAAGGAAGAGAGAGAAATAGAGAGAGAGAGAGCATGGGTGAAATATCAATGTGAGAGGGAAACAGCAATTGGTTGCATCCTATACGTGCCCTGACAGGGGACTGAACCCACAACCTAGGTATGTGCCCTGACCGAGAATCGAATGCACAGTCTTTTGTTGTGCAGGACGACGCTCCAACTACCTGAGCCACCCGGCCAGACCTTGAAACTCCTAATTTTTGAACAAGAGTCTCTGTGTTTTTGTAACACTGAAAAATTGTAACGGGGCATGGTAACCCACCCCACCATTCTTTTGAGATTGTTTCTCTAAGTGCTGACCCTAGTATGTGTCTTGTAGACAAACAGCATGTTTGTGTAAGAATCCTAGGAACTAGCTTCAAAAGATGCAGACTCTGACCTTCGGGCATCCCATCTCCGGGAGGTTTGCTGACCTTCATCCATGAAGCCAGGATGACGTGGAGCTGGGATGATGTGAAGCCAGGATGAAGGACACTGGACCATCACTTGCCTTATGGGAACGGACTGTGCTCACTGGCACATAGAGAACTTGGGAACCCCCGCCCCCTTGATCTCTTTCTTCTGTTCCCTTCCCCCTCTTTACAAAAGCCTCTGCCTCCACTGAGAGGTGGGGATGGGCTTTGAGACGTGAGTCCATCTCCCAGGTGGCCAGCATCTGAATAAACCACTTTCCTTCACAGCAGCACCTGCCTCTCCAGTATTGCCTCTCAGAGCGGCAGGTAGCAGGGCCTGCCTTTGGTTACGTTTTCATTTTGCACAGGATCCTGCAAATTACCTAGCATTTTATGCTCCGGGTGGTCTCATCTACAACCAAGAATTCCATTACCACCATGACCGGTTTTGTGGTATTATACCTAGTAGAAAATATCAGCCTCTTCCTGTGAGGAATGCATTATAAAATTCTCACTTCTAAACTTCTTATCAACCCTGGTACACATGACCCACTCTAGGCTTTAGCTTTCCTGCCCCAAATGCCTTTACCCCCTCTTTCTGCAGGCAAAGCCAGGATTTTGCTCAGAAAGCGATGCCGGGTCTGTTTCAGCAAATAGACAAGAGCTGGATTGTGTCCCTGAGGTGCCGCAGCATACAGCACAGCTCAGATGACATCGTCTTGGAAAACGTTCAAATAGGTTTTGCTAATCTGTCCCCACCAGGGCTATGGGAAAGTCTTTCAAAGGCTTCTGTGAAATGTCTGTGGGGCAGAATGTCTTGCTTGTGAGCCCTGGACAAGGATTAGCCGCAACCCGCCACCACGTTAACTGCACGCATAACAACTGCAGGGAGGTATTTGATGAAAACAAACACAATTTTCAAAGCCTCCTCCTAAATGATGATCTCCAAAAAGAAAAAAAAAGTTCATTCCTAGCCATCTTTGTGACAAAGTTAGTTGCCAGATCTAAAATCTTTTGAGGCTGGCCTTGGTGGAGCTGAATGCAGAGGAGAATATTGGTTCCATTTCTCCACAGCAGAGGGTCTGTGTCTACTTCATTTAACAGTGATTTCACACTATTAAAATTGAAGGGAGGGGAACAGAGCCTTGTTCACCACCCTTGGTGAGAGCCTTGGTCACTGGTGATGACCACCTGGTCTCAGAAGTCTGTTCTTGCCAGCCCCGACATCCCCAGTGGCATTGAAATTCAGGGTCTGCACTAGCATGAAATGCTAACATGAGATGCCCTTTTCTGGCATCAGGTCCAAAGCATGATGAAATGTCACTAAAAATTGCACAATCTTGCGTCATTCTACTCCTATTTTTCTAAAAATTGATAGAAAATGTAACAATGACCAACGGTGTGGCTATGATTAAAAACTTGTTCCTCAAATAAAATATTAGACCAATTAAACCAAAACCTGTAGGGTTTTTTTTTTTAAATTTGTGTGAGCGTAATAATTTGAAATGAGCCTCTTCACACCTGCTCAATCCCGTTTCTTATTGTCAACAGTCTGAAACAGTGATGCTGCTACAGAAGGAAAACCGTAACTTCCAACACCCTTCTTCAAGGTCCGGAGCCTTGCCGTGTCTGCAGCTGTATCTCTTACCACTTCGCCTCTGCAACCCTTGCTCTGAAACCCGATGTTACTGGTCTTAACCTCATTCCTTTTCAGGGGTCCTGACCTCTGTTAGGTCTTGGGGATAACTTAAGGGACACTAAAAGCTTGATTTTCTGGTACAGTCAGATAACGCCAAAAGAGCAGACATGGGAACAGCTCAGATATTGAAAGCCAGAAACTATCACAGAGGTTTTACAGATGGCAGGCATCCTTGTCCACGTTGTGAGCGTGTCTCCAGTTCCCTCCTAACCCACAATCTTCCTGTCCACAGCACCGCTCATTCCCAGTCACAGCGCTGGGGCCATTATCTAGAGAGGCGAGACATGGGGACTTACTCATTCTCAGTGCTTTCTCGGTGTTCGCATTGTCTTACGGGCCTTGGGCATCTAGACACTCAGCCTGACCCATCAGGACTAAAGGCACTGATGCCACCAGGTACTTGTGACACCTGCAGTTGAGTGTGCTCTTCAAGTCCCTGCCTGTTCTTCCCCAACATGCAAGAGCCACACATTAAAATAAGGAAGAGCATATCCAGGTTACCCCACCCCCACAGCACGCTATGGGAAAGGAGCCGTGTTCTCAGTTTGTCCTGGTCACATACAAAGTCAACAGGGAATGCCACCTTCACCAGAAAGTCCTCTTGGTTGTTTGTTCAGCCATGTATTTTGTTTTTGAAGATACCACATATAAGTGAGATCATACAATATTTGTTTTCTTCTGCCTGGCTTATTTCACTTAGCATAACACCCTCTAGTTCCATCCATGTTGTCACAAATGGCAAGATTCTTGCATTCTTTTTTATTGCTAAATAATATTCCATTGTATATGTATACCACACCTTCTTTCTTTACTTTTTTTTACACTTTTACACGTTGTCTTTATTTATTAATCTTTTGATAGACCTCGAGGTTGCTTTCATTCCTTGGCTATTACTAGTAATGCTGCAGTGAATGCAGGGGTGCACGCATCTGTTAAAATTAGTCTTTTTGTTTTCTTTGAATAAATAGCCAGAAGTAGAAATGCTGATTCATAAGGTAGCTCTATTTTTAATGTTTTGATGAACCTCCATACTGTTTTCCATAGTGGATGCACTAATTTAAAATCCCACAGCCTTTTCTTCATATCCTCATCAACACCTGTTATTTGTGGATTTATTTTTTTACAGATTTTATTTATTTATTTTTAGGGAGAGGGAAAGGGAAGGAGAAAGAAGGAGAAACACTGACAGGTTCCCTCTCACACACCCCCAACTGGGAACCTGGCTAGCAGCCCAGGCACGTCCCTAGCTAGGAATCGAACTGGTGACCTTTTGGTTCACAGGTCACCACTCAATCCACAGAGCCACACCAGCCAGGGCTATTTGTGGGTTTATTGATGGCAGCCGTTCTGACAGGTGTGAGGTGATATTTCACTGTTTTGCATTTCCCTGATGATTAGTGATGTTGAACATCATTTTATACGTCTGTCAGCCATCTGTATGTCCTCTTGGGAGAAATGTCTATTCAGGTCCTCTGCCCACTTTTTAATTCAATTGTTTGTGTATGTGTTTTTTTCCCCCTATTTTGGCGTAATGTTGTATAAGTATATGTATATGATATTAACCCCTTATCAGATCTATCATTTCTAAACATCTCCCATTCAGTGGGTTGTTTTTTCATTTTATTGATGGTTTCTTTTGCTGTGCAAAAACTATTTAGTTTAATGTAGTCCCATTTGTTTATTTTTTCTTTTCTTTCACTTGCTGAAGGAGACATATCCAAAAAGATATTTATTGCTAAGAGCAATGTGAACGAGTTTACTGCCTATGCTTTCTTCTAAGAATTTTACGGTCTCAGGTCTAACATTTAAGTCTTCAATCCATTTTGAGTTTATTTTTGTATATATGGGATAAGAAAGTGGTCCAGTTTCTCTTTTTTTACTTTTTGCATTATATATCCAGTTTTACTAACATCACTCATTGAACAGACTGTCTTTGCCACATTGTATAACCTTATCTCCTTTGTCATATATCAATTGACTATATAGGCAAGGGCTTATTTCTGGGCTCTTTATTCTATTCCATTGATTTACATATCTGTTTTTTATGGCAGTACTGTTTTGATTACTGTAGCTTTGTAGTATAGTTTGATATCTGGAAGCATGATACCTCCCATTTTGTCCTTTCTCATTATTTCTCAGGCTATTTAGGGTCTTTTGTGGTTCCATATAGATTTTAGGATTTGGTGTTTTAATTTGAGAAAAATGCCATTGGAATCTTTATGACCACTTGCGTCATTGAATTCTTCACCAGACAAATTACTTATTTCCATTTACTTAGGGTTTGTTTTTTTTTTTTTCAGTAGATTTTCTTGTCCCTTCATTTGAGAAATATTCTTCTGTCTTTTCATTTTGTTTGACTTTCTAGATTTATTTATATCAATTAGACGTAACAGCTGTCTCTCCTAGTCTTTGAAAAATGGCCTTATAGAAGCAAGCTCTGTGTACCTGTGTGCCAGGTGGTCATGGTGGGCCAGTAGGAGTTGGTGTGTGAGGCATCCCGCACACTGGCCTACAGAATAGAGTAGTTTAGGGCCGGGAGGTCAGGTGTGTGTAGTAATTCCCTGCTGATCCTGCTTGATTCCTTTTTTCAGGGTAGAAACGGGCTGGGTGATGGGCCTGGGAACACACTGCAGCGACCTAGCAGGTAGGCCAGAGCACCAGGACAGAGACCCCACTCAGCTGATGAAGGTGGAGGGGACTTAAACAAGGGTGCTCACTGGTCCCTCTGCCCCGGAGAACTTCCGGAGCTCTGCAGCCTGCACACAGTCTCTGGTTTGTTGTACAGAAAGTGGTCCTTGTGGAAGCCACCTCTGTGCAGGCTCCATGTCAGGGCTGGGATTCAGGTGGGTGGTGAGGCTATTTTTCCTACAGCTCCCTTTCCCTCTTGGGGGCTAAAGGCTCCAGGCAATGCAGTGGGCACTGAGCTCAGGGATCTTGCAGGTGGGCCAGGGCCTGTCCCACGGAAGTGGAGAGGACAGACTATGCCGCTCACCTGCTTCCCCGAGGAGTTCCCACAGCACCCAGAGGATTCCTCTGGCTTCCCAGCCTATCCATGGGTCCCCTCCTCTTGGTTGTTGTCAGGAGCTGTTCATCACACTCGATTGTCTTACTATACAGGCACTTGCTACCAATACACGTGTATTTTTTATTTTGCTCCTGGGCAGGCTGAATTTAACATCCTCCTGCACACCCCAGCCCCCCCACCCCCACCCTGTCTTGGACCTCTCAGAGAGCTCTCTGTTGAAATAAGGAAAACTCAGGATGCGAGAATTGTTCTCCATTGTGGAAGCTTTATATTTTATCTTTTATGAATAAATGTGACACAGAACATGTCTTATTTATCATAAATGCTTACACTCAGGTCCTACAAGCTGGACGCCTAGAGAGGCTCCTTCTTACTGAGATTTGCCCAGGCCTCACCTGCTTGGAGGTTCTTGAAAGAGGCTGCACTGGGTCTCCACCTTGGTAAAGTCCTCCACTGAGAATGCCCTGCTGCACCTGGCCAGGTCCTACACCCAGAAGGACTCAGCTCTCCTGGGACCTTGTCCTCTGAGACTGGAGACTGACATGCACAGGCCTGTGCTTTTCCCTGAGTGAAGGGCTGAGTGAGGGGCTGCCCCTTCAGCTCCTACCAGGCGGTCATTGTCCCTGGGGCCTCACAGACTAGCATGTGGGCGGCATTGGAAGGTTGAAAGAAAAAAGAAGGAAGGAAGGAAGGAGGAAAAGAGGAAGGAAGGGTGAAAGTGGAAGTCAGGAAGGAAAATGTAAATGCAAAGAAGGGGAAAAGAAGGAAGAGCATGCTGAACACTCGGACTCCCCATCTTAATAGGTTTAATTTTGTGTCCATTTCTAGAGAAGCTGATAATTTCTCCAAGGTGAGGAGACAGCGGGGCTTGTCAATGAAGCCATATGTCTAGCAAATCAGTTCTCTTCCAGTGCAGTTCACTGAGATAATACACAGCAACTGTCCCCAATTCAACTGCTATTACATTCTCTATAAAAATATAACCTTTCATTAAGATCACAACATGATTTTAACTAAGCACTAATTGTTATCTTTATTTAACTAACAACCCTTAAAGAAATAGTGTAGAATTTGTTTTGAGCATTGTTTTGATTTTGGAGGCAGCTAAAGGGCAGGCAGGGACTTTGGACATGACCCGAATGTCTGAGGCTTCTACTCTCCAGCGGCCCGGCTCTGCCCACAAGACGGTGGCCCTCCCTCCTGCCAGCCCAGCTCTCACCAGTCCTCCCCAGTTCTGGCCAGGACATCAGAAGTGATTCAGTTGAGACCTTAAACTGAGTGGGACCTGGTCTCCAGGGCTCAGAAGGTGAGCCCTGGGCAGGTGTGTGTCTTCTAGGTTGCATCTTTACCCAAACTTCTGACCTGCTGACCCCGTGTGCCTGGTTTCTGGTCAGTCATCCCAGTTTCCTGGGGCAAGTGGAGTCCCACTGATGAACTCTGTAACCTGCTTGGTTGGGACTCTGATGGATGGTATAACTCTTGCCAGCCCTCTGTCCCAGGCCCCCGTAGCCATGGGCTGAGGCCCTGCTTTCAGCGGAGAACCCTGTGGATGCTGTCTGCCTTTCCTAGTGCACGATGCTCTGACCCACTCACTGACTCCAATGACCTTGAATGTGGTGCCAGCTGCACGCAAGCCTGGTTCCCCAGGTCCCTGTCAGGCACCCCGGATCTGACTGGCTCTCAGCTGACCAGAGTCCAGGCCCTGCCATGTCGACTGTGAGTGTGGCTGCGTCCTGAGGCACTCCCTCAGGGTCCCTGCCTACTCAGGCCTCTGAGGTTTTATCCCAACACAACCAGGTGTACCCACGATATGAAAGTATCATAGAACATGACACAACAGTCTATCAGGCAGATGGTTTGTCAACGTTTATAAAATGATAGGCCCTTACCATGGCAATGCCCCCGCAGCACCGGCTCCTTGGTGGGTCCCAAAGAGTAAGGAGCTGGGAAGGGCTCCCTGCTAGGCTAAAACAGGAAGGGAAATAAAATCAAGTGAAAACTGCAAGCAGAATGCTGGCAAGAACTAGAAACAATAATCAACTTAGTAACAAAAATAAAGAATACATAGTGAGGAGATTATGAATGTCCTAATAGCTTACTAAAGATGTTTACTTAACCATTATGAGAAACAAATAATATATATGTATAATATATAACATATATATGTATATATTAAATAAATGGATATTTAATGTATATTTATAATAAAGATAATAAATTTTATTGGATATATAAATTATATTGACATAAAATAAAAATATATTTCATAAATATATAAATATGTAAACATACATAGTTTGTTACTCCTAATGATTAACATTAAAAGGGTCAATGAAATATATTAAAATCTGTTTGATATGGTAAATACTGGCCTTGTGAGTGAAGTACAAATGCCTTAGGTGCACAGATTCCCCGCTAAGATTCGAATCCACCCCCCTCCCCGCCTCCCCCCAGGTTTCCACTCTGACTCGCTGGGACCCTCCTGCCCTGCCTGTCTGCACTGAGCACCATCCTGCCGTAAAAGCCTCCTGTCCCTGGCCTTGCTCATGGTCACTCCCTCTGGTTTGCATCCTGTCCAGAACACAGCAGAAAGGCCTGCTCAAGGCTCCAGCCCTCCCACCCTCTCTCCCCACATCCGCAGAATGCGGGGTTCCCCAGCAGCTCCTCTGAGACTGACCCATGTCAGCTAGGCCTGGTGAAGAGGAGTCTGCCTGGAAGCCCTGCACCCTCCCTCGTCAGTGCTCCACGAGCACTGCAAGGCCCTATGGGAACTGGGCCATTTCGTTTTCTGTCAACACGGGTTGTTTTAAAAGGACAAGCCCTTTCCTCTGAACGTTTTCAAACACATTGAACAAACAGAGCAGTCTTTAAACAAAGTTCGAGAGCGGTCTCCTCACACCTTGGAAAAGCTGTTGGCCTTGGGTGATTCATTCCACCCACTGCGAGGTGGGGAGTTAGAATAAACAGCTCCTGCCCCTGGAGGCCCCCGCCAGGCTCTGCCGGCCACAGGGTCGTCCCTTCTGTTGCCACAGCATGTGTGCCTGCACTGTAGCAAAGAGCAGGCCTGCAGAGCTGAGTTCGGGTGTGCCTGCCTGCCTGCCTATGTGCGTGCGCAGCTCAAATTATATGCAAACCGTGGCTTCCTAGCTCCGTAATTAACTAATTAATTGAGAGCCAGGGTAAACAGTTGAGTCTAACGTCTAAACTGCATTAATTACTGTTTATAGAACTCCGTGGAACGCCAACGGGAAAGGTGCAGTCTAACTGGAGGATATTATTGCAGTTGCAGGAGGAGGAGGGGAGGCAGGGAGGTGGGGAGAGCTCTGGATGCTCCATCAGGGATCCTGGGTTCCCAGCTCTGCCAGAAACTATTTTGCCATTTTAAAGCAAGTCACTTCATTTGTAAATCTAACCCAATATGCAAAAATAATTAAAATGCTTCAGATTCATTGAAATAGGCATGGGAGAACCAGAAGCTAGAAATGCACCAGCAAGTCTGCAGCAGGGTAACGGCATTCGTGGTGCACGGATGAGGCAGGTTTTGGACAAACAGCACCGAATTCACATTCAGCAGAGGGATGTCCTACTGGAAGGCTGTGCAGTTACTCACTGCAACACCATACATGTTTGTTGAATACCAGCTGTGCTAGGCACCTATGGAAATAAAAACATGGAAAAAATACTTATTTGTAGGAAAGCTGCACTCCAGCTATGAAGCTGAGATGTGAACAGCAACAACTAAGGCCCTGGGACAAGTGCTAGAAAGTGCTAGAATTAAGGTTCAAAAAAGATACTAAGTGTGCCAAGGAAGGAGGCTAGGGAAAAGGTTGGTTGGGACATCAGCAAGGTTTCGTGAAGGAGTTGTCATTGATAAAAGCTCTGAAGGATGGTAACGTGTTTTGTTTGTTTTGTTTTGTTTTATGGAAGGGTTAAGAGGGGCAATGGGAGGAGATGTAAAATGCATTCAAATCAGAGGAAGCAGTAGATACCTTGATAGTCCCAGGGGACCCTGGAAAACCAGTAGGTGTTCCCTACTTTTCCTTCCTTCCACCTTTTCCATCCCATCCAAACCTTGCCACCTTTGAAGTGGTGCCCGAAGCCCCACCACTTCCTCTGGGGGCAGGCTGTATGTTTATCCAGGGTGTGCACAGCAGCGAGGCGAGGCAGGTTGCTGGAGCCAGAACTGGAAGTACTGATATGTAGGTGGGTTTGGCAGAAGCTACCAGTGTAGGCAGACAAAGAAAGGGTCAGTCTGATTCATCTGCTTATTTTTTTCATTCAACAGATATGCATTTAATGCCTAAGGTTTTCGACATTGCACTTACTCTTAGGGAGTATAAAGAAAAGTAGTAAATGGCTCCTGTCCCCAAAAAGCTTACATATGGACAAAAGCAGGCAGATACGTGTAAAGTGAGTGACAGCAAACTACTGGAGAGGCTGAGGTAAGAATGACTAAGTCACAGCACAGACACACTGGTGGGAGGTGACAGCTTCATGGATCAGAACAGACAGGTCCACAGGCTTTAGGTGGGTGACAGGAATAGCAAGTCAGAGTTCAGCTCTGCAGCCCCGTCTGGTTTGCTGTTTCCATGCTGCTTGTGAGAACAGGCCTGGCCCGCAGCTGTGGGCTCCGGGGTGAAGGCATCCTAAGACTCCAACCGGGCATGTGGTTTTGGACCCTCATGTTCTTAAAATTCATGGTCAGCATTTAGTGACAGGAGATGGGAAGAAACTCATTTTCCCTTAGTAAATGTTTTTGTATACAAACTTATTAGTTTACTAATGCGTACATTTTGAGCAACCAAAACAGAATCAGCCACCTCAAAACAGTTGGCAAGACTTTGCCACTGCTCTGAAAGTCTGTCTCAGATTTCTTTTGTTCTGGGCACTTCTTGGGACGAATAAATGAATGTTCAGACAGTCATTCCCATCTACGCACTATGCCTCACATGGCTTGGTTTCAGAGTTTTAACTGATTGCTGGACCTGAGCTGATTTGCCCCATTTCATCTCAAAATTCTTAGCGGTCTTGGTGGTGTGGGAAAGGGCTGTTTTAAAATATTTCTTCCCTAAGGATCTGTCAAATTTCAATGAAAAAGGACCCACTCACATATCATCAGCCAGATAAGAAGCTGTGCATGGAGACCCGAGTGAATAAGCACCATCACTTAAATTTATCTCAGTGATATCTCAGGCCCTGCTCAGTCACCCCTGGGGAGCTGCCCAGCTGGCTCACCCTTCCCAAATAGTTTCTGACTCTGAAGAAAGCAGACACAGAGAGGCAAGGGCGGCCTGCCCCTCCCCCATGTGCAACGGAGAGTGGAGCACTTTGTACCTGGCAGGTCCCTGAAACCTCAGTGCACGTGGTCTGCTTCCATCCTCCCCGTGGAGTGGGTCTGATGTGGGGAGTGGGAGAAAGCCGGGGCACCCTGGGGTCCTTTAGGGAGTGCAGAGGGGCAGGATGGAGGGGTGAAATCATACACACTGTGGAGGCTGGGGCTGGAAGCCACAGTTTTGGCCACTCTCACTCTTTCAGTTGGACAGAGCCCAAAGGTAATAGGGACCTTAGGTATGAAGATTTCTTTCTGTTCAGACAAACACACCAAAAACTTATATATCCAGATAAATGCTGGGTCTCACAACACAGTTATCTTAAAAAGTTCACCAGTTAATCTCAAAGTGCTGACCTTTCTCAAAACATGATTTGGAATTCCTCATGTGGAAAGGACATTAAAATCTATGTCACCTTCTCTGATCATCCATAATGAAGTTTGACTCTGACCCTGGGTTAATGAGTTGCAAAGCAACGCAGGCAAGTAAACACAGGCCTGGCTGGCGCTCCTCCAGCCTGGGACACCTGAGTTACAGCAAGAAGAGCTATGGCACTTCAGCAAGTGCCAGAACGTGCTATAATCAAAGGTAAAAAAAAAAAAAAAAAAAAAAAAAAAAAAAAAAAAAAAAAAAAAAAAAAAAAAAAAAAAAAAAAAAAAAAAAAAAAAAAAACCCAAACCCTAAGATGGCAGAGAAGGAAGTTGGTAATTCATTCTGGCTGGAATCATCAGGAAAGCTTGCATGAAAGTGTTTCCCTTTGAAAAATGCTTTGAAGTTGGCAGCGATTTCTCTCTTGCTCTCCCTCGTTTTTTTTCCCCTTGAGGGAGTGGGTTTGCAAAGCAAAAATGAGGTTCTCAGGCACATGGAGATGGAAAGAATAGTTGGGGAGAAGATGAAGGAGGGTAAGTGCCATACTTCCTTTTCTTTCTGTGGCAGGAAAGCAGGCCGCAGCCTCAGGACCACGATGGAAATCATTTCTGCAGTTGTAGGAAAGTGCATCAGAGACTTGAACTTCTGTGTGGTCGGGAGGCTGCTCCCTGGTGACTGGTCCTGAGCAGAGAGGCTGCAGCCCCACAGAGCCCAGCCCCCCCCCACCCCACAGCCTTCTTTCCTTCTGTCTCCTCCCCACTTCCAAGTTCTCCCCTTCAAGAACTTACATCAGGTCTAAGCTCGGAGGCCAGAGGCTGCGCTGAGCAGCGAAGTTGCTCTTTCTCATATTGTGACAAGTCCCCCATTGCCTTTGGCCAGGGTCCCCGCTCTGCATGGGGCTAGTGCAAGCATCCGAGCTGTCTGCCTGGTTCACCGCTCTCCACAGGGGACTCCAGACATCAGCCAGTCCAGTGGGTCTCTCATTTGTGCGCTGCCTAGAAGCTATGCTTGGGGAATGTCCAGTGTTCTGGATCCTGCTTTTGCAAGGAAGAGCTTAGAAAACCCATCTTTCTCTGTTTCTTGGAAGCTAAGGTGTAGGTGTGACCCCCAGGCTTCACTGAACAGACCACCCATTTGGACAGTAGAGAAAGGGTGCCCTGTAAAGCCAATCTGTTAGTGCATGTGGAGGCGGAGCCATCAGCTTTTGAAAGTGGGACTAGTAAATTTGAGACCTTTGGGCCAAAGCAGCACCAGTGGGTGATGGCTGATTTTTCTCCAGTGTTCAGTGGGGCCAAGGTAGCAATGGCTTCTCATCAAGCCTGTCCCCCAGCCTAATTCTGGCCGCTGTTCCTGGGAGTTTAAGTCTGGTTGTCTGACTCACTCAGCATTTTTGTGAGGTGACCCAAATCCTTGTATTAAACTCCTCCGATGCTTAATTAATGTACGTCAGCATCTGTCGCCTGCAACCAAGACCCCTGTCTGGTGGGCATATGTTGATCCCGATTTCATACAAAGTCTCAATCCTAGAAAGAAAAACTTCATGACAACCAAAATTGTATACATCAATTAAATTCATCACTGAAGTTCTTGTCAAATATTAAGGGAAATTTCCTTCCTTTTACTCAGGAAAACGCCTAGTAATCTTCTTTTGCCATCACTCTTTCTCTCTCTTGCACAGATGGTAACAGCAGCCGAAATCCCTCCTCCTTCCCTCCAAGTTCTGCCCCAGTTCTCTCTCCGTCCACCCAGCTGCACTGGCTTTCCTCTCACTCCCCCGACTCCGTTGGGATCTATTTAATTTTCTCCTATCATGCCATTTTCAGTGTGAGTCAAGTTCTGCCAGTCTGGATTCCTCCCCACTGCTCCTCAGTCATTAGCCCTGCTCCTCCCAGGAAAAGCCCTGGAGATCTGTCGTCGCATAACGCTGCACCTGTCGCTGGCAGCACTGCACTGCACATAGGACGGTAGATCGCCTGGTAAGTGTTCTTACCACAGTAATGCTTTTAGCTTAATTAGCTAAACAATAAAAATAAAAAAAAATAAGGCTTCTCTTTCCTGTTTTTCTCTTGGCTGCCAGGAGGTTGGAGGTCAGGTCTACACTCAGTAGTCCCCTCTTATCTCTTGATTTCTGGGATTCCTGTTCTTCCCACTCTGCACTCACAGCTTAACCCGTATATGTCACTCAGAGAGTTGGATGGTACTTGTGCTCTGACCGTCTGGGGAAGTGGGCAGGGGATAGTAGACAAGCGTCTCCCGGCAGCAGGGCGGCGTGGAAGGGATTGGAGGCCAGCTCCCTTACCATCAAATGTGTGGTTCTGCCAGGAACAACATTCCTGCAGGAGAACGAATTGCTCAGGTCTTAGACTTTCAGTGGGATTTGCTTCCTGGATTGGAATGCGGGGTGTAGCTAGGCAGGTGACAATGCTGGGACTATCTTTACCACACCCTTGGGCCAGGCTGGAGGGCGAAGAGAGGCACCACAGAGAGTACCTTGCCTCCTCAGCCTCCTCGGAAGGACTTCCTGCCTCTCCTCGGCCCAGCTGGACCAAGACACCCTCCCATATGGGTCCCTAGCGTCCCATAAGCATCTTGGGGGGCAGGACCACACCTTTTATACCTGTAATCTCAGCACCTAGCACAGTGCCTGACTCATTGGGAGCACATACAATACATAAATGAACAGACATAGCATATTGCTTCCAAGCTTTGGCCTTGAGTCACTGGAAGAATGTGAGGGTATTAATGAAAATAGGGAAGCTAAGCGGAAGAGAAGGTAGGGGGACAGTGGTGAATTTAGCTTACAAAGTGTTGGGTGTGAGGTATAGACCTAGTGGGTGGCGATGGCTCCCAGCACTTGGAAATTCTATTCGACCACTCTGTGCCTCAGTGGTCTCATCTATAAAATGGGATAATGACAGAACATATCTCTTGGAATTATTGAGAAGCCAGATAAGACAATGTAAGTGCAGGGTTTGTCACAGTGCTTGGTTCATCCCAAGCACTAAGAAGCATAAACTGCACACTCAGGAAGTCTTATTCACTATCCCAAGAGCTTTAGCTGCTTCTTTCTTTTCCACTCCTCTTTCCCTTACTCACAACTGCCAAAACCTCCCCAGTCTCTCACTTCCCTCCCACCCAGCATGTCTAGTGACTGTTCCAGAGCCTCACAGTGACCCCCTCCTCCCCACTGGCTCACATAATCTTCAGGAGCTCCCATGACCACCGTAGAAAGTCAAGATCAGCTTGGTGCTCTAGGCCTAGCTTCATTCCTGCTAGCCTAATGCCCATGGTTTGTCCCTTAACCCACACCAAAGGCAGTCACAATAGAGGACTGTCTACCTGTTGACCATTGCTCGTTCATTCGCTTGTGCACAGATTTGAACCAACCCTGAGCCTCGGAGCCTCGCAGGCTCTGCCATTTCCCAGCTGGATGAGGCTGTGCAGGTGACTCAGCCTCTCTGACTTCAGCTTTCTTACCTTTGACAATGAGGGAAGTAACACAGAGGAAGAGTACCGTGATGTTGACGGAAGTAAGGGAAGGGGTCTGGCACAGAAAAGGGACTCAATAAATAAATCTTCTTCCATTTCCTCAGCAGCTCACCCTTCACATATCCCAGGCCTGCTGGGAGCCCACGAGTCTTTCTCCTCCGTCCTGTGTCCAAGAAGCGGATGGGGCCACATCCAAACAGCCGAGATGATGCAAAACTCCTGTTGCACATTCTGTGTTGTTCCAGGGGGCTGGCACTCCCCCCTGAGAGAGTAACAAAGCCCTGTCTCGGCAGCCGCCTCCCCGAGGATCACAGCTGGAGACTGGACAGTTTGAAGTAGGTCACTTGGTCTAGTCTCCTCATTTTGAAAGAGGAAAAAACTAGGTCATCAAATACAAAGTTTATCCTGGTCCCAGAGTGAACAAGTACCATACCTTCCATATTCCAAATACAGCCCTGGCCCACATCATCAGATATCTTCCTCAGTATAAGGGCTTTGCTCCCTTTCTAAGATGTAGAGATGTAAACTATTTCCAGACCGACTATGTTCTATTTATCTTTGAGTTTCCACCATCTAGAACAGTGCCTGGCACATAGCAGGTGCTCATAAAACATGTGGCAAGTGAATAGATGAAGAAACTAAACCCACTCATTCCAGTGTTTCCAGGGCCCTCTCTGAGCAACCCCTGCTGCAATAGCTTCTCGTCAGCCCTCCCTATGACATTATCTGAGGACCACTTGAAGCACTTCAGTGGCAACACCAGGCCACTGCCCCCCAAAACCAGACACCATTCTGAGGAATGCCTGGTGGGGTTCATAAGGAAGCACCGACTTACTTGGAAAATGGCTCTTGACGTGAGACGTTCAAGAAGAGAAAGCTGTGTCTTGGCGGAGATGTGACTCTAACTGCAGGGGACAGCTAGTCACGGTCGGCTGTGTCTTCCAAGACTCAGTAGGGGCAGCCAGATGTCCCGGCCAAATGCTGATTTTTCCAGCCTTTAAAAAAAAAAAGCCTGGAAGAAGCCAAGTGTCCGGTGGCCTAGTTGCAAGACTTTTTTATGACAATGTCTCTTGGCTGGGACATGACAGAAACACATTTCTAACTAGGATACAAACCTCAGGGAAAACCGGCTCACAGACCTGGAGCGGTCCTCTCGGCTGGCATGCTGGGCGCTGACTCAGGGCCCTTGCCCCTCTCATCCTGACTCCCTTCCTCAGGAAGCCTGACCTGGCCGTTTGATAAACTTTCCTGGCCCCCGTCATCGGAACCTGGGTCTGCTGGTGATATCCCAATGCCCCTGAAACACACACCCAGTAAAGTCATCTGCACTAACTCAGAACAAAGAGGAAACTGCAGTCCGCAGGCCCCAGGCTTCTCTGGGGGCCACCCGTCCCTGCATCAGTGCTGACTGACAATGCAGGGCTGTGGCTCAGCTCAGCAGCACATCGCCTAAACTCTGATTGCCAAGTTCCCCTACCTGCAAGCTCTGTCCAGAAGCTGAGCACCCGCACCAGGGCCCTCTGGGGCCGGCGGGCTCACCTGCTGTGTCCCAAGGGCCAACGCAAGACCTCGCACCCCTGGTAGAGCTCTCCCACACAGCAGTCACGTGCCCAAGAGTCCGTTATTGTTACTCATTCTCTGATTTCTCCCCTGCTCTCTTTCCAGACCAAATGCCCATAGGAGTTATCCTGCGGAGTGACTAGGATTTCAGGGATAATCCATAATTCATGTCTTTTCTGCGTAGAAAAGATCCAGAGCAATCTGGGGTGTTCTTCAGAAGCCTCCCTGGGGAACAGCACCTCTGTCCCTTACAAATGGCATCCACTCTTCTAGAACGACCCTGGTCCACGTGTGAATGTGGCTCACTGCGTGGGTCACTGCGTGACCACTGCAACTGCTTCTGCGGAAGGCTCACTGGGGAGAGGCTTTCAGTGTAGCCTGGCTCGTCCTCAGAGAGGTCTGGCCCCTGAGAGGCATGTTCCCTCAGGAGGGACTGGGTTCCAACCCCTCATTTCACTATTTTCACTTTAGGGGACTTTTCTAGAGCAGCAGAGGCCAGAGCCCAGTGCCATTGGTTGATCCGTGAACACCCCCAGCTGCCCTGGGCCTGGGGCACATGCTCACTTCTGCGCCCTTGCTCATTAAGCTTCACCCAGTCACTTCCTGGGGGTGCCTTCAAGGTTCCTTAGAGAGAGGGGGCAACGTGGCCAGTTCCTTAAAGTCACAATCAAATCAAGAGCCCCAGGTTGCCCATGTGTATCAGGCCAGGTCTACTCAGCTTCCTTCCTGCAGGCTTGTCCCCTGTGCCTCAGTGGTCCTGAACGGCTATACTGGGATTCAGCTTCACCACTTGTTTGTCCCCTCCCTCACTGCTGCTCTTCCACTTAGATGCCTGGGAACCTGAGACCTCTGGCCTCTCAGGCAGGTTTTGTCAGTCACCAGGGACATCCTGTTACTAACCCAGGGCACACCCGTGTTCCGACTGTCCCTGGGCAGCTGGTAAACCAACATCCTCTTCTTTCACATCTTAAAATTCTACCTGTACAGTGTAGGACTCTCCAGGTAATTAGAGAACTTCAAATCCTGCCAAGATAAAGGAAGGGTCAGGATTAAAAAAATATATATATCGCCTTGCTCACACATGGATTGACCCAAGAGCAGTATTTTAACCTACGTCCTGAAATAAATACACTTTTTCAATGACTATTTTCCGGGGGAAATGAAAACTTTGACAAAATGCCTTTTGCTGTAAAATATTGTGATTGTAATGGGAAATATTTTCAGTCTTTATCCTGTTTCTGCACAGAATTCCTGAAATCCTTGGAATGGTCTCCCAGTTGAGAGCAAGAAAGGTGTCTCTTGTTATGTTAACGAGATGACTTTTGGAAAGCCACTGAGGGTTGGGGACTGGTTGCCAGGGAAGACAACCTCTTAATTGGAGGAATGGAACTTTCAGGGCCACCCCCGACTCCTGATAGGGGAGAGGCACTGGGACTGATAAATAACCGATGGACAATAGTTTAATAAACCTTCATAAAAACTTGGAAGGACTGGGCTCAGAGACTTCTGGGTGGGTGAGCACGTGCAAATGTGGGGAGAAAGCACCTGGAAATGACACGGAAGCTCTGCATCCCTTCCCCATACCTTGTCCTGTATGCCTGTGACTGGGGAAGGGGGTGGGGTTCTATAGAAGGTGACCTCACAGGGTGGTTAGAGCACAGATCCCTGGTTGGCCAGGTCGTGGTGAGTGGTCATGACCCAGACATATACATTTTTAGGCTTAACTTTGCCTTGAGCGGGCTCTGCCGCACATCTAGGTTAACACACCTTTGAAATAACTACCCACCGAAGAGCGCACAACCTCGTTAACTATTCTACCATTTAATCCCTGCCTACCTTTCCCCACCTTCCTGTAATCTTCCTTATGCCACCTCCTTAATTTCAAATGCATAAAAGAGCCTGCAAAAACTGTTACTCCCCAGAGCGTTCAAGATCTTGTTCCCGGGCATATGATGTCAGTTTGGCTCAAATAAACTTATGAAAATTTAAAAAAAAATACCCACAAAACTTCTACCCAACCACCAAAGACAAACTCAGATTTCATGTGTGAACTAATCCCTCCCTTCTCCATTCAGTAATTTGTTTATGTTTCTATTACATAATGCACCCCCGCCAAAACAGTGTGAGCAGCTCCACGGACTTTACCTCTAGATCCGGACATTTTTTCAGGGCAAATGTACTTTTTCCTCCAGCGGCCTTTACTATGCATGGGAACAGGCTGTCAAGTAAAGTGACCATTAAGTTGGAGCGGAGTAAGCCACTGAACAGAACATTGAGAAACACTCTGGTTTTCTCACTTTCAAAAAACACACTCTGATGTTCTTACTTCTAACATTCGAACTTCATGTGATATGGCAGTTGGTAAGTGAGGAAACTCTGCTTTCAGCGAAATGAGAATCAAAAGTCCTGAGCTTGTAATTCTTGCTCCTGCTCCTCTGCTAGTAGACATAGGCAGGCTTCGTTTTGCTCATAATCAACATGGCCTGGAGTGGCACGTGTGGGCACCCGTTCCCCACACGTGGCAGTGCTCTAAGGGCCTCCAAATCCTGAAGCCGCATCACCGTCATGAATACCACCCTGGAGGTTTAAAGTGCCCTGCACGTCTTTCTTTAGTCAGGAATATCCACGGTCAGGCACAAATAATGCCCCTTTTTAATTACAGACTCTTTTTATTACAAAATCATAAGCATGTATGTCTGTAACATAGCACTAATGCACAGCCTATGATGTTTTAGGTGAAATGCTCAAATGAAAACTATAAATTATTACACCCACATTATTACCCTACCAACCATACTCAAGCAGGCCTTACTTCTGCCAGATGCTGTATATTACACTGAATTTCTGCTTTTCGATGACAATGAATATTAATCAATATAAAGAAAACCTTTTGGATTTCAAAGTTTTCTACCCTAAATCTTCTAAGAAAAATTACTGCTCAGAAGATGATCGCCAGGTCCTACTCCCCTGCTCACACACCAAAACAACAAGAATTGTTTTTATATATATTTTATATAACTTCCATGCTGAAATTATGCTGGTTTTATATTTTAATTTTAATAAGAAGTAGTTAATTTTACTAGAATCATTTATGGATTTTTTTTGGTCCCAAAGAACACAGGAGATTTTAGAATGTTAGCAAATTTATTATTTCAAACAGCCAACTGTGCATTTAACCATCAGTCAGCTGATTAACGACTTCACACAGTATTGCCCAACATGTGATCTGCGAAAATTATTTTCAGAGAAAAAGACTACTGTCAAAGAAGTTTAGGATGATAGATGTTAACTTCTCACCCTTGAAAATCACAATGAAGGAATGTTAAGTATGTACATTAAGTGTATGTAAAAGACTAAACACTCGTGAGGAAAAGAAACTGAGTTTATTTTGCTGGGTGCGGTATTTTTCCAAGCCTGGGGAGCATGGATAATGTATCATCATCTCGGGGGAACACGTGTTCGGAAGTGTTGCCCTGCTGGAAGTTTACAGAACTCCACACCTCCCTCTTCAGTAGGCAAGGCATGTGCATTGCCACAACAGGAGATAATAGATAACGACAGATAAGCTCCCAAGAGCAGACAGATCGACTGGCTCCTTTTCGGGCTTTTTCTCAACTTCAGAAGGCCTGAGCCGAACGCAGCAGCACTCTCTCAATCTGCCTCCAATTTGCACATTCTAAACACAATCTGGCTTTCAGGTAAAGCGATGATTAAAAAAATTTTTTTTCCATAGAAATCTGCCTTTTATAAATGTCTCCCACTTGCTGGCTCCAGATAAATCAGAAATACCCCGAGAATAACTGTCTTTTCAGTATTTTGGGTTTTTCATCACAGTCTCCAGAAAAATAGCCTAAGATTTGACTCCCAAGTTGACAGAGCTTCAAACTGGTACAGTTCCATCTCTTCAGTCCTAATTCCAACAGGGTAAAAGAGAACGAGGGAGAACTGAAGCCTTCTGAATCACATCTGGGTGGCAGAAAAAGAAGAGACAATTTCACTCTGCCATCAAGGAATCCATGTGTCAGGGCTCACCAGAGCGAATAGTGCCTTCTGGTCACATCTCTCAGGGGGTAATTGGGCCGGGACTTGGGGGCACAGAAGGCCCCTCCTCTACTGGGCAATAGCATGGCAAAGTAGGAGGAGCTTATTGGCAGCATGCTCTTTCCTCTGACAACTCATTGTATCTTGTAACTTCAAATTCCTCCTGTGGTACCACCACCACGCAATTGCCCACCTCCTCTCACTTCTTTTTCCAGTTCTTTATCAAAACCAGCTCTCAGGACAAATTCTCTGGACCACGGTTTGAGTGCCTGAGAAGCTGACAATGTGAACCTTCCCAGGGGGCTTTGGATGTGAATAAATACAGAATGTCTCCTGAAATTTTGTGTCTGGCCAGGCCTTGCCCCGTCTCAGCTGTTTACAATGAGAATGCAGCCATCTCCAAGGGCCTGCCTCTCCCTGCACTCGTGACTTTTAATCAGAGCTACCATATATTGCTTTTTTCCATGTGGCAGGCGTTATATGGAGTGTTTTCTGTTATTTAATTCTCTCAACAGCCTATGAGGTCACGCAGCAGCTCTGTTTTAGAAATGAGGAAAGAAGTCTGAGGTTGGTTAATTGCCAATGGATGGGTGGCAAAGCTGGGATTTGAACCAAGGTTTTGTCAAACTGAAGTGTGAGATTTTGATGACTCCACACTTTCTGCCAGGAGTGTAGCCTGGCTGCTCAGCTGGAGCAGATGGTGAACGGATGCAGGAGGTCAGGGGCCCTCCACAGCCTACACGGTGTGCCTCTGGACCCCCTTCCAGACACACAGACTGGCTTCAAACTGGACATTGGGGCCCTGGAATCTGGGCTGAGGGGTCGGGCTTATGCTCTGAAGCCTGCCGTTCCGGTCCTCGTTTCCCAGGATGGAATCTCTGCTTCTGAAAACCCATGTCCTGAATCACTGCTCACATTCACCCTTTAGCTGGGCGGGGGGGAGGGGGGGTAATTGGAAAAAATATTTTTATTAGAGGTTGTCTTAGTATTTCCTCAAATCACATTGCATATGTGTATATGTGTCATACATATGCATATAAATGTCTCTGTATGTGAACACATATGTGCATGCACACACAGAAACATTTTTTTATGTATGGTCTGTTCAGAAAGTATCCAGTCATGTACCATGAAAAACAGACATTCATTTAAGGAGTTACAAGATACAGGAAACCTTGTACATAGGACAATAATACCTCAGTCCCCTTCAAAATAGGCACCTTGGGACCTCACACAGTTCTCCCAATTGATATCAGCTGCCCCATCATATTTTCCTTAATCTCATCGACAGTCTGAAATCACCTCCTTTCAGAGGTGATTTTAGTTTTGGGAAAAGCCAGAAGTCACAGGGCATCATATCTGTTCTGTAAGAGGGGCTGAGTCATCTGGGTGATTGATGTTTTGCCAAAAAACTCTGCACTCGATGTGATGCATGAGCAGATGCATTGTCATGATGAAGCTGCCAATCACCAGTTGCCCATAGCTGCATCCTTCTGAATCCACAGAGGAATGGTCAAGCTTAACGTAAAATCTGATGCAGATTGCTTGCTCTCCTTGCTCAGTCATTTTGAATACGATGGCCACACAGCACACATGCTCACTCAACAGTGTCCACTGCCCCCACTGACTAGTACAGTGAAGTTGTCATTGTTCACTCATGCGCATTCCAGTCTGCTCTCCCTGGCTGCCAGGTTACATCGATGTTGCGCAAACCATTCTCATTATATTAACAATGGCTGGATTTTCTCTGGACAGACATAATGGCTGATGAACAGAACTGTCCTAGCCATTCTATGACCCTGAATGTGTTCAAGTGTTACTTCCTGCAGAATGAGGAAAGATTGGCTGTCATTAATACGATAACATTCACATTATTCTGTCTTATCAACAATGTACAACACACTTCTGAATACGCAGCCAAGTAACTGAACAGTGCAAGTGTTCCAGTCCCACCACAGTCAGAGTGAAGAAGTTGGTTTAGCCACTTCAGCACTCAAAACATCCGTCATCCAATAAATACTTGTAGACCTTAGCGAGCAGCAGGCACCATGATGGGCACCGGGCAGGCGGTGTTGGAAAGACGTGGCTCCTGACCTCGCAGAGCTCGTCCTGTGAGGAGACGGGGGAACGGAGCACTCAGGTGGGAAACCTTTACATCATGAAAAAGGTTGTGTTATTTCCTATGACTCCAAATGACTGTCCTTCCATTGCTTGTTCTGCTTGCCTTGCTACACTGTGATTTCCTACTCACCTGTCCAGATCTTCCCCAAGACTGGGGGCACACAGTATCTCCTGTATAGCATCCTGTTTCCAGCTCGACACACAGAGGCACTAAAGATTTGATGGAGTAAATCAATAAGTGGATGCCATGTTTAATACAACAGAGGAAGGGTCTCAGGCTTTTAACAAGGTTCATCTCTGAGCCAGGAGGGCTTTTGATCCCAGTCATTCTTCAGAGCTGTGCTCATAGCCACTCATCTTCTGTTCCCACCCTCAGAAATGCTCAGTATGCGTGGCTTCTCTTTCTGTTCTGGACAATTCACTTGCAAACTGCTGTAAATTCTATTGTTTCAAATGTTATTTATTTAGTTTTAGAGAGAGGGAGAGGGAAATAAAGAGAGGGAAACATTGATCGGTTGCCTCTTGTACACATCCCAACTGGACAGTGCTCCTGCTCTTATGGCACCAGAACACTTCAGAGGGTGGACAGTCAAACGTGTAAATGATGAGCCCTGATCTGGGAAATTAGAGGCGAGGGCATCCGTAGGAGCCCCTCCAAAGATGAAAGGCAGCCAGGAGCAGCCTGTATATTGCCTGGTCTCCGGGGGCTCTGTGGTAAGACTCAGGGAGCTCAGGCTGATTTGCAGGTGGTTGGGTAGAAGGCTGTCTGCGTTTGCGATGTGATGGGACTCTTTCTCACGTCATTAGACCTTGCAGTCCAGGGACCCTGAGTAGGAGAGCAGATGAAGAGGGGGAGAAAAGACGAGCAAAACTTGCCATGGAGTCACATGTTGCTTCCAATGAATTGCAGATCATTTGAGCAAAACTGACTCCCAGTGAAGTCAGACCCTCCTTTCCCTCCCACTCCCCCTGGGAAGTTTCCAAATGTGCCCCAGCATTGCTGATTATTGGTGTATTGTTTCAGGCTTGCTCTCAGCCTTAGCAGAGAAACAACATGCTCTCCAAGGAAGGTCTTTAAATTCATAAGAGTTACTGACCCAGAATCTTATTTCCCAAAAGAAAAGCAAAAAACAAACTCTCACAAGGGCTTGGAAAGTATATAGAAGGGTAGGCACTTCTTTTCCCTTGACTGAGGAATAGTTCTGTACCCCTGGGAGGGACACAGGTGTCCAGAGAGGAACAGGGCACAAGCCCAAGCCACGCCCATTCCCCTGAGATAAATTGGGGTGACTAATGTCAGTGTTGGAGTATGACAGTAATTTCTTGCTTTTGTCTTTACAGTTCGCAAAGCTTTTGTGCATAGTTCATTGCACGTCCTCCTCACATGGCTGAGAGGTAAGTCAGACCAGCTCTGGGCATCCTTACCCACAATGCACTTCCCATCCCTGCTTCCAGGGCTTGTAGCTCATGGGCCACTGGGGCACTGGTCAGACTGAGTTCTGGTTGCTGCTCCTAAAGCACCACGTGGGGTTTGGGAGGTGATGCTGTTTGGCCAGAGGACTCAGGGCTACCTAAATATGATCCCCCCAAACATGCTTCCTCCCTGCCAACTCCCCAAGGGGGTGGGCTGTAGAAGCCAGTGCTCCTGGAGGGGAGCCTGGAGGCCCACATTGTTGTGGCTGGGCTACTTTTGGACTGCAGCATGTGGATGAGCCTCCAGGCCCAGGCAGGGGGACTCTCCTGCTCCCTAGGCATGAATCCAGTGCTGAACCCCAAGTGACAGCCCAGAGATTTGTGAAGGAGATGATAGAAGAGAGTGAGTGTCTCCTGCTCACCCTGAGGCTCCTCCCCAGGGGAGGCTCTACCTTCCTCTGGGACCTCTGCAGCCTGGGGAGCAGTAGTGGGGTGTGAGCCATGAGAACAGAGTGGGCATGTCCCCGGCTTGGGTGCAGGAGCCAGGGAGTCAGGGGATGTGCCCAAACGGAAACTTTCATTTCACTTTTTATAATTTTACATTTATTTTTATTTTTTATTTTTTGAATTTATGAGGGTGACATAGGTTAATAAAATTATATAGATTTCAGGATACAGTTCTATAACATATCATCTATATACTTTATTGTGTGATCACCACCCAAAGTGAAGTTTCCTTCCATCACCCTTTATCCCCTTTACCCTCTCTCACCTCCCTAAAAGTGGCACCCCCACCCACTGGTGTCCTGGAAACCAGCTGCCTGGGATTAGTGCTGGGGAGGGAGGGAGGAGGAGGTGTCTTCTCCTCTAGCGGGTCAGCTCTCTGAGGGCAGGTGCGACTCTCACGCATCCTTACAGCTCCACCCCCTGTCTTAGCACACCGGTGGCAGAGCGGGCTCTGAGAGACCTCTCAGCACTACAGGGGCATGCGGCTCGGGTTGCATGGCTACTAAGAGGCAGTGTGAGGCTTGGACTTGGGATTTTTGTTTTCTTAATTCTAATTTTTTTATCATTTTGCTCTGCCTTTTGACATCTCTCTAGGGCAGGCAGACCTATGTCTCCGGAGGACCTGGGAGCAGCGGCCTCCCTGAAGTTGAATGCAAACTTTCCCACATGTGCGTTTTCGGGAGAGAGGCTCTCTGATTTTCAAAAGATTCTCCCTCCCTCTTTTCTGAATGGAGGGCATCCCAGCAATGTCCCTATGCTCACAGTTCCACCTTTGAAAGGGTCTAGTTTTTTGGCTCGAATTGGAGCATTGACTCACATAAGAACGTGTTTTCTCTATTTAAAAAACAAAATAGCAAACCACTTTTCAGTCCCCAAATATCTCTGCTGGGTGGGAATGACCTGGCAACGTCAGAGAGACGCACAAGGGACAGATGCTTCTAGACATTAATAGCCTCTAATAACTGTCTTAACCTTAGAGGGTCGCAGCTTCGGAAGAGTCAGTTTACAGATGCATCACATCACCAAATCTGAGCTGGAAAACAAGCCGCAAGACTGGAATGTTAGCTTATGTCCAACGGGGCTTTTGCAGAATTTTCTCAGTTGCTTGTGGTTGCGGCGGTTAGGGGAGACGCTTGGAGATGTGGACGAGGGGGAAAGGCTATCAGTGATTTAGTGAGTTTTTCATGTTAGACCCTGTGTTAGTCGGAATACAGTTGATTATGCTGTTCTAATGAATAATCCTAGACTCTCAGGGGTTTAATGCTGCAGAAGTTGATTCCTGCTTAAACTTCATGACCTCCACTGACTAGCAGGCCCTCTGGCCTTTGTAATTGCTAAGGGACCCAGGCTGCTCAGGAAGCCCGCATATGGTCACAGGACCAGCTTCCTGCAAAGTCCCCTGTTCCCACCCCTACAGCAAGTAACAGGAACCCAGTTAGAGGCAGGCAGGGATGTGCACCCAGAGGTGGGCCCTGGGTGGTATTTAATTTGGAGATTAATCCCTGAATCCTATCTCAGTCATCAGATCCCTATCCTGAGCTGAGTTTAAAATAGTCACATGGCATAGAGAGAAACAAAAACAAGTGTTTCTGTACTTCATCAAAATAACTGTGTTTTTCTGATCCAGCACTGGATAACCATATTTAAAACAGTTTAAAACGCCTCTCCACGGACTCAGGTCTGAGATCTGCGGAAGGAATGTTTGCAGAGGAAGGATGTGTTAACGTGGAGGCTCCGGTTCCTCGGGAATCGTCTCTGAGAAGGGAGGCTGGTGACGCGCCTCCGCTGCCAGTCCGAAGGGTTCCGGCGGCCGAGATTCCGGAGGAGGTCCCTGCGTCAGCTCTTGGTGCCGGGTTAGAGTGTAGCTGCTTGGGGAGGTCGGCGCTTTAACACGTGGGCCACGTTCAGCGCATCCGCCCATTAGCCCGCCCCGCTGGGCGGCCGGCCTGCTGCTCACCAGGGCAGCAGTCAGTGCTTGAAAAGGATACAGAGGCATTAGAAGGGCACCGGACGGCCCAGACCCGGGACGTGCGCCGTATTTTGGGGGAAGATTAAAAACGTTCTGCGGACAGAGGATGGTGATGGTTGGGCAGCAGTGTGAATGTAGCTGATGGTTAAAATAGAACATTTTTTGGTATGTGTATATTTTACCACAATATACATATCATATTGAACTGATACTATTTTGAATATATGCACTTAAATAAGAAATATTAGCATTAGAAAAGTTGCAGCTGGGACACAGCTGGGACAGATGTCTACCATTGTCAGAGACTTCACTCTAAAGGCAGGTGGGAACTAACCAATGATGATGACACTTTATTTAGAACACCGTAAGCACGGCAAGTACGGGTCTAACCATTGCAGGGGCAGTCACTCGGGCCTCACAGCGCATGATGCAGCTACTCTTCTCTCCGTGTTACAGATGAGGAAGTAACTGGTCAAGGTCACATGGCGGATAAGGATCAGGGTCAGGATCAAACCCAGGCAGGCCGACTCCAAAGCTCTTGGTGTTTACCCAGTCCTAGCGCAGTCTATGTCGAGGCTGCCCATGAAGCAGCAAGCAGCACCCAAGAATCCAGGGTGTGAGCCAGGGTGGCTTGGTGGGCTGGACCTGTTACAGAGTAGCCAAAGTTCCGTTATTGTCCGCTGCCTTATGGAAAGATGCCTCTCAAAGCCAGAGATTTGTGAAAAGGAAAGGAAATGTTTATTTAATGCTATACAGAGTTAAAGTAGCAACCTAACGTCTCCATTAAAAAATATCAAAGTCCTTTAGGATACCCACAGACGCCCACAGCGCTTCCTCTCTCCCTCTGCCCCAATTCAGGGTACTGTAACTCAGGAAGAGAAGCACACGTCAGGTATCCAGGCTCTTGACACTGTTCAGCTGTGTCGTCGTCCAGACAGGATCTCTAATCCAAAGCCATGTGGCACCTTCTCATGGCCTACTGGCAAGAGTCCTTTCCCCCTTCTTCCAGAAAAAGTCTCTCCTGCCCTCAGGCCACGCAGCCAAAGGGAGCACCCCAAAGCCGCATGGTTCTTCTACCAAAGCTGTGGGGAAGGGGTCCCCACTCTGGCAAAGCCTCATGGCTCTCCCTCTTCCACAAAGCTGCAGGGGTCTGCACTCTGGTGAAACCACATGGAATCTCTCCCTCTGGCAAAGCTGCGAGAGGGTCTCCACTTCGGCTAAGCCAAGTGGCAATTCTCTGCTAAAGCCACACGGTGATTTTCCCTCATAGAGCTGTGGGTCCTGTACTCTGGTGAAACCGCATGGCTCTCTCTCCTCTTCACCAAAGCTGCAGGGGTCTACACTCTGGTGAAACCGCATGGATCTCTCTCCAATGGCTGCCACGCCTGGGTTTAAATCCCCGCACCAATCCTCCTCTGCAGCCCCATTTCCGACTCCTCCTACAATTGGTTACACCTGTCAGCATTCTTGTATATTTCCAAGGTTATTGGGGTGCCATCATGAGTATGGGCAGGTGTGTCCCATTTTCTGGAGCCAGTCTTCTCCAAGCTTCCACGCAGGCACTGTAACCTGGGGGAAGTCCTTTCCATTCCCCTGGCTCAGAGCATGACCACAGCTGTTTAACAGATCTATGAGACCAGTTAAAGGTTATAGATATGTTAAATGACCATTCTGGAGGTTATCTGCAAAACTCAATGGCCCTGCTCCATTTGTCCCTTCCCCCAACTCACCCCTGAGGGGGAAGGGGGAAGGACATCTTATATGTCTTTCTAATATTTCCTGGACACCCTGAGTTCTGGGTCCCATTCCAACTCCCTTTTTTGGGGCCCCCCTCTTGGCTGCACCCTGTTACAGACCTGCCAGGCTGGGGATAGAGCCATGTGCCTGACTTAAGACCTGTGTCTATCTCTGATCCTGGCGTGGTTTCCATGACAGGCATGCCAGCCGTGGCCTCAGGAGTGGAGGCTGGATAAGAAGACCAGGGAAATCCTCAAGCCAAAGATCAGGGACCCTCTCTGTTGCTTGTTTACTTCTTTGCTGCAGGAATTCTACCCCCACAGCTAGGGTGTCAGTAAGCACACAGGAGCACGGTTCTTACTCGTGACATCTGGCACACTCATTGGGGCTGTGGGAGTCACTCCTCACACCTGCAGGTGCAGTTAGGACAAGGGTCACAGGCCCCTCAGCATCCATCAGATAGGGAGCGAGTCTGTACTGTGCCCAGGAGCCCTTGGATCGTTCAGACTGGTGACACTCCCAGGCTGCACCTTAACCCTGGGCTGACAGCGATCTGAGAAAAGCTTTGGTGAGCAGGTCCAGCCCCACCAGGAGGGTTGGGATGAGAGGACCCACCCCCATTGGAATCCCTCCAAGTCCTGAGTGTGCAGCTCAGAGCGGTCAGGAGGCCAGGCAGGTGGCTGCCCCCAGACAACTGCTAAGCCCTCCTGGCACAGCCACCTTCCTGCCACCTCCACCCACACATCTCTGCTTCATCCCCATAGTTCCCCAGAGGCCACCGACTGTGACACAGCGTGCAGGCAGGAATGCATGCAAGGTCGCCTGCTGACTCCAAGTCCTGGCTGTGATGGAGGAGAGAAGGCACTTAAATACAAATTAGGTACAAACATACTTCTTTCTGTTATTTCGGCTTCTAATTTTAAAGTGTTCTAAGAATGTCTGAAGGTGTCAGACTCGAAAGAGGAGCTAGGCAGGGTTTTCTTTTTCCTCATGGACACTGTCTGCCCAGCTGGCTGGCCGGCCCTACAGAGGCCCAGGCTGTGGCTTTTCTCTTCATTCCCAGTGCCTGTTCCTGAGTGTCACAGGCAGGCTCCTCAGGAGCCGTTCTCCAGGTGACACATCACATTGCCTCTTCAAGGCTGCTCTCCCTAACCACTGGACTCACCGCTACTCCAGTCTCCTTCCCGGTCTCTATCATCCCTGCTCTTTGTATGACATACATTCTAATCATGTATTTGTTCTTCTCTTCCTGCTAGAATGTCAGCTTATGAGGGCAGGGGGTTTTGTCTGTTTTGTTCACTGCTGTAAACCCGGGGCCTGGAACAGGGTCTGTTCAATGAATGAATGAATGAATGAATGAATGATTACATGAATTGTGTAGCACAGCACTGGGCCCAAAGCAATCTATTCCCTTAGACATATCCATTTATGAGTTTTCCACTCATCTGCAAACATAAGTACATTCAACTACCCACCCGCTAGCCCCACTTGGCTCCCTCAACGAATGGCCAATCACATAGTCCTGGAAACTGATGACCTTTCTCCCCACCCAGTCCTGACACAATCTTCCTCATCTCAGTTAAAGGCACCAATCATCATGTGCCCAGAGGCTTACCCAAGAATCTAGGCATCGCCCTTGATTCCTTTCCCCTCCACCCCACCCCTCCAACCCATCAGCACAACCTATTGCTTTATCTCAAGAGGAATCCCTGCTGTGTTAACCTCTCTTCATCTCCGTGCACCCTCTAGTCCAGGCCAAACCACCAGGTTTCTTACCTCAATGACACACTGTCTCTAAGCTGTTCTCTCTGCATTAGTGTCCTTTTATCATCGCCATCCTGGCAGTGGACAAGATGAGCTTTTAAAAACGCAGATCAAATTATGTCATTTTCCTGCAGAAAATTCCCCCATGGCAAGTCTACCACATCTCACAGACTAAGACTCAGCTCCTCAGCCCAGCTTCCAAGACCCCTCAGGCCTTGCCTCTAATGTCATCTACCCTCACATGCCCTGTCACGTGTCTCCCTGCCCCTGTACCCTGCCCACATGTCCCTACAGCAGTTCAAGCTCAGTCTCGCCTAGGACCCTTGCTCTTCCTCTTCCCGCTGCCTGCAGATCCTCCCAAAGCTGGCATCCTTTCCATAATGCCTCACTGTAAATGCTGCCTCTTCTGTGGCCCGTCCCCCGCCTCCCAGCGCCCATAGATCACACCACCCGCCCCACTCACTCTCTCATATCATCCTATTCTGTGTTTATTTGTCTCTTAGCATTCGTTACTGCTATAACTTAGTTTACTTGTTTTCCCTCTCCCACACCCCCACCCTACATTAGAGAACATGTAAATTCATTTCCATGAAAGCATGAACTTTGTCTGTACACCTAATAGTTTACCATGACCCCCTAGGGCCTAGAACCATGCTGGGCTCATATTAGTGATCAAGGGTGTGACTGTGCCACCAGTAAGTGACGGAGGGAATGGGGAGACCATGCCAGCAGGCAGAACACCTTCACAGGTAGGACTGACTTGGATGTTGGGGGAACCTCTCATCAAGGACTTGGGGTTTGGACAAGTGCTCTGTCACCTGCCAGGCTGGAGCTTCAGAGGCATGGTGACCATGCAGGGAAGCCACACGTGGAGGGAGCTGAGTACCAACAGACAAGCAGGACTGGCCAGAAATCTGGCTAATGGCCAGGGAAGCCCCACTGCAGGGTCCCTATACGCTCCGACTCAGGCCCAGTGGCTACAGACAGATGAAAGGTAGAGACAGGTCAAGTTGGCCACCAGAGTGATAAAAATGGAGATGGAGAGCTTGTAGGACAGCATGTCACACTTCTGAGAGGCTAGGCAACACCTGCACCTCCTTGTCTGGTTTCAGGGTTCTCATTTTCTTCTCCCTAATTGAAAGACCCCTGTTCTTATCTTAAGGGACCATCCACACTCAGCTAAGTCCCCAAGCCCATCGTCCACTGTCACGTGTGCCTGGCACAACACGCAGAAGGGTCCATGTGTGTTAAAATAGCCCCATTACTAAACAGCGTTTTCTTTAAGGGGCCACGTGAAACCAGAACCTGATAGTATCATCTGTCTGCTTAGCCTGTGAGCGTTACTGTATAGAATCTCACACAAGGAGCTAACAGAGAGGAAGAAAGAAACACCATTTCAAGGGGTCCTGTTTGGCTTGTCTCTGGTGACCAACGGAGTCTGGGTGTAAGCATTCATGTTGCTGGTTCAAGTCTCCATCACAGTCAGCAGAGGAAAGTTGCGTCTGTTTACTCACAGTCCTGGATCTCTCCGTTCGGCTGCCAGCCATAATCTGTAAATTCTCTTGGATGAAGATTGCACACTCGTACTTGTTTTCTGACGATCGAGGGCTGGCTAATGGCTACTGATGGGTCAGCTGCTCCGTGACTCAGCACTGCTTCAGCAGGAAGCAGATCTGTTCCTCCCCGAATCTGTTGCAAGAAAACAGCGTCCTTCTTTGTAACTTTGTCCCCTTTGGCCTCTGCTGAGAACTTATGACCTAAGCCATCCCATCCTCAAAGAACTCCCCCTCCTGGCTGTTGTACCAGCATGAATGGACCTTGAGGGCATTGTGCTAAGAGAATTAACCTGAAAAGGAAAAGACAAATGTCCTGGACAGTGGGTTCTTCTTCCTCTCCCAGCTTCATTGAGAGTGCACTGGCAAGGTTTACAAGGGGATGATTTGATACGTGTGTATATTGAGAAATGATTGCAATAATGTTAGTTAGCACCTCTGTCCCCTCCCATATGTTATGATAATTATTTCACAATATATAAACGTACATATGTTATAGGCCAGTAATATCTCAAGTATGCTGAGAGAAACAAAAAAAGAACACATTCTATTTTGTCAACTATTATGAAATCAAGAGGAACAGTCAAAGTTTTTGCTGTTTTTTTTTTCCTTACTTCACAATGCTCACACTTGAATTTTGGCCAGAGAACTGGAAAGTCTCATCTTTCTTCCTGTGTGCATTGTCTATGGGCCATTGTCTATGATGGTCCGTGGGTAAGAGACAGAGAAGACGGCCGGGGTGGGGAGAGTCGGGGTCAGGTTTGCCACAGGTGCACAGCAGGCCCTGGCCAAGCTTCAGAAAGTGAGGAATAGCTGACAGTCAGCACTGGTGCGGCCCTCGCGGTGTGATGCATACATAGCCATGCAGATGCGTTCTCTCAAAGGAACTCAGTGCTGCGTACGCCACTATAAGTTGGCAAAAAGTTAGTTTACAAGGGCTTTCCTATCACTACTAAGATGCCTCACATAATAAAAGGGCCCCTTAAATAATGCCAGACACCACTTGAAGTGTGATTCACATCATACATTTCTGAGAACCCATCAGGAATGGGAAATGGAGGCAGAAGAACCAGGGGCAGAGGCCCTGAGCCAGCAATCAAGGTCAGCCTCCAGAATCTGGAGACCAGAAGGTGGAAGACAAGCTGCAAGCCCAGTCAGTCTTGCGAGTGCAGGAGTCAGGACCACAGACCCGGAGGTGAATGGGCCTGGTGTGGCATCAAAGGTGAGCATGTGCTGTCCACACCAGAGGCCCCAGAGAGGACCTGCAGGTGCCACCCCTCCGCCCTCCTGCATGGCCCTCGTTCTGATGTGGCCTGATGTTCTGAGTACAGGCCACGTGTCCTCTGGGGACAGGTGCGTGCCTTCAGGTTTTTTACCCTCATAGGCACAGCCCATTATTAATACCTCTTTTGTTAGGGGGAGCTTTGAAATATAGAACCACACCTCTAGGCTCTAGGACAGTGGTGGCATCTCCCTCCCCGTTGGGACAATGCTGTTGGCCACGTGGCCACCTCTCATGAGGGACACACTCCAGGTTACTCTTACACACACCGTGTAACCCTGTCTCTCTTCCTTCCACTCAGGAAGCAGTAGAACAAGGGATTTCTAGTGACCTAAAGCAGTCACAGCTGCAATGCTTTCGCAACCGCAGCAGATGACTGGTACGGCATACCCACACGTGGCCATGCTGATGCCGAGAGCTACTCTTCTGGAAAAGCAGGTGGAGCTCAGAGATGTGTTGTGACCTGCAGAACTGGTATGGACAGCCAGGCATACTCACTCCAGCCCAGGTGGCTTGTCTCAATCCCCAAGGACTGTGCACCAGACACACTGTGCACACAGGGTAGTGTGGCGGCAGGAGAGCCAGCAGCCCGTACGTTTTGTCACATTGCGCTCACAGACCCTGTCATCTCCCTGTCCTGTACTTTAGCTTCCTTTCCTCAGCTCCAGCCAGAGTGCCTGCCCCTCTCCCGGTGTTCACACCTTTGCCCATTTCCTTCCCTGGCCCAAAGGGCACTCTGCTCTTTACCAGCTTCAGGGCTATTTGGGCTTTAGGTTTATGGGGGCGCAGCCTGCTCTCCAAGTGCTCTTCGCACCCTCCCCTCCCCCCAGGAGCACTCTCATGCCTCCGGCCCTGTCACCTGCTATCCCTCCCACTCCTCCAGGGCTTCAAAAGTGTGCCTAGTGTTGCCAGATGTCTTTAAAAGCACTGTCTCACCCTCCCATTAGAATATGTACCACTTTCAAGCTGGGATTGTACCTTATGCACTAGTTGATTAATGTTATTTATTTTAGTGATTATTTATTTGTGAAGTAATTTGTTACTCCAACCTACAAAAGATTTGAGATAGCTTACAAAGTGAATGTAATTTAAGAAGATAAAATCAGCAGTTGAAGTGGTTTAGTGACAGAGAAAACAGGAGCCAGTGAAGCATCTCCACAGCTCTGACACATACGTACACCGTGTGGGACCCAGGCACTCGAGGATGCTTTGTTGCTGCTAAGGATCCACGGAAGACAAGGCATTAAGAGATATTGGTCCATTCTACATGTACATCATTTTATAATTTTTACAGCTACTCACATATATTGCACCATTGGGGTTAATGCATGCTCAGGAATATACTTTTGAACTTTATTTTGTAGATAAGGAAACAAAGACTCTAAGATGCGAAGTGACTTGCCCAGGTTCACTGGGTGGCGAGTGGCAAGGTGTCACTCAAAGCCAAATTTTCCGGACTCAAAATTTAATGCAAACAGGGTGGGAAGAATACACTCTACAAAGAGGAAGAGACATGGAGAAGGAGAGTACCACTGGAAACGGAAGTGGGGATACCAAGGAGCTAGAAGGGAGGACCCAGTACAGAAATCTCATGTCCTTCCAAGATCCCATGTCTACAGAACCATGTAATGGTCCCTAGGAGATAGATTTATGGGACAGAATGACAGAAATGGTGACATAGGCCGGAGTGAGGCTGAGGGGAATTCTGGAAAGAGTTACAGGTTAAGGTCATCATAGAGTCTGGACATTTATGATCACAAGTAGTAGCCAATTGTCACTATTGGTGTTTGTCTTCCACTGGAATGCAATGTGACAGGTCTAGAGCATCAAAGAGCGATGAAAATCTGTCAAGAGCCCAACTCCTTACCCATGAGCTCCGAGTGAAACTGGGCGGGAGGGAAGCTCAGCTGGACCACCATCCGTCCGTGTGGCGTCCTGTGGAAGGAACTGTTGGTGGTGCCAAGAGGGAGGTGCATCTCCATTGGCATATGAAACAACATGTAAATGCCAGTATTGGGGACTGGAGTTTCCACAGTTCAGTGGAAACCTGTGTGTCTCTCTGGGCATCCTCTCCTCTGGAGTCCGGCCGCTGAAGGGAGCTGGAGGGAGGCATCTACTAACCAGGCCAACTGGTGCATCAAGCTTCCTCGAGAAGCCCTTTACCTCCCTGTCCCCTGAGGCTGTCATGAGGCCCCCAGCACTGGGCCAGCTGAGCCCTACCCACTTCTCAAGTCTTGTCTGCCCTTGGAGAGACAGACCCTGGGGCTTTCCGGGCAACCACAGCAGTTATTCTGAAATGCATTCCTCATTAAACCCACAGGCATTTTCAGTAATAGTGTAACCATTCCAAAAGCAGTCAATACATTTGTTTGAAATTAGAGTAATAAGGGAATTTATTTGAATTTAGTGATTAGAATAATAAATATCAAACATGAAAACATCAATTGCACATATTTTTGCTGAGGACTGACCTAGGAGTGTAGCAAGAGGGGCAGTTGTCTTTGCCTTTGAGGGAACTGAGGTTTGGCTAGATAGTCACTTGTCCCCAGCTGGCTCCTACTTCCGAGTTTGGTCCAGCTAAGCCTTGGATTGGCCAAGTGCACCTAACTTAGGTTCTGGTTAGGCCCTCAGACTCAGGAGGAAGAGGATGTAGGGGAGCACTGGAACCTGACTTGGGTGGTGTGGACCAGGAATCACTAGAGGATGGGTGGGCAGTGCAGACGCAGGTCCCTGGGAACAGCAGCTGGAAGACGCAGGGGCAGAAGCAGACAGGCGAGGGCTACAGTCCCAGCCCCCTTCCTTACTGTGTGTGGAACCTCGGAGATGCTACTTGATCTTTTATGACTCAGTTTCTTCATTACACACAAATCTAAGTTTCATAGCCACTTCCAAAGCCATGGCATAGGGAAGAATATATTCAGCAAATATTACAAGACAGGAAATTAAAACCAATGTGGGATTTTACTCCTTGTGACAACTCTGCACTGGGGAAACACTTATTTTTAGACTCTCTAAAGCTTTGCCATTTATTCCAGAGGATTCGGGGAGAGTGTGGATATTCCCGATGGGATGAAATGTGCTCCAAGCTGTGAGTCACCACTTGACCCGTGTGATCTGCTTTCGCTGGTTGTTCAGTTAAATGTTCCACAAGGCCCTGCCTGCTTCCTGGCCCAATTCACCGTTGGGGGAGTAGGAGAAACATCAAGGACCTCTTCCAGGAATACTGCTGATTACTGTGACCAGGTGCAGGGTGAGGTTGTGGAGGGTGGAGGGAGACAGAACAAGGAAGACACTGGGAAACTGAGAAATGACTTCCCTGTTCTCGGGTGATTGGAGGTGGTTGCTGTAGACCCTTCATGCAGCTTTCTGTCCCCCCAGCTAACTATGGGCCCAATTTCTGGGGCTAAAATAGAATCCGCTGGTCCCTCCAAATATCCCATCTAGTGCCCACTCAGCTGCTTCAAGGAGGCGCCCACAGAACTGAGCAGATGCTCCCTAAGCCATCAAGGCTTTTACTGCAGTAATAAAATGGGGGTTCAGGTCAGATTCACAGAACCCTGCATACGACTTACTAGCAACTCAGTTGCTATCAGTACGAGATGAATTTTTATTAGCTCGAATAACCACATATTTGGCCCCACATTCTGTATGCCGCAGAGAAAAGCTGAAGCCCTCTAGCAGAACAAAAACTAACACGAAGCCATTCCCCCATGAGGCTTTTCTTACTCAGACCACTGCTGCTCTTTGTCCCTATTGACATGCTTATTGTTTGCTTTGAATTGATTTCGGGACCATACCCTTTGGGTACATGGATGCCACTCTGGCCGTGCCTTTCAATAGCTCTGTAACTTCAGTTATTCTGGAGAGACAGGAGTACAATGAGACTTAAATTGTTTTAAGGTTCCCTGCAGTCCTTTCTCAAAGTTTCCACATACCCGGCTTTTATTATTGTTTAATAAAATCCTTAAGGAATTATCAGATACTTTTTCCTAATCATGCATCTACATGTCAGGTGTCCTGGCATTTTCAGCAAATCTGAAATTCTGGACCCTCATTCTGTTCCCCTCCTTCGAGCCATCCCATCAGCCTGGAAATCTCTCTCTCTCCAAATCCGGAACAGCTCTTGGGCAGATGTGCTTTCCCAGTTTTCGGAGCCTCCCAACACCACTCTGCCATCCACAATGTGTGCTTGCATTTTCTTTCTTTTTAAAATCATGTCGATTATCCAGTTATCAATCTTTTCTTTTTTTCTTCCTCTCAGATTTTACCATTTTAATGGTCTCTGCTTTGCCAAAAGCCACAGTTAACTAGTATTTATACCTAAGTAAAAAGGAGTAAAAAGAATCTTTCCAAATACAACTCAAATATTCATTAAAATCCCAATAAAAATATCTATCGCAACAAAAATACAAAAGTAATATCAAGGTGGCAAGTATCCATTCACAGCCTGTTTATTCTAAGCAACAATGTCAAGGTGTGGATGGACCACCTCATGCACAAGTTCATGGTCATGGGACTCAATTTACATCACATTGCTTTGTGACACTTTGTGGGACTAAATATCCACATACACAAGGCCTGATGACTTATTTATTTTTCTAAAACTGGTTCCGTGGGCTGTAACCTTTGGTTTAGCAACCGTAGGTCCCAGCATACTTGTTCTTATTCTTAAGTTTCTGTCTCTTTTTTTGTTCCTCTTCCTTTACTGTTTTAGGTGTTGGCTTTCTCTCTGCTTCCTTCAATGCAAACATTGAAAAGATCAGTTCAGTTTCACACAATGTATCCTCATCCTACCCCACTCTCTTTCTCCCGAGACCTACACAATTAGGAACCTAAAGATGCATCCCTGTGTGCATATCCTCCATTCAAAATATGTGAGAGTGTCAAGCCAAACTAAACTGTCCATGACACCCTGATTAGATGACTGCGACATCTTCTTTCATTGCCATGAGGTCAGAGTCCCCAGGAGATTGTTAAGTTTCTTCATTCTGCAACCCATTCATCTTTACAAGCACCTCCCCACCCAAAGTCTAGCACGATGCTTTCCTCTTAGATGCTCATTATGTCCTTAGTGAATGAGGGACTGTCCCATTTAGCTGCAATTCTCTTCAAGTCCAGCTGGAAACATTCCAGTTTCAGACCTATGTTCTGTATGCTCGTTAGTCCAGATCCTTTGCCAGTTTATTCCCTTGGAAAGGAGGGATAAATCAGTGTGTCCTCTGCCAGCATCTCATTGGAAAACAGTATAATGACTGGTGAGTGCCCCACGTGGGTGTGGAGCAGGGCAGCATCGCCCAGCTGTTCTTTTTCAAGGCCCTTTCTCCTCGCTCTGCCAGAACATGTCATCTACTCCTTCACCACTCAGGCTGGTTTCATTTTCTTCAGCCTAGAAGCTGGAATCGTTTCGGATAGGTCTTTTTGGATTGCAACGACGATTCGTTATCAGCGGTTCCATGATTTCATCTAATAGTAATTAAATTTTAATTTTTTATTAAAGTAATTCAGAAACAGTTTAGCACATCAAACAGGGCTGCGAGGCTTATCACAAAAGAATAGTTCTCTCTCCACACTTTTTTGTTTCCTAACTCCCCCTCCCCAGATGGAATCACTTTAACTCTCTCAGCTGTTTCTTGTGGTTTGCATGTTGCAACGTCCAAACAGCCTCCAATAAAAAAGGTTTTCATTTTTCAAATTTGGACCCATCTACTGACTTTCTGTTCTAAAAGATGGCTCCTACCTCCCTCTGTATGTTGAAGACTTGCACAGCTCTGTCTCTGGCTCCAGTTTCCAGCTCAGTCTTCAACCTGAGCATTCACCTGACCCCAACACCCCACCTGTACGGTCCTCGGGTGTTTCGAACTCAACGGGCCCCAAAGGCACCCTTTTGCTCCTTGTGCTTTTCCTCTGGGAATGGCACTGTCTGCAGAGTTGCCCGAGCTGTCACGCTGACTCCTCTCTCTCCTTCTTCTACCACTTCCGATGTAGCACCGTGTCCTGTCAAGTCTTCCCAAATTGGCCATGAATGTGCAGTTTCCTCCCCACCATCTTGTGTCTAGATGACTGGGTGACATGTGTCTCAGCTTCGTCTCTCCTGCCCCCCTAACTCACTCTTCTACTCTACAGTCTGAGTGCTCTTCATACAATGAAAATCTGGTGATGTCACTACCTACTTAAAGCTCTGTAATGGCCTCTTATTGCGCTTTGGATTGAACGTTAATGCTTTAATAGGGCTCACAGGTCCATGTGTGACCTGGTTCCTGCTAACTCTTCATTTCCCTCCCAAACTCCTTGGAGGAAGTTTTTGTCGCTCCTCAAACACATCAGGCTTTCTCTTAACTTAATTAACTTAATTTGGACTTTTCCACAAATTCTTTCTTCTTCCTGGAATACATATGCCTTCCTCTTGGCTTGGTAAAATTGTACTCGACATTCAGGCCTCAGATTAGAGGTCATTTGCTTGGAGAAGCCTGCCTTGTTGAGGAGTCCTGTTCTCTCTCTCTCTCTCTCTCTCTCTCTCTCTCTCTCACTGCCCTGTGCCTCCTGCTCAGTGGGGCATTGCAAGGATGTTTGTTTGTTTGATCATTGGTTTCAATGTGCTCACCCAGGACTAGGGCTCCCTTCGTCCCTTGTATCTAGGATGTGCCCAATGGAGTTACATCCTCAGTAACATGCTTCATTTGAATTGCATGTTTATTCCATGCCTTAGGTTCCTGGGATTCTTTTAATTCTACACATCTCTTTCAAATTCCTCAATCATTGGCTTCTTAGAGACAGCCCAAACACCCCCAACACTCTACACTTTACTACTGACATCTTACGTTAAAATAATCCTGTATTGTTTGCAAGGTAATCGTCCACAGATTGTCTCATTTAGCTCTCTTAACGTTCCATGGATATAAGTAGGAACAAATTAGACTTCCTGTTCCATGGTGAGACAATGAAATTTCAAAGAAGTCCAGAGTCAGACCAGTAAGACCAGAGTCAGGACATCTATTTAGTTCTTTCAATCCAATCGGGTATTCTTCTCTCTCTCTTAATTGTGACAAAATAAATGCAACATAAATTTACCATCTTAACCACTTCTAAATGTTCTGTGATTGGCTTATTTTAGCTAACATAATGTCTTCAAAGTTCATCCATGTTGTAACACAGATCAGAATTTCCTTCTCTTTTAAGGCTCAATCATATCAGTCATATGTATATATCACCTACTGTTTATCCATTCATCTATTGATAGACATCTGGGTTGCTTTCACCTTTTAGTTATAGTGAATGATGCTGCTGTGAATATGGGGGCACATATCTCTCTGAGTCCCTGGTTTCAGTTGCTTTGCATGTGTACCCAGCCATGGAGTTGCTGGATCATACAGCAATGCTATTTTTTCGTTTTTGAGGAACCACCACTCTGCTTTCCACAGCAGCGGCACCATTTTACCTTCCCACCAACAGTGCACTAGGATTCTAGTTCCTCCACATCCTCACCAATACTCATTATTTTCTGTTTTTTTTTGTTTTTTTTTTTTATAGTAGTCATCCTAATGGACACGAGATAGTATCTCAGTGTAGTCTTAATTTGCATTTCCTAATAATTAGTAATATTGAGGATTTTTCCTATGTGAGTCAGCCATATTTTCTTTGGAGAAATGCTTATCCAATTCCTTTGCCCACTTCATAATTAGATTGTTCGTTGTGTCATTGTTGGGTGTTCTGGATATTACCCCCCATCCGATATATGATTTGCAAATATTCTCTCATACCCCAGAGGTTGCCTTTCCACTGTTTCCATTGTGTTCAGTGATCCAGGTAGGTACTCTTGACTTGACTTTTGACAGGGTTCTTTTTACAGGGTTCTTTATAGAAGTGGCACAAGGCATAGGTGGGGCCATTGCATTTCGGGGGCAGGGGGATCCTAGCTATCAGAACAGACACATGAGGTCAAAGGGCTGCATTGAGGGGACCGGTGTCGAGTTCTGCAGCATGAGAATGTCCAGGGATGGAGGTACGTCTCCTGCCTAGAGATTTGTTACAAAAACTGAGGTAGGTCAATGCCAACGGCGGGGGTGGGGGGGGGGTGGCCAGCCGATCCCAGCAGTGGTAAAAGAAGGATACCAAGGCTGAGCCACATATAAGAAGACTAGAAGTCAATGCTGTTCATGCTACAAGGAATTTGAACCACTGTTGAAGTGCTAAGAAGTGCCCGGGAAAGTCTCACCAGCCATTTGAAGGGCATCTAAGAGCCATCGAACCAAACACTGGTCCTAGGACAACCAGGTGCCCAGGCTAAGTTTATTCTCTGTTAATGAAATTCTAGCCTTTTTGTAAAAGTGCCTCAGGCAAGATACCACTAAGCTGACTGAAGTTAGGGCTTTTTTGTCCAAAGAATGAAGCCAGGAATTGTGTTTACCAATGTCAGATTATTGGTAGATCTATACCTTTTAGATAAAGGCTAAAGCTACCTGAATTGAGATAGAAATAAAACCCAGGTTACCAGTGAGTCAGGATTGGCCATCAAAGTTGGTTGAAAGGAGACTGAAGTCCATAGCTGCCATTTTCCCCCTATTTGCACTTGAAGGATCTGTCAGGCTCCTAGAAGGTGCCAGACAGCTTACACTAGCAGTACCTAAATCTTCCCTTTAGCCGTAGAGGTTCATATAAACTTGATGCTCTTTACATGTGTTCAACTAATGAACTTCTGTAAATATAGGCAAAACTTTCTCCCAGAACAAATTGTTTCCAGTCCCACTGCTACCAACAGATGACGTCAGTGACCCGCATCATCATCTGACTCAGCCTCCACACTGTTCATTAATCTGTGTTTATTACTGAACTGTTTGATGCTTGAGAACATCATTCAACCCATATTATTTTTAAAATGCCTTTGAGGAATATTGAAAGTGTTCCTCCCAGAGACTTGCAGTGCCAAGGAACACAGAGGAAGTGACTTTTAAAAATTGAAAGTGGTGAGGAAGTGACAGATGCAGCACAAATACCTGAGATTAATCATCTGACTGTAGGAATTATTCTCAAGGGTAAAAAGTCAGTCACCAGTGAAGGAAAAATCTAGGCCCGTGCAGCTGACAACGACAGGCAAGTTGAGGAGAAGAGATTTACGTGGCAGAAAGGTCAACCTCAGTATCAGGTGTCATTAGTCTACTAAGCAGACTTTTTAGGCTTCAGCTCATTAGACTAAGTAGAGTGCGAGTGGGAGAAAAGCAAGGTGATGTTGCCTCTTGGGAGACAAGCCATGCACAGGGAGTGGGTTACCATCCTTTACCTGCATGAAACTGTCATGGGAAGTGCCTCGTGTGGGGGGTTGCATGGCATCTGAGGGGTCAACAGAGTACCTTCAAAGATCCTCAGGGCTCGGGATGGGATGAGCTGCCCACCGAACAAACAGCAGTCAGGACAAATGTTGCCTAATTCTAAAGCTTCAAGAGTTTTCACCCACATCCATGTTGATGGGAATGTATCCAGGAATTTTAAACTTTAAAACTTGGATTTATGAGCAAATGGCTTTTCAAAATGGCATTTAGAACTGAATTGGTGCATAAGAAAAATAACTTCCTTAGGTCTATTGAATTTGTATTCCATTCTGTTCTGGCTCAGCTGCGCATTTGATGTAACTCCCTCCTCTGTATCCCTAGGCATCACTGGTGAAACATTTTTATATGTGCCAAGGTCAGTGCTAAGGACATGCAGCGAGAAGAGCATTTCCCAGAGTCTGCTCTGTGGTTCTGCAGGAATGAAAAAAGAGTCCCTGCTCTAATAGGTTTGAGAAATACTAGAACACTCAGCTGGGTGAAGCTGAACGTGCTTCTTTTTGAAGAAGGTGCAAGAAACCGATGGTCATCAGAGTGTACCTAGCTGAGGTCCAGCTGCAGGGAGACAGCGGACTGCAAGCCACAGCAGCTGCCCTCCAACCCATCAGCCCGTTGCAGTGAGGCTGGGTCCCAGATGCTGCTCCCAGGCAACCGTGGAGTCCCAGGGTGCCAAGATAAGCCCACAACTGCAAGACACAATAGTCCTCTGGCAGATGGCCTGGGCTCAAGGGTTTCTGCTCAGGCTCGCTGAACTTTCCATGAGACTCTAAGGCCATCTAAAACACTTCAGCTCGACCTTCCCTCGCTCTCTCTTTGACGTGGTAGGATTTGCATTTTGGTCTGACACCTCTTTCAGCCTTTCCCATCTCCCTCCCCATCTTCTCTCCCAGGTGTTTCCCCCACCAGGATTCTTCTGAATTTAATCCCATCTTGTCTGCTTCTCAGGCAACATGAACATAACGATTCCTATGCTTATGTGCACAGAAAAGACAGCTTAATATATGAAGCAAAATCTCTGAGGAGTAGAAGAGAAATTATATAAAAAGGGAATGTTAGCGGGAGATTTTAACACAACTCTTTCAAAACCAATCTTAAATAACAGACAAAAATTGAAAACGATGAAATTTATGAATCCATAACCCTTTGGATAGATATTAAAAATGATTTTCTAAGTTGATCTAAGTCCGTGTTTATTATCATCATCAAATTGAGATAGAATAATAAAAAACAATAAAGTTAATACTTTGAAATTAAGAAAATATGACCTTAGACAAACTTTGGAACAAAGAGGCAATCAAAACTGAAAGATAGCATTAAGTTGTACTCGCAAGAAATTTTAGAAACTTGAATGTTTGTGTTATAAGAGAAAGATTAAAAATAATAAAATGTTTCTGTCATAGAAAATTAGACAAACAACAATAAAGTAAATGAAAAGAAAATATAAAGAGGCAATTAGTAAAGACAATAATAATAAAGAAAAACAAAAAATAGAAGAGAGGATAAATAAACCTAAGAACTAGTTTTGTGAAAATATCAATATACTAGACAAACCCCTTATGAGTTTAATTATGATTAAAAAATTAAAAATAAAGGTACAAATAAAAAAGAGGGGGAAATATACAGAAGGTAACACAGATGCAAAAGAAATTAAAAAGAACTTTAATATAATACCTTGTTTAACCTCTTGACAACAAATATTTAAAATCTAGAGAAAATGCTTAACTGTCCAACAAAACATAAATTGCCAAAATTGACCGCAGATAGAGGAGAGAAAGTTACACGGAGGAATCACCAGAGAAGGCTCGGAAAGGTGTTTGAGGAGCTGTCCTCACCAAAGTGTTTGTGTGCAGATGGTTTCACTGCTGCTGCACTTCATCGCATCTTTAAAGTTCCGATGATTTCACTGTTCTTTAAACTGTCAACTCTAAACCACATAACAAGATAAAAGCCCCCCCGCCATGACTAGAGTTATGAAGCTAGTACAACTTCTTAAAAGATTTTGTCTATTTATTTATCTTTAGAGAGAGGGGAAGAGAGAGAGAAAGAGAGGGAGAGAAACATCAGTGTGTGGTTGCCTCTTACAAGCCCCCTACTGGGGATCTGGCCTGCAGATCAGGCATGTGCCCTGACTGGGAATCGAACCAGTGACCCTTTGCTTCACAGGCCAGCACTCAATCCACTGAGCCACACCAGGCAGGGCTGAAGCTAGCATAATTTTTGTACCAAATTCTGGTAAAGACAATTGTTTCTTAAAACTCAACCAATATTTTAAAAATCTCAACCAATATTAAATATGACTGAAAAAGCAAAATCTATAAGCAAACATGTAGCAAAAATAATTCGATATTTTCAGGGTTTCTAAAGATGAATATGCTATGGTCATTTTGGATTTATTCATGCATGCAAGGGTGCTTCAATACTACAGGGTCAGTCAACATAATTCATAACATCAGTAAACTAAGGGGAAAATATGATCATATCGGTAAATTCTTAAGAGACATTTGGAAAAATCTAACAGTCATTCTTAATAAAAATGATGAATAAGTTCAGAATAAATGGTATCCACCTGATGGCACTTGAAAAGCCTACCTATCAAAACCAACAGAACATATTCTAAATGGTGAAACACAACCATTTCAGTTAAAATCATAAATATCTTGGGATTCCTGTGATCTGTATTGTAAACCAATACAATGTTGTGTGTTCTGGTAAACACTGTAATACAATGCAATAAAATAATTTATAAGAAGAAGAATAGCATCTGTTTTCACTGACAATGTAATTTTATACCTAGAAAACCCAGAGGATTCTCTTTATAAAGCTGCTTTAATGAGAAAGAAAAATTGGAAAGTTGGCTGGTTGCATGATAAAAATACAAAATTTAACAGCTTACCTTTATATTGCCAATAAAAACCTGCAAATAAAAATAGCAAAAGTATTTTTACTACAATAGTTTACAATAGAGCTAGAATAACTTTACTATGGAAGACAGAAGGCCTAAATTGTAAAAATTGTAAAATCATTTTGAAGGAGATCAAATAAATGCTGAATAGTGAATGGGAAGGCATACATTTTTTGAATTAGAAAATTAGTTTCATAAAATATATATCTTTCCAATTTTATATTGCACAGTTAATGTGATTCTAATGAGAATCCTGTGGTACAGAAGCCTTTATTCTCCACCATTCATTTTCCTTTACTTTCTTAGCAAACGCACATGGCTATTTGTAATAACACTGTATTGTCAGTGTGTTAAAAAAAAAACAACAACAACTAGTTTTCCTCCTTTCCTCTCAAACAGAGCACTTTTCTCTGACACTGCTGGTCACCAAATGTATGAGGTTTTGTTCCCTACACCAAGCAATTTGGGGACATCCAGGGTTCCTGGTTTAAGGAAGAGTATTTTGCCAGCAGGAAAGAAAAGGTCACACTCTCCCATTTGCTGGTGGACAGGTAAATATTTATAGCCTTTTTATAATGCAATCTGATGGTATCTATTAAAAAGTAAAATAAATTGCAATCCCTTTCATGGGAAGGTTTCCCACAGAGATAAAAGTACCAACATCATAAGGCTGAATGTAATAAACATTTATATAAGGTATGGTTTGTAGAGTTAAAAGCTGTGAACTTTGTTTACAGCTATGAATAGAGAGATTGTTGTATAATTTATGATACACCCACTCCATCAGATTTCAAAAAGTGCTCACAAAGAATTAGAGCTGTTACTGAGCAAGAAAAGAAGATGCAAAGACAGTAGCACCCATGATCCCATTTTGGTAAAACAAAGCCAAAAGACTATGGGTGTATATGTGTGTGTGCATGCACAAATATCCCTGAGCCTGGAGAAAAGAAAGGCAGGATTCACACCGCATTGGTGAAAAAGCTAAACTTAGAAAGCAGTATGGAGGCACCTCAAAAATTCAAAATGAAACTGCCTTATGATCCAGCGATTACACTGGGTTCATTACACTGGGTCAATTAATGTGGGAATTTATCCGAGAACCCGCAACACTACTTTGAAAGAACATAAGCACCCCTAAGGACATTGCAGCATTATTTACAATAGCAAAGATCTGGAAGCAGCCCAAGTGTCCATCTGTAGATATGTAGATAAAAGAGCTGTGATACGTTCACACAATGGAATACTACTCAGCTATGAAAAAGGAGAAAAATGACACTTTGTGACAGCATGGATGGACCTGGAGACAGACCATTATGCTGAGCGGAATAAGCCAGGCGGAGAAAGACAAATACCATACAATTTCGCTCATATGTGGAATCTAATGAACAATCTGAACTAACAAGCAAAATAAAGACAGACTCATAGATATGGAGCTCTGAAGGCAGGTTGAGGGTAGGAGGTGGAGGGATTGAGCAAAAAGGAAAAAGAACTCACGGATATGGGCAACAGTGTGGTGATCACAGCGGGGAGGGGGTGAGTGGAGGTGGAAAAGGGTATGGGAGGGTAAATAGTAATAGATAAAAATACAAAAAAATGAACTATTCAAAAAAAAAAAGCAAGGAAGCTAAACTCAAGGCTAATTGTTGGCAGTTTGACAAGGAAAAGAGAGGAAACGTAGGCTCTACAAAACACCCAACCTGGGTGCTATTGTTCCATTGTGTAAAACTGTATGTGAGTACAGGTAACATTAGAAATAGTAAATGATTACTAACTGATATAGCAAGTATTGTAATAGAACCTATTATAAGTGAAAAAAATCGACAGTTACAAAGTCACACATCACCTGTAGCTGTTTCTGAGTTAAACAGCACAGATGCAGACAAGGTGGGTAGGCCTGTGTGAAGTGAAATCATAGAGTGTGTCAGGTGGCATTTGGGATCATGTCCCATCTTATTTTCTAAATGTACTTGATATTACTACAGTATTTAAAAGCATTTAACAAAGTAAATAAAAACAGTGATTAGAGATCAGAGGCCTCATGTCAAACATCTCCTGAAATGTGTAGACACTCTAAGGGCTTCAAAACATAACATGAACATCCAGACAAACACAAGTGAGGTGAAGGAAGTGAATTCGGGCTTTCTCCATTTTCTGGCCATTTTCTAATTCCTTATCTTGTGTTACCAGGCCAAAAAAGAGAGAGAGAGAGAGAGATCATAAGATGCAAAATAAATGTTTTCTTTGTCATGCTTAAGATAAATGTCCATATTTGCTGGAATCCCCTTAAGAAATCAGAGAGAATGTTGGATGAATTCTGAAGACATCAGCAATTCCAAAACTTTCATCGATGCCATTTCTTCTACCCCGAGGTCCTGTGCACAGCGGATGGGCTCTGATGGGGGTTGGAGGAATCAGGGGGACCTGGTGACAGGCGTCCATGGCAGGCCCCAGAGAGGGAGTGCAGGGAGAGGAGGCTCACTTCACGACCCTCTGGGCAGCAAACGGAAAAGCAGCCCAGACACTCAGGCATGGCCTGTGCCAGCCAGGTCCCCATGTGTGGACTGCCCTGAGGCCGCCCATCCTTCAGCCAGTTATCACCATACTTGTAACAATGCGTTTTGCTCTCCTGAGTGGAGGTTTCTCACCCTCCCCATGAGGGTGTCCCTCGGGGGAGCTATTACTGCGACCCACAGAGCACAGAACTGGTCCCCAGGCCCTTGAGCGTTAAGTCCCTCCACTTACAAAATGGCAGGGCTGAGAAAGCCAAGGGCTGAGGGAGGAAGAGAGCCTTGTTCCCGAGCAGTCGACCTGCTTTCCAGGGCTCCTCATGGCTGCTCACTTTGTCCGATCTGGCCCCATGCTGCCCCCTCACCTGGCACAATGCCCAGTGCGAAGCAGACCTTCCCAGGGGTCCTGTGGGCGTGTAGTTGACAAATGCAGCCTTGAGACAGAGCCCAGGGTGACTTGTCCTCTGCCTCAGAGGACACAGGGGTCCTACAGAAAGGCCACAGGTCTCTTCCTGTGCCTCATTCCCGAGGACAGGAAGGCCCTGAGCTGTCGTGGGCTCCCAGACTGTAGGGAAGAACGTGACCCCAGGAGACAGATACCTGAGTGACTTTTCCTCACTCACATGCTCCATTGGTCTTGCATCTCAACATCTTCTGTCCCTGGGGTGAACCACAAATGCTCTGGGGGCCCAGTTCCAAGGCGGGGCACCCCTTCCTCAGAGTGACGCAGAGCTCCCCCTGGATGAGTGCCTACGAGGAGGACCCGGGAGAGCCGACATCCCCGCCTATCGCACCACTGTCCCCATGGGACCTGCAGGTGTGTGTTCTGTAACTGTTCCCCAGGTGGCAGGTTCTGCACAGCAGGGCATGTGTGCTGGCAGCGCCCTCTCCTTGCCTCCTCCTCCTCCTCCATCCCAGGCAGACATCTCACCCCCATGCTCACGAAACTCCCCAGGTCAGACATCTCAGAGCTGGGCATTCTCCCAGGAAGGGTCTTCACGGAGCAGTGAAGTGAGTCGAGGCTTGGTTTTCTATGGAAATAAGCCCCGGCCTCACTTGCTGTCACCGATGCGTTTGGCCTCATTCATTCCCTCCTGTTAGCAAATGCTCAGCTCCTCAGTGATGCCTGCCTGACTCCCTGAGCCAAGAGGAGAAGAGACTACTTTCAACGGGTATGTGACTTCATGGGGTTTGGCCTAAGAAAGAAGCTCCAGATTTGCCTCACTAATAAAGCAGAGTTAACCCAGACCCTCTGGCCAGTGCTACTCCTGGAGGGCAGGCGGTGTGGCAGCTGTTCACCCTTTCTACAGACAGCACTGAAAATTGGAAGGTAGACTTAGAATCCTATTTCTACTGAGTTTCATTTTCTCCTTTATCAAAGACAATGTGGACTCCTTTTAAAAATGAGCTAGTTCCCTTAAAATCTAATAAAAGTCATCCTGTCCTGAGTTTTATGCCAAGTGGTCTCTCCTAAGGGAAGTGGGCACACCCATGTTGCTTTGTGAAAATGCAGGGGACGTATGCTGTATTTCTGGGTGGTCCTCAAAGGGCCAAGAAACAAAGAATGGGCACAGTATGCGCATGTAACTTGAGCCTTTCTAGAATGGCCCTTCCTTGTGAAATGCCCAGAAAAAAAGTAGTGAGCAGATTCACCTGAAAGTCAATCAGAAGAGTATGAAGTGGCTTAATCACCAAAGGCCATCCTTGCCTTATCCCCACTGTCTGTGAAAAAGGTTCCAGAGCTGAGCCTTAGAGTTCACGTTCTTCTCATCCACATAAGATCACAGGTGTGGCCCTGGCCGGGTGGCTCAGTTGGTTGGAACATCATCCTGTACACTAAGAGTTTGCAGGTTTGATTCCGGGTCAAGGCACATACCTGAGTTGTGGGTTTGATCCCTGATTAGGGTGCATACAAGAGGCAACCAATGGATATTTCTGTCTCACATGGATGTTTGTGTTTCTCTCCCCCCACCCTTCCTCTATCTCTATAAAATCAATAAACATATCTTTGGGTGAGGAATGAAAAAGAAGATTACAGGTTTCCTGTATCTCTCGGCGAGAAGGAAATGAACTTCTGTTGCTCTGCCTGATAAAGCAGCGTGGAGCCTTTAATGGTCCATCCTGCAGCATCTCAATGAAGACTCCTCTCTTCTGCGGTAGACTTCCTTCCCTTGGACTTGAACTTGGTTTCTTGGTTCACCCCTAGATGCTCAGGACTGTCCTTTTGATTGCCAAGCCCAGCACATGACATTCAGCAGGAAGCCACTGTCCCTCCAGCTTCACGGTGGCCTGAGCCAGCAACATTGGCTTGGTCCCTGCAGCCTCTGTGTCATGGGGTTCTAGAAGGTACATCACTTAGAACCAGTTGTTCTCAGAGAGAGAGAGGCTCCACTGAGAACAAGAGAATTTAATCAAAGCCCGAGCCTGAATTCCCGCTGCCTAGGTGTTTTCCTTATGTGCCCAGGCCTGAGGCAAGCAAAGCAATACCGGGGACTCGCCTGCTCTTCTCTTTCGTCCTCCTTGCTGCTGGGGATCTGGAGGGTTCTAGTAAAGGAAAAATAAGGTACACTTGCTTCTTTCCAAACTGTCTTCGACTGCCCCCAGCCACGCACGATGCTCACTCTGTCCTGACCATCTCTGAGCTCCCGGGACTGCTCCGAGTCTGGGGTCCTGTGGACGACAGTGTGAGGAGGCGCTGTTTGTCTCAGACTGCCTTGTTTACCGCCCAGGGTTTGTCACAGCACATCTTACACGATTGCCTGGACCCCAGAGTCCTGCACCAGAATCCACCGGCCGCCAAATCAAGCCATAAAGAAAAGGGACTCCCCCAGCTCCTTCCCATGTCTGTGAACGGTTCCATCTGTGAGTTTTATTTCCCAAAGGTGAGCGGCTGCAGTGTCTGTCCTGCAGTCCGAGAGGCCTGCGGTGCTGGGAGGATTGACAACAGATGTTGTCAATCACACTGCTTTCCTCATCGTGGTATTCCAGGGGATGGATCACCTTTCAGCTTTACCTCCGGGCCCCGACCTGAGAGGGTGACAGCATCCTGGTGGGGTTTCTGGGCCACGTCAGTGCCTGCGGAGGAAGGCTGCAGAGTTCGGAAGATGGCATGGTGCTCCTCCACCTTGACATAACTGTGATTTCCAGAACATTCGAGGTTTACTGGACAGTACCCCAGATCACTGTCACAATGACTGCTTTGATGCAGTCCTCTTTTAAAAAGACAGAAGACTGGTTTGGTTCCTGGACACTATCCAAACAAAGACCTTACTAAACCGTCCCCACTCTGGCCTTCCCCTGGCCCACTGAAAGATTAGTGCCAACGCCTCCCGAGTGGTGGAAGAATGACTCCCTCCAGGAAACTTCCTCAGGGAGTTGAGTGGGCTCCTCTGTGTGGAGGGTGGCAGAGATCATGTGCCTGCGAGCTGGAGGGTTCAAGTGTAAGATCCCCAGTAGGTGAGTCTCATCAATTCAGTGGGTTGTGAGTCCAGCTGCCTCCCTCCCTCTGACACCCGCCAGGCTTTCACTGCTTCCTGCTCTAATTAGCATGCAAATGTCTGATGAGGGTGCTTCTCCACCCCAGACCACACCCGAAGCTCGAACAGAGTCAATCACGTGGCTTTGACTTGGATAGCTAATAAACATCTTGAGTGACTTTACTCTTGATTTCCTGCCTCCAATCTTCTGTTCTTCACTTAGTTACGTGCACGTCTCTCCTGGTTGATCATGCCACAAAATCTGGGAGCTACCCCTGAAATCTTTCTCTCTGACCCTCCATATCTAATACATCGAAAAGCTCTGCTAATTCTCCCTCCAAAACAAATCTGCCTTCTCTCCATTTCCACAACCTTGCTCAGCTGCCATCGCCTCCACTGAGAATGTGACACTCCTAATATGACTTCCACACTGGCCCCACTCCCATTTCCTTCCACTTAGTGCAGTCGGAGTGGATTTTTAATAATGCAAGTCTGATCACTGCACTCGCCAGCTTAAAGCCCAGAAGATGCCTTCTTCGGGCGTGTGGGACGATGTTCAAACTTCCTGCAGGCCACAGCCCCCATGGGCCCCCTCGCCCACCTCTCACACCAGGCCCCTCCTGGCTTTGCTCTCTGTGCCCAGGACACCCTGGGCTTGCAGGACCTCCAAGCCTTCAGCTGATTTCTTTCCAATAAGAGACCTTCCTGCTCTTTCTCCCTCCCCACGTGGAAGTGGTGGGAAGACACACACAAGTCACTCTGCTCTGTGAGAGCATCCTCCAGGATGAGAAGGACCTAACGGTCCCAACCAGAAGCAGCACTCACTGATTTCATGCTACCTGCTACAGGATTCTTTAAGACCATTTCCCACACAGCTGCAGCAGCTTAAAGATTGTTCTTTCATTGTTTTATGTCCACAAAGTGTGACCCACACCGCAAAGCATTTTACGATACTGCTTATTTAAAAAGCTATGCTTGCAAACTGGGGGTGGCCCCAAAGAATCTTTCCCTTGATCGTCCCATTGTGGCTTTACAAGAGCCGTTGAGATATCAGTTCCATTGTTTCATTAAAGAGGCCAGGAAGGTGTTACTCGAATTTTTCTTGATAGTATTTGGAATATATAAAATGATCTCAGACAATGGGGTAGAAACAGGAGCAAAATAATGCCCATATACTGTTAACTTCTGTATAGAAAGAAAATACAAAAACAAAATTAAGTATTTAAACAATGCTGGTTCTCACTTCTTTGTTATAAAATTATTGAACACGTGCAAAAGTAGGGGAGAGTATAACAAACCTTCATGTATGTATCAGTTACTTTCAATAATTATTAACTCCTGGCCAATTGTGTTGCGTAAATACTTCCTCAACCCCTCCCACCCAAACTAGATCATTTTCAAGAAAGTCCCTGACAACATATTCATTTGCAAAAATTTTATAATGTATTTCTAAAAGAGAAAGACTATTTTAAAACATAATCACAACATAAACATCACGTCTGAAAAAATAGTAATAATTCATTAAGATCATAAAATATTTAGTCATGATTCAAATTTTCAAAGTATGTCAAAGTGTTTTTTTAAAGATTTTATTTATTTATTTTTAGAGAGAGGGGAAGGGAAGGGGAAAGACTGGGAGAGAAACATCAATGTGTGGTTGCCTCTCGCACCCCCCCTACTGGGGATCTGGCCCACAACCCAGGCATGTGTCCTGACTGGGAATTGAAACTATGGCCCTTTGGTTCTCAGGCCAGTGCTCAATCCACTGAACCACACTAGCCAGGCTGTCAAAGTGTTTTTATGTTTGGTTCACTTGAATCAGGATCAGCAGGTACATATTACATTTGGTTACTATAATTCTTAAGTCTCTTTTAACCTATAGATTTCCTCTATAGGTTTTTTTTATGTTTGGTTCACTTGAATCAGGATCAGCAGGTACACATTACATTTGGTTGCTATAATTCTTAAGTCTCTTTTAACCTATAGATTTCCTCTCTCTCTATTTTTCTCTGGACTTATGTATTGATGAGATTAAAGAAACCAGGTCTCTTTTCCTATCAGTTTTTCTCCTAGTGTCCTTTTACATGTTCTTCCATTTTCTATATTTCTTGAAAACTGGCAATTAGACTGGAGGCTTTATTAGATTAAGTTTCCATTCTTCTTAACAAGAATAATTCATAGTGTGTGTTTCCATCAGGAGACACACATCTAATTGTCGCTGTGATGTAAAAATTGGACTTTCCATCATTTTAAAGTTTTTCATCTAATGGTTTAGCCATCATGATTCCCATTGCTGCCCCATTATTCCACTAGGGGCTGAAAAATGATGTTGTTATGTTAATCCTTCTCATTTATTAGCTGGATACTGCTGTCAGGAAAGACTTTTCTTCATGATTTGGGTGATTACCCTCCAGCACAGGGAAAGCAGGACAAATGCAAGATCCTTTTCCAGGCTTTAAAACAGTGAGTTAGTTCCCTAACATCTGCCAACAGCATCCAGTTGTGGTTTTTCTTTTCAGTATCTTGTTGGACTCATGATTCAGGATATCTGATGCCCTTCAGTTCTTTGCAGTTATTGTTCTTTTTGAAAATCTACCTGTCCCGTTTTTGGTGAGTGATGGCCTCTTCAAGCTGGATCCTAAGCCCTTTGACACAGTCTCAGGGATTTAACTAGATTTTCTCATTTTCTGTTATAAGATGTTCCAAGATCATCTCATTTGTTCACTGGACCAGATCTGAAGCAGTCA
>PVKU01002821.1:0-207359 GCA_004027475.1 Anoura caudifer | reverse complement strand
TCCTCTAGGACTTTAATGGTGTCACGTCTTATATTTAACTCTTTTATCCACCTTGAATTTATTTTTGTGTATGGTGTAAGTTGGTGTTCAAGTTTCATTTTTCTGCATGTAGCTGTCCAGTTCTCCCAACACCACTTGTTGAAGAGGCTACTTTTACTCCATTTTATGTTGCTGCCTCCTTTGTCAAATATTAGTTGATACCTTTATTTTTTTTTAAAGTTCTTGTGACAATATGGTCCTGTTAAATAAAATTTATTTTAGATTGAATTATTGTTTTTTAGTATACAGTTGACTAGAACAAGTATATTACAATTCTGATGAATCATTATTAAACATAGGTAGAATTTTATTGGGAAATTATCTCTCAGTGAGGTGCCTAGGGCTTAAGAATAGTTTATTTGTGTATAACTAGATATTACTTACTGCTAGAGTAAGCTAGGCTCCATAGTACCTATATTTTTCAGACCATAAGACGCACCTAGGTTTTAGAGGGAAATAGGAAAAAAAATTTGAAGCAAAAAATGTAGTAAAATATTTAATGTCATAAATAGCATGATATCTCACCAATGTAAATGTAAACAGAATGCAACAGTAGCATTAACAACCATTATTCCTCCCAAATGGGGGGGGGGGTGTCTTATAGTCCGAAAATACGGTAAATCACTTTCTGCTTTTCAAATGTAAGTTGTTTAAGAAATCTTTCTGCATAAATCAGTATATGGAAATGAAGGCCGTATAATTCCACCCTATTTCTTAAACTCCTGAGTTGTATGCCAAAATTGATCTTGTGATTGATCATAAAAGTGAATTTCAGTTTTCTGCTAACAACTTAATTAGATCTTCCTCCATGTTGCTCGAAGCAAAGAAATGGAAACTTTCCTGACTCCCCAAAGGATTTGTTTCTCAGGCATGAAAGTCATTTACTTTCTTAACCTCTGTAACCCTGTAAGTATTTCAGAATGGTCCTATGCATCAGGCCCTGGAGATTTTTACCCCCCAAGACAGTGCACTGTGGGCAGACTCCTGACAAGTGCGGTGTTTGCCTTGCTTTTAGAATGTGGGGGAAAGGATGAACGTGAAAAGGGAGGAAAGGAGATGGCTGGGAAGAACCAACAGGAACCTCACGTGTTCTGAAGCAAATCCTTGTAGCAAATGATCTAGAAATAAATTCTTCCAGAGTATCTCTTCCTAAAACAAACAAACCAACAAAAACCCCAAACTCCATAGCCCTGTTTACAGATAAACTGATTAATTGCTAAAGAAAACTTTTCAGTCAAATTAGCTATAAATTGTAAGAGAAAAAGGCCCCTAGTAGACCAATTTAAAGATTTCACCACCATCCATTTTAAGAACACACCAACAAACTCTTCTAGAACAGTTAGAAATTGTACATATTTTTTTACCCCCATTGTTAGACTGGATACCAAAAAAAAAAAAAAAAGTAAGAAGCATTGGTAAAGATCACCAGATGCTTGACTGACAGCTGGGTGAGTGACTGGTTTCTAAGAAGAAGTCTCAATCACATTGAAAAAAAAAATTTCTTTTGCATTTTATTTAAAAAATGCTAATTTCTTCCTAGGATAAGATTGTGAATTGCAGCAAGCAAAAAGTTTGGTCCCAGACTACACTGGGGACATCTTTCTTTATGGAGTAATGCAATCTGAAGGGAGCGGAATTAAGCCTAGCCAGCATCCTACGGAATAGGGAGCCTTTGCTGGTGTCCTCCTGGTTCCTGAAAGCTCTAGCCATGTGTGAAAGGACACTTTACAGATGTCCCCTGTTTTCTTGCCATCTCCCAACAGCTTACAGCAAATCTCTACCAAAGTACTTCACAGGGACCCCCACATCACTTACTGTATTATTTGTTTGCACATCACTTCTAACTTACTAGAACATTTATATTCACTTTTATTCTCCTGATGACCAACAGTAGATGGGGCAAGTATTATCCTCACAATGCAAATGTAGAAACTGAGTTTGTAACGGGATGTGTAGCTTTGTCTAAGCAAACCCCACAAGTTTGGCACTTGATGAAGCAACTTTTTCTACAAGATACTGCCTGGCTCTTTTTCCCAGATGTGTTACTTTATAGAAGGCACTAAGAATTGAAAAACTTGACTTAAAGTGATCATATGAAGATTAAGTAAGATAGACATACTTATAAAATGCTTAATGCTTTATAGTGCATGGCTCTTAGACAGATTTTTTAAAAAGAAAATTAATGTATTTGGGGTTTTTTTTTACTGTCATGCTTTATTCTGTGGATTTAAAAAAATTAATACATTGTGACTTTTCTGAGAACTTAATATTTGTCAGGCATCATGCCAGGCACTGGGAATAAATCCAATACTAAAAAAAAAAAAAAAAAAAAAAAAAAAAAAAAAAAAAAAAAAAAAAAAAAAAAAAAAACAGAAAAAAAAACGGTTTTTGCATGGTACATACATTCTACAAGAGGGAAGTTAGACAATAAGCAAATACTAGATATGATGTCATAGTGCTGTGGAAGAAAATAAAAGTGGGTAAAGGGCTAGAGAGTGGTTGGTGGTGGCGATTAGATGAGGGGATCAGGGACAACATTCCTTGGGTGGGGACTTTTGAGAAGATCTGAATACTATGATCACCAGAGTCTGAGCTCCAAACCTGGAGTTGGTTTGGGTATGTTGATTCAAGTCATGGTATTCTAGAATTATTTGGAAAAGACCTTAGAGGGTATCTATTGATTTTTAACTTCTTTACGTTATGAATATCCTTGAGGGTCTTTCCCAGAATAATACACACAGACTTATATGCGTAACATTTGAACATTCCTTGAAATAATCCTTGGATCACCCCAAGTTCATATCCCTGTTCCATTCTAGTCCTTTGTTTTTACTGATAGGATATTAAGGTTGAGAAAGGCAAAGTGAAAAATGTCCACAGTTTAACAACTAGTTTGTGGCTCAGTCAAGGACCTAAAGATCCCCACAAAGTTGTTTATTGCTTTTTCCGCTAAAATCTACATAACTAGAGTGTTAGATTTTCTAAAACAAGTGTCCATAAAGCATCTCCTGCTTTTTTTGTAAAGCCATCATTTTTATTTGCATAGAGTAGAACTTCCCCCAGTAGCTACTGTGGCTAGTAGGGTTCCTTTTCCTATTTCCTAACCAGTAACAACATAACTAATACCCAAGTATTCCAAATCTCCTAGAAAATTCTGAGCAAGGAGGACTCAGGCTGGTGGCAGGGAAGGACAAAATTCAACAAAAGGTGGAGATCTTGGAGTGAAACTTCAGCAGGTCAAGGCTTTGAAAGCGATAGGGACTGAGAGGGGCCTCTACAGGTCTGTGCGGGCAGCGGGGGCCTGGAGCGCGGAAGCCTTGGTCTAGTTTCCGCGGTGGCAGTGACTCCCCCAGGTGAAGCAGCACTCACCCCCATCGCCCCACACAACGGTGTCCTCCTGGTATGTTTTGTACAAACCTTGGAAGATAAACTTGTGACTTTCAGGAAAATAGTCATTGTGTCAACTTATCTTTCTAGCCACACTTCTTTAACAGAGATCTCAAGTTTTAGTACTACAAAATAACCCCCCCCAACTTTTTGAAAATCAATGCATATAGGTTATTAAAGTAAATAATTTAAATGCTATTTTTACAGTGGCCAAAAATCATATGGTAAAATTTAATACTGCTTTTTATCCAAAACACTTTTTTTCAGTTATAGTTTATATTATATTATTTTGTATTACTTTTCAGGTGTACGGCACAGTAGTTAGACAATCATATACTTCACCAGGTATTCCCTCAATATTTCCAGTATCCACACAGACCACACATAGTTATTATAATACTACTGACATATTTTCTGATGCTGTACTTTACTAACTAAAATTTTAAGTGGTAATACTTCACACTGTGGAATGAGTACTTTATTTCCAAAATTGGATGCTATGTAAACGTTTCTATTTGCAACCAAGATTTTCTAATAAAATACACCTGGCTTTAAAACTTCCAAAGCTCGGCAAATCTACCTCCTATAATCATTAATATTTATTGAATTTTTAAGCTGCTTTTTATTGTTGCTCTTAAAGACAAAGAAAACCTAATTTTTCCATTAGAATAGCCTCTTAATACTGTGATATTGCCAGTAGAAGAAATTGTAGGCTTTTCTCTCTTAATCAGTGAAAGGCCCTTTCCTCCATATTTCCCATCTCCACCCCCACTTTGGGGTATTTCTAGCCTATTTTTCCATCTGTGTGCATTGTTACTATGGCGATGGGCACCAGAGAAATGGAGAACAAAGAAGATATAATAAGCATCTCCTACGTGGTTTACAACGCTAAAAAGGGATCTAGGTTTTCCAGGCATGGCTTGTTCCTTATTGGTGTCAGAATTGGACCAGCCCAACTGGGAGGGGGCGCTGGGCTTACAGGCTGATTCAGGTCCTCCTATTCCCATTTTCCTGTGCTTCACCAGACCTTTCTCTACCTAGAGTCGTGAAGCTGAAGGAAGAGCAATGAGAGCCTGGAGTACCAATATTAGTGCCACAGAGGGAGTCAACTGATGACAAAAGACAAATCTACTGAAGCATATTGATGGGAGGGAATCTTGGACTGGGTTTTAGGTTTACCCATCTGGAATCCCATTGCTTGATTTCATGTTGTTTACCTTAAGCTTTCAATAGAGAAGATTTGCCAACTTAGATTTTTTTCCCTTCAATGTACTTAGCCTGTATTAAATTAAAATTAAATCTATATTGATTGCTAATAGCTTACAGCATTTGCTCCTGTGAATTGTTTTAAGTAACTGATTAAACTATTACTGAATGCTTATTTTGTAGTTGTTTTAGAATTACAATGAAATATTTTCTAGATATTCGTAGAAATTTGTGCTTTCCATGAGATCTGGGAGAAGGTAGCACAGGTAGTTTTGAACCTTGGATGCATGTTCATTCTTTCCTAGTTTACATCTTCATTCTTAGACACCCCTAATGAAATACTCAAAGATTAAATAAAATATCTGGTTAATCAGTTCCATCTCCTGGACAATAATTTTAAAATTTATTATTATATTTTAAGTTTGCATTGCTTATATTTTTATGTCTAAGGGACAGATACAGAGTAAAATAATTTAGCACAATGTTTTAGGATATAAAGTCATGGGACATTTTTCTAGAATTATATTTTATTGATTATTGCTATTACAGTTGTCCCAATTTTTCCCCCTTCGCCCTTCTCTGCCCAACACCCCCCACTCCCTTAGGCAATCCCCCCATGTCCATGGGTCATGCACATAAGTTCTTTGGCTTCTCCATTTCCCATCCTGTACTTTACATCCCTATGGCTATTCTGTAACCACCTATTTTTACTTCTTAGTTCCCTAACCTCTTCAGCCATTCCCTGACACCCACTTCCATCAAGCAACCATCATGCTCTCTGTATCCATGATTCTGTCTCTGTTCTTCTTGTTTGCTTAGTTTGTTTTTTAGATTCAGTTGTTGATAAGTATGTATTTATTGCCATTTTATTGTTCATGTATCAAAAAACTAAAGTCATGGTACATGAATAAAATTTTTGGAGCTAAAGAACCCGAATGTTCCATTTGCCAATTGCATCATGGCATAAGAGCCTGAAGTTCCTTCTGGCTCTACGTTCTCGATTGGCCCTGTAGCTCCTTTCTTTTTGCCTGATGACCCATATTCTGCCAGCTCTGCTTTCTGCTATATGGGCTTTTACACTAATGTAAGAATGTGCTTGGAATCAAACTCATACTTTGAGTTTTTAAAATACCAACCCAGTGTAACCCTCCCAACCAAGGGCAGCTCTTCCCTTCATGGCATGAATGAAAAAGCATTGAAGTGGGAGTTGGACGCCCAGTGCTGACTCTGGCTCAGCTGCTGCCTGGGGTGGGCTTGGAGATGCATTTTTAACCCTATAAATAGCACATGGCTTCATCAGGAGGAAGGTTTTGAAGCAGAACTGTGACATGACATTTGTTTTGGGAAGTGATTCTGGCATCTGTTTGGAGGATGTGCTCGAGATGAAAGAGATTATATTGAGAAACCAAGCTAGGGCAGTGGGGATAGAACAGAGGAGACTAATATGAAAGAAAGTTGAGAAAGAGGTCATAAAATTAAATATTCCCATTGACTTTCATCACAAGGGTTCCATGGTAATTACTTAAGTCAAACTATGCTTACTTTATAACTTCAGTTGCTTTTTATAGAGGGAATGGATTAAATTTCTCCTGTTATTATTAGGTCCCTCAAATCCTCAAATTTCAGATGGCCAGTGAATATAAATTATATTTGGCACAACTTTAAAAACTATTGTTTCTGCTATAGACTGAATGTTTGTGTCTCCCCTGCCCCCCAGGTTCCTATGTTGAAACCTAATCCCCAAGGCTGTGGGGTTGGGAGGCTGGGCCTTTAGGAGGTGAGTAGGTCATGAGGATAAAACCCTCATCAATGGGATTAGCACCCTTGTAAAATAGAATCCAGAGAGCTTTCTCACCCCTCCAACCATGTGAGGACATAGGGAGAACATCTCTGTCTACGAATGGGAAGCAAACTCTCACCATACACAGAATCTTCTGCCACTTTGATACTGAACTTCTCAGCCTCTAGAACTGTGAGAAATGTTTGTTAAGTCACCCTGACTATGGTAGTTTGTTGTTGTAGCAGCCGGAATGCATTAAGACAGCATCTAAACATGAACGTCTTCTGACTGGAAATGAGAAGAGACGCGGGAGTAGTCATGTTTGTTTGTGGGAAGAAGAATGACTCGCTTTGTACAGGAGAGGTCTGCTGAAACCGAGCAGGGCAGCTCCTTGTCTTCCAGAAGGCTTGAAAACTGTGGGCATGTTGGGCAGGTTTTACGGGGAGAACAGAGCTTGTGTTTGTGATGAGTTCATTCCTTCGTGGGTGATTGTTCTCTGATACGTCCAGGGCAGAGGGAGTTTCCATTGCATTTGATGTTATCATCAATGTGAAGGTAGAAAGTAGGCCAGGTAGAATGATTTCTGTTATTACAATTAAGCTGGCCTTCTGAGTGACTGTAGCTTAGCTAAAGTTCAGGCAGATAGTAGGCAAGATGGGAGTTCTCCCTCCTTCGTCATTTTGCTGCCTTCTACTCCACTCATTACTGAAGAGTGAGTGAATGAATGTATGTTTACTCTGCTCATTCCATTGAGCTAAGCTACTTTTTATTCTCCTCAAAAATTATTTTGATGATTATTCACGTTCGTGCTAGTTTTACAAGTTGTGCAGGCCTAGGTAAATCACATAACTCTCTCAGTCTCCTCATCTATAAAGTGGCAGTAACTTCATGGAGTTGTGGAACGTTAAATAACTTAACTGACGTTAAGGGGTTAGAATATTTAACATGGTTATCTCGTGATGAGCATCCACTTCTGTGACTATTGAAATACACTGAGCCTATTCAACTACTCCAGCCTCACATCAGCCACTTACTAGGGTCTATCTTTGTGTCTTCACACTGGACTTCTTGTCATATCTGCTGAGAAGAAACAATTAGGAAAACGCCACCTGATTTTTCTTTTGATGATTTATAGTTTGTTGTTTCAGCTAACTAGGCTTAAATGGACTTTTTCTTGGCTATTTTTTAAAGTACAGTCATATTACTTAATACTAACAAATTAGGCTTGTATAATTACTGATAAAAAAGAAACACTACAAAGTAGAAGAATTTATAGCTGTCCTAGGACCAGAGCAGAAAGACCTTTAAATTTCTGTTATAGCCTGAAATTTGTTCATTTTTCTATCCTCTGAAATTCAACCTTGACTTATTTATAAAATGGACAAGTAAAAAAAAAATAATAGTACTTCACATTTTTAATGCTTATTTGCAATAGATATGTAGTCTTTGTCCTTGAAAAGTCTTTCATGATAATTGATCATCATAGGTAACAATACTAAAAGTAATATGTCTAGATGGTATAAAATCCTAATTTTTGTTAGAAGTCTTAAAATTTCTTTGTTTGTTTTCTTGTACATGAAGGTAACAGAATCAGTGACTGGTACTTTCCTAATCTTAAAGTGATCTATACAAAAGAAGGTATATTCTAATATACCATTTTTTAAAAACCGTGAAAAATCTCTGTACACACGAGTGTATGAAGAACAAGATGTAAGGATACATAGAGCTGCCTGGTGCTTAGAGTGGGGTTAATGAGAGGGGAAGGGAAGCAGAGGAAGGAAACTATTGTTCTGAAGTTTACCCTTTTGATTCTTGTATTTTTCCTCTCCAATGAAGTCTTCAGAGATACCACATATGGCAAAATTTACAAAAACATTCTTTCTAAACAAAATGTTTTCTTTCCTAATGAAATTCCGCTTTGGTGCTTTGTTGTCAGTGTGCTGGGAATTTTGAAATGTTCTCTGTGTAATTCTGTGATTTTGACCTAATAATCTTATTTGGATTTACCAGGCATAGCAGCTGTTGTTTTTTTACCATCTATTGCTAAATTGTATTAATGTCCCAAGTTGAGAAACCCTTTTTTCTATGTTGGCCTGGATTACTCAGAATTTTACAAAATTTAAGCCTTTCCTCAATGCTTGTAATTTTCATTTACTTTCAAGAAAAATATAATGATAATATTAATCCCACTGGGTGGGTTAGGTAGGCTGAACCTGCCCCTCATAGGACAGTAATGCAGCTTGTGGTATGGTTTGCAAAAGAGTGTTTTCTTGAGAAAGCCATCTATTATTCTCTTTTCTACTGGAAAAAGAAGAGAGCTCATTTCCATTGTAATTTAAGTAGTGTTTGGTATAATGTGGTAAATGTTTGCAGTTTGATATTAATAATTGTTCTTTGGCAAAACAGAATGCAAAATTGAGAAGGCACAGGCTTTGAAAATGTCTTAGCATAAACTCAAAATTAAAGTGATTTTATTTTTTTAAGTATTTATTTATTTATTTATTTATTTTTAGAGGAGAAGGGAGGGAGAAAGAGAGGGAGGGAGAGAAACATCAGTGTGTGGTTGCCTCTCGCACGCACCTCACTCCCCTGGGGACCTGGCCCACAACCCAGGCATGTGCCCTGACTGGGAATCGAACCAGCAACACTTTGGTCCATAGGCCAGCACTCAATCCATTGAGCCATACCAGCCAGGGCAGAATTATAGGGATTTTGTTGAGTAATTCTACAGTTTTATTTGAAAGATAGAATCAGATATTGAACTTTGTCTTTTCTTTAAATTATTTAATATAACAGGAATTTTTCTTAAATAGTTGACAGTGTATCTTGCTTCCTTTGCAGTCTCTTTTTAGGGGTCCTTCAGTTTGTTTTAATTATAAGGCATTGGTGTTTGAGGTCTCAGAAAGAATTTAGGCATGCTCTTACATTCCTCCCAGGGTTAATTTTCTTGGTTCTGATTCCCACCTGATCTCTATATTATCTATTACATTCCCATTTTCCCTGTTGAGGGCTTATGTTTATTCTCATATTCTCAGGATCCAAAGCAATAGTTTTCCTTGTTGTCAAGTCATATGGCCGCTCATTCTGCATTTACAGGTAGTGATGTGTATCAACAACATGCTCTATCAATTACAGAGCCATCTTTTCATATGCAATCACATTTCCTTTTAGTAATGTATTGAGGGAAAGAGAAAGGATGGATGCATTTAATTTTTATTTTATTGGTGAACTCCAAGAAGTTAGTCAGTATACCCAAAATAGCACACAAACAGAAGGGCCAGGTCAAGAACCCAGGCCTTTGAACTCCATGTTATTTCTGTCTCATCGTACTATGTCTGCGTGCTGTGTTCTGTGTCATGAGACATTTCCCATATGAGGAATTGGGTGAATATGCTGTGTAAAATTGTCATACCAAATTTTAATTAACTTTGTAAGGCCAAATTGTTATGCTTAGTTCTTTCCCTGCTAAGCATTTATTGTTGTACTATATGTGTAGTGAGAGAGGTTTCCTGCTTTCCACTGACATTGTGAGTATACAGTGTAAGAGGTAAGGAACAATAGGATAAATAAGAGAGATGCCCAAGGAGATATGCAACTAAGTGACAAGTTCAGTGGAAATAATGTAGGAAGTGAGACCCGAGCTGAGCCTTGCAGGATGTGATAGGATTTGGAAAGATAAGGGAAATGTCTGAGCAGAGGTATGCAGGAAAGTAAGCATATGATACTGAAATAATTGTGGGGAAAATGATGTGTGCAGGGTTTGTTTCAAAACGGTTCAGGGCCATGGGTATGATATGAGTTGGTAATTGCTACATGAGGCTTCCTTCATCTATTATTTATACTTTTGTATGTGTTAAAAATTTTTATTAAAAAAGTTGAAATATAAAAATGATATGTATTTTTTTGCACAGGGGGTAGTCTAGCCTGTCTAGAATAAAATGGTTCATTCAAAGGCATAGTGGGAAATGACACTGGAATGGCAGTTTAGGAGCAGATTTGGTGGTAGGAAGGGGTTCATGGGTGTGCGCTGTGGAGTCTGGGTGAGTAGTGGCAGACACTGGTCCGTTGACTGCACTCGAGTGTTACTTGAGCTCAAGGAGGAGTTGCATTGCAGCCTGGCATCCTCCTAGAGGATGGCAGCTACCCCACTTGACTGTCCAACTTAGGCCCTACCACATCTGATGTGCCATATTAAGTTTTGGAAGACACCTTTAAAGAGCGTTTTGCAGAAATCAAGTTTCAGTGGTTGGACATATCAGGCACAGAAGGGTATCTCACGTCTCCCTAGGAATCTTCTATGTAGAACCCACCATCAACTCAAGGTTGTCTACCTGGAACAGACTTACTTTTCCTTCTGAAGGTTCTCTGCCCTGTCCCTTTTCAAACTCTTTCTCTTGGGGGCTTGAGACTGAGCATTAAAAGTGAAGTAAAGGACTTCCGGCCAAGATGGAGGTGTAGGGGGACACACGGTGCCTCCTCTCACAACCAAGATTAAGGACAACAAAAACATAGAGCCAAAAAAAAAAAAAAAACCCAACCAGGACAGAGAGAAAATTGAATTGTATGGAGGTTCGACAACGATTCACTCAGACTGGTAAGAGGGTTGGAGTCAGCGGCCCGCCAAGAAGGGTTGTGATGGGAGAAGACGGTGGCTGGTGGTCCCGGGCGCGCAGTAACCCCAGGCGCACAGGCAGCAGTTGCCAAACGCGAGAAGGCCAAGCGGGGCACACAAGGCGGCTGACCGAGGTCACACATTCGCGTGCAGATAAACCAGGCAAAAATGGGCACCAAGACAGGCTGCACAATGCAGGGCTCCAGCACTGGGAAGTGAAGCCTAGAAGCACTGATTGGAAACACTTGCAGGGGCTGAGGTGCCGGGAGGGAGTCCCAGCCTCACAGGAGAGTTCGTTGGGGAGACCCACGGGGTCCTGGAGCGTGTGCAGGTGCACCCACGTGGAGGTCAGCACCAGAAGGGCCCAATTTGTTTGGGGAAAGTGGCTGAAGGGACTGGAGTCTGAGAGAGAGAGCAGAGCAAGCACCATTGTTCCCTCTGGGAACCCGCCTCCACATCCAGCATCACAACCCAGTGACTGGCCCCATGAACACCTAAGGCTCCGCCCCTCACTATGTAACAGCTGCGACCAGGCAAAAAAAAAAAAAAAAAAACCAAGGATGGCTCAAACAGGAGAACAGATCAGGCCCCAGGGCTAATTCATCTAAGCGACCAAGAAGTAGCCAACCTATCAGATACAGAGCTCATAGCACTGCTAGCCAACCTATCAGAAGCACAGTTCAAAGCCCTGGTGATTAGGAAGCTCTCAGAATTGGTTGATTTTGGTTGCAAATTAGATGAACAAATGAAGGCTACAATAAATGAAATGAAGAAAAATGCACAGGGAAACAATAGTGATGGGAGGAAACTGGGACTCAAATCTATGGAGTGGACCAGAAGGAAGAAAGAAACAACCAGACAGAAAAGAATGAAGAAACAAGAATTCAAAAAAATGAAGAGAGGCTTAGGAACCTCCAGGACATCTTTAAACATCCCAACATCCAAATTATAGAGGTACCAGAAAGGGAAGAAGAACAACAAGTGGAAAACTTATTTGAACAAATAATAAAGGAGAACTTCCCCGATCTGGCAAAGGAAATAGACTTCCAGGAAGTCCAGGAAGCTCAGGGAGTCCCAAAGAAAGTAGACCCAAGGAGGAACACACCAAGGCACATCATAATTACAGTACCCAAGATTAAAATGAAGGAGAGAATTTTAGAAGGAGCAAGGGATATGGGGACAGTCACCTACAAAGGAGTTCCCATCAGATTATCAGCTGATTTCTCAAAGGAGACCTTATAGGCAAGAAGGGGCTAGAAACAAGTATTCCAAGTCATGAAAGTCAAGGACCTACATCCAAGATTGCTCTATCCAGCAAAGCTTTCATTTAGAATGGAAGGAAAGATAAAGCACTTCTCAGATAAGGTCAAGTTAATGGAGTTCATCATCACCGAGCCCTTGTTATGTGAAATGTTAAAGGAACTTACCTAAGAAAAAGAAGATAAAAATTATGACAGTAAAAAGCAAACTCACACATATTAACAACCACACCTAAAACAAAAGCAAACTAAGCAAACAGCTAGACCAGGAGCAGATACACAGAAATGGAGATCACATGGAGGGTTAGCAATAAGAGAGTGGAAGGAGGAGAGAGGGAGAAAAGGTACAGAGAATAAGTAGCATAGACGGTAGGTAGAAAATAGACGGGGGAGGGCAAGAATAGTGTGGGAAAAGTAGAAGCTAAAGAACTTATGACACATGGACATGAACTAAAGGGGGGAACGTGGGTGGGAGGGGGTGTGCAGGGTGGAGGGGAATGATGGGGGAGAAATGGGACAACTGTAATAGCATAATCAATAAAATATAATTTAAAAAAGTGAAGTAAAAACATACTGTGATTCCCCAGGAACATAAAGGTATGTGTCATGCTGCCTCTAATTTAACTGCCCAGAAACAGACATTAACAGTAGACTGAGTTGTGCACGGCAGCTCTGAACCATTTAGAGAGCCTAACACTTCAGTGTAGCTTCCTAAAGCAAACTTCCCTCTTCATTCCTGCTTAAAATGTTTCTCTACTGCTGCTGAAAAAGAGAAGAGACATGTCAGAGAAATTTGAATAGTTGGTTACATTAAGGAATTGTTAAATATTTGGATGTGATTCAGCGGTATGCTAGAATAATGAGAGCTGATTGTTATATTTCAGAAATTTTGCCAGCCAGTTGTTAAACACAGCCATTAAAAATTAAATTATACATACCCGAAATTAAAGTATTAAAATTAATGTTCAAAATCTATCACTTTTTAATTATTTTACTATAATTTGCTTTTATTTATGTTAAGGTTATTTATGTCTAATGTATCCGCATAGTGGAAGTCCTGTAAAATGGTGTGCTGCTCATTGCTTCTCAAGGCCATGTTCAGTGGCATCATGCTGGTACCCTGAAATTGGCCATGGTGGGAATAGTTACACCATGAAATGGAAATATGCAAAGGCTACACATCAGGGCCTTCCCCCCGCCCCTTGCCCTGACTCAAGAACTGGTTGTTGAACATGACCAGCACACCACTTGGTATGATCATGGTATCTTTTAGAGATACATACTGAAATAAGGTAAAGTATGACCTCTAGAGTCTATTTCAGCTGTCCAGTGGGGGTGGGTACCATGACTGCTGTATCAGAGTGATGGGCCCATGGGCTTCACTACACCACACTCCCTTGTGTATATTTTAAATTATCCATAATATAAAGTTAAATAAGGAATGGTTATAAATAAGTTGGTTATACTCAGTAGACATAAAAGTTCAGTCTGGTACATGTCTGTTCCTCAAACTTTGATGCTAACAGTACTTTGATAAAATGTTATTTTCTAATTTTAGTGCCCTTAGTTGTAACTGGGTCACATAGCTCATTGAGTTAAATGTCTATTTTTTATTAAATAAAATCAAGAAATCACTACGTGCAGTTTACCCTACCCATAAGGGCAAAGAAACCCAATAAAGTCCTCACTAGGACACTAAGAAGATCTTTCTTCACAGTGGGGGGAAAATACATTTCTTGGATTATAATCCTGTTTGCAGAACCAGTTGTACAAATAGGGGGAAATGAATCAAGTTATTGCTCAGAGGGCTACTTCAGGCTATATGACAGCTGTGTGCCCTTTAGACTTACTTTCAGTCCAATGGATTTGAGTCATTGCCCAAGAAACGAGTGCTGTCAAGTGAATTGTCTTTTGTGCAGATGATCAGAGCCTTTCTAAACATTGCCTCGCTGATACAGTTGGTATGCTTGGAACTGTTGGCCTATGAATTAAATTAGATCAATCCGATGACTTAGGAAGCCATAGCCATGGACCTGGAGGGTATCATGCTAAGTGAAATAAGCCAGTCAGAGGAACAAAAGTACCATATGATTTCACTTATACATGGAATCTAATGAACAAACTGAACTGACAAAGCGGAGACAGACTCATGGGTACAGAGAACAGACTGATAGCTGTCAGAGGGGAGGGGGTTGAGGGGTGGATGAGAAGGGTGAAGGGATTAAGCAAAGCAGGGGAAAAAAAGACTCATGGACACAGATAACAGTGTGGTGATTGCCAGAGGGAAAGAGGGTGGAGGGGAGGTAGGAAAGGGTGAAGGGGGATAAATGGTGATGGAAAGAGACTTGACCTGGGGTGGTAAACGCACAATACAACATACAGATGATGTATTGTAGAACTGTATACCTGAACCCTGTATAATTTTATTAACTAATGATGTTACTCCAATAAATTCAATAAAATGCTAAAGACATTGAGAGAGAGAAAGAGGGTGAGCAAGCGCACCATAGCCTACGTTATACACTCTCTGCGTTTCACAAAGAGCGCTCAGGCTTAGTATTTTTTGCTAACATATATCTAGACATCAATGGAAAAGTTATAGCATAAATTATTTAGAAAACATTTTTTCTAATTTTGAAGGCTTTTTTTTTAAATTTCATTCTTAACATGAATTTGTAGTATAGTAGTTTCTTCTTGTCTTTGATTATTTAATAATTCATACTAGGTCCAGCTGAGCAGAGAAAAATTTATGTTGAGTAAGGAATGCAAGTGGCCACCATGATTAGCCCCTCAAACATGGCAGTGAGAAAATTATTAAGTTTTGTAATGGAGAGAGCAAAGCACATTAACAACCTTGAGGGGGAAAGTAGCCCATAATATCTGTCCTGTAACTTTAAGTTTTGTGAGTGTCTGATCTGCTTGGAAATTCAGGCTGAGACCATTCTCTAGGTATAACCGCACACACATACACAATCAAGGTGTCAAGCAATGAAAACAACAGATGTCACACTCAGGGAACCCAGATCAGAATACTGAAAGGAAGTCTAGACTGAAACAGAGACTGAAACAGTAATTGAGACCAAGAAACCAGAACTTGGAGTAGGGTGGCTAAGAGAAGAATCATAATTCCTCATAAGACAGAGAGAGGCAAAGAAATAACATGGAGAACCTGGGACATTTTGACACTTGGCTGCAGTTTTTCCCATGCTAATTTCTTTGTATTTATAACCTTCAGTGTCCTGTAGGGTCCCATAGCAAAGGCAACATAGGTCCTGAAAGAATTTCTTTGGAGTATATAAGTAGAAATCATGGTTCAAGATTAGGTTGGAGCATGGAGACTGAGTCATGGTTGAGTTACGGAAAAACATGATAAGGTCTTGAGGTGTAATAATCACAGGAGTGTGACTTATTCCCTCTCAATTATTTATCGAGCCCCTACCGTATAGGCCAACTGCTGGGAATACATTAGTGAATCCCTACAGATAAAAGCTCAGTGTCTTTGCCCTGGCCTCATGGTTCAGCTGGTTGGAGCATTATCCCCATACACTAAAAGGTTTGGGTTCAATTCCCAGTCAGGGCACATACCTAGATTTGGGCTCAGTCAGTCCCCTGTTAGGGCATGTATGGAAGGCAACCAACTGATGTCTCTCTTCCTCTCTCTCTCAAAAAAAAAAAAAAAAAAAAAAAAAGTCCTGTGTTCTTTGAGCAGGACTTTTTTTTTTTTTTTTTTTTTTTGAGCAGGACTATTTTTACTGCCTAGTGGATAGACACAGAAAATAGCCAAATAATTATATAGTACATTAAACAAAGATAAATTCCATAGAGAAAAACAAAACAGGAAGTATTCTTCAGATTAAATTTCCCAGGGATACATTTTCCATCTCTATCAAAGCCAGAAAAAAAAAAAAAAAGGTTGATATTTATAAAAAATACAAAACATACCACATCTGAAATTCCTTCATGTTTTTATTAACTCTGTTGGTAAACTAAATATAATCACTTTTACTAAAACCAGTAAGTTTAGAGCACAAATTAAAGCTGAGGTAGTGTGGGAGAGAGAGCAGCTTTTTAACACTGAGGTACAATTTAAAAGTAGTCCCTTACATGTTTGTTAGAGAGTTGGCCATTCATGATCAGGAAGGCAATGAACATCTGCCACAGGGAGGGCGGAAGTTATTTAAATCATCTCTTCTTCTAACGCAGTTTACCTCCAGTTGGGCAAATGGAAGCCAGTCAAAGAGGTGGGGTGTGTGTGTGTGCATTCTATAACATAGGACTTTTTATTTAAGCAACTTGATTGACTTCATAAAAAATGAAGTCTCATCTTTAAATGGAAATTTGAGGAAATGAAGGTATTAGGTGAACTCCTTTTACATAGGAGATGGATTCAGGCTACAGTTAGTTCTTTATTTTAAATAACTTGTTTTTCCCCAAATTACCAAGTGCAAACCTTTAAACCCAACACTGGCCAGGGTCAGCAGCAAAAAGGAGCAGTCTCACAAACTCATTCTTATGTTCTCCCCTTGCCAGGGGTCCAGTTGTATATCCAGCTGCCTGCGAGACCTTGCCACCTAAATAGTCCAGAGGTATTGCAAACTCGGCATTTTAAAAATCACACTCATCACCCTCCTCCACTGACGAATTTTGCCATTGACCCTGTGGCAAAACTAGGTTGGTCACTCGTCGTTGACTCCTGGTTCTCCTTAACATCTAGATGGCCAGCAGCCCTTCTGATCAGTACCTGAGTCACTAGAATCCATGCCCAGAAGCTGGGTAGCAGAGTACCTGCTAAAAGTTCTTAAAAGTGATGGTACTTAAAAATGCTTGGAAGTATTTGCTTTCATTCCCACTTCTCCTCACACCCAGTAACATCTTAATGCAGCCTTGTTTCTTGTTTTATCCCTTGGACTATTGATCAGGTCTTCTACCTACATCATGCATTTCCTCCTTCTAGTGAATCTCCGTGTTCCTACCAAAGGGGCAAATTCTAAATTTCTAAATTCAAACTTTCATACTGACCAGCTCCTGCTGCTCCCTTGCGTAAAAACCTTCATTGACTCTATAGCATGGTGCCTGTGTGTTTTCATGGTCTGGACCTGAATGGCCTTTTCGTCTCATCTTCAGCTTTCCTACTGGTTTTACTCTCAAGAGCAGCACTCAGTCAAAACTTAGTTATGTCAAACCCCTAGTAAGGGTATAGAATCGTAATTGTGTTAATAAGTCAGCCTTGTTCAAAGTGAAAGCACAATTTACCAGATTGCTCGTTGGACTTCCAGTTCCGCCAGTCCCACTGGGTTCCTCTCCTCTCTCCACCTCTCCCGTTAGCCAGTACTTGTCAGATTTTTCCATGTGTAAGGGTTAAAAATTAAATCTTTTCCTGCTACCTTCAAAGCTTTTCTAGCTGGGCTAATAACTCAAAAGAAATATTAGCAGGAGAAAAACAGATTTCTAAATTCTGCCATTCCTGGTCCTTTTCACTGATCCCCCCTCACTGCTGGTCCTCACTAGTGTCTTACTGAATTACTACAGTCGGGTCCTACCTGCTCCCCTTGCCTTCGTTCTGGCCCCCACCCTTCTACAGCCCCAGTGAGTCTCACAGGCCCTACCAGGCTAATTTTCCTAAAGCACTGTTCGCATTCTGTTTTAGAATCAATCATTGTTTTCCTTTGTGAGTCAAGTCATACACTTCATTCTGAAATCTTAAGCCCTAAATGTCCTCACTGCCTCACTTACTTGTGAAGTCATCTCCCTCTGGCTGTAAAGAGTCTCTCCTTAGTGGGACCTGCTGCCTCATTGCTCTCACTCACTCAACACCTCTCTGCTCTTGCTCTTCTCCGGCTGGAGTTCTTTCTGACCCAGCCTCTGCATACCCAAGAAGCTCGAGATGCACATCAGCCGTGCTGCTTCCCCCATCCCCTGACTGTAACTGTTGGCATTTGCGAGAGGCAGTTTTGGGTGGTGGGAAGAACACAATGTTCAGAGTCAGTTATGGGGTTGAGCTCTTGATGGCTAGACATGTGACTTAGGCTGCTTTTTTTTTTCTTCTCTCTCTCTCAAAGCTGGTATTCTTGTCATAAAGTCAAGTTTGAATGACTGAGGGGGAAGAAATACTCCATAAACATGAAAGCATTGTGTAGCTGTATCTCATTGTTTCAACTGTACAGTTTAATCCTTGGTTATTTATTTTCCTGTTCCCTATTCACTTTCTGTGTATTTCCCATCTTTTACAAGTGCTTTAAGGGGAGATATAAGGTAAAATGCCAAAACAATTCTTATTTACTCATTACTATTCCTTTTTGCCCTGTTCAGCCCACACCATAAGCAAATGTTCAATAAACACCCTTTTGTCAAGAGAATCCAGTGCATACAAGTATCAGCTCTATAGTGAAAGCATAGTACTTGGTACAAGGAGACAGTAACAGGAAGAAAATGAGGTGGCCAGAGAAAGGTAGACGGACTTGGGGACTGGCTTGCCGCAATACCAACTTCATTTATATGTCCAAAGACAAGCTCAGGATTTGGACATCCTAGGCACAATCTTCAGCTGTTTTAGACAATGGTGGTAGAATTGCCTCATTTCTTGGGATAAACATGGTTCTTATGCAGGGGCAGGTTCTCACATGTTTGCTGAATTCACTATTCATGTAATTTTCACACCATTATGTGTGCACACACACAAAATGTTTGTACACACATACGCATGTCAATGAATTGTCTGTCAGTGCTGATATTTATTCATAGTTTCTTTCTTCCTTCTCATGTGCAGCAGCAGTGTGTCTGCCTTGCAGAGTAGCACTGATGTTCACATTCGCCATGTGTTTGATCAGTGTTTGATGGGGGTACCTGATCATGTGCTGAAGTCATAGGCAGTTCAGGGACTACCTTATTTATCTTGGTTGCTGAGAAATTGTCTCTAAAAATATTGCATTGTATATAATATTAAACTTAAGTACTGCTTACAATTAAAGATAAAGAATAAAAATAAAGAATAATCATTAAATGAGAATTTATTTTAGTTTGGCACAGGTGTCTTCTAGCCCCCTCTCACAGGCAGTGCCTAGGGATAAAGGATATGGTAGTGGAATGCAGGAACTTATGACTCTGTTGCCAGTGGAAACGGGGTCCTTGTGGTTGTTCAAGAAAAGCATTTTCAGGGACCCACATGGAAGGGTGACGTCTGGTGGTGAGATTTATTCGAGTGGAAATATAAGGCTGCCCCCAGGCTCCCAATGTCTCATCTCCATTTGTCCCACTGTGAACAAAGTCCAACCCTGCCTTCATTTAGCCCAGTACAAAGGCCAAGGTCCGGAAATTCTGTGCCGTTGATTCAGTCCATGTCTGTCCCCACCTGGCTAGTGTGGTCTGTTCCCAGCTGCACTCTGGCTGGCTCGGTGCACAGGCCCACACTTGGAGTGTACAAGGCTGCCAGACACCAGGCCTGACCCCCAGGTGTTGTTAGGGCTACATGGCTGCTATGGAGAAAGAACGCATGAACAAAAAGGGTGAACACTTGTTACGGGGCAGGGGGGCAGGAGAGAGAGCACTTTGCTAAGCTTGGGTTATATTACCTCAGGCTTGGGAAGGACCAGGCACCCTTTCAGGCTAACCAATCAGCTTCCCAATCTTTCATGGGCTTCTGATGGGTCTACCCCCTAACCAATCTGTATCCTAGATCTTCTGGGATCCCTTATCCAATCGCAACCTAGATCCTAGATCTACTGTATCCTAGATCTACTGTGTCCCTTATCCAATTCCAACCTTTTCCCAGACTAGGTACCTCCCCGTTATTGTTATCATCTAAGTTCTTACTGCACATGCCTCGTAATAGAAGCACCTTCTCTGGCACCATCTTGGCTTCTACTGAGCATGTGCCCAGCAGAGGACTTTCTTTGCTGTTTTCATTCCTTTTCTGCCACCTTCAGGGGATTAGGTCCTGAGGGTGGAGAATGCCCTGGGGAATATGTGAAGCTGTAACTTCCTAGTGAAGCAAGCTAGCTTAGTGTTTGATGCAGTTCCCCAGTCCTATTTATTTAGGTTCAACAATATCCGATTCCCTTTGCTCCCTTCCTTTATTAATGTCTAGCTACCTATGCTAACAATCTAATGCCTAGTATCCATCTTAGAAGAGTAATATAGATTGTTCCAAGTCTTGGTTGATAAACTATCCTTGGACAATTAGAGTAATCATTAGGTCCTGGACAGTATGGCTCAGCTGGTTGAAGCATTGTCCTATAAACCGAAAGGTCGCAGGTTTGATTCCCAGTCAGGGCACATGCCTAGGTGCAGGTTCAGTCACTGGTCAGGGTGCCTACGAGAGGCAGTTAGTTGATGTTTTTTTCCTCACATCAATGTTTCTCTCCCTCTCTCTTCCTCCCTTCCATTCTCTCTAAAATCACTGGGCATGTCATCGGATGAGGATTTAAATAAAAGGAATAATCATTAGATACTTTTTATAATTCTTACTATCCTTGAGTCACTGAGTCTTTCTACTCAGATAAAATAATAAACTAATCAAGCAGCAAAATTCGTTCCTGTTTTTAGTGAGTTTATAATTACAGTAGGATAAAGAGAGTGATAATGACTGCAGCAAAACAACTAAGAAAAATGAGATTTGCTTTATTACATTTGAAGCAAAAGGTACATTTCTCTAACGGGAATCACTAAGGATTCGATTGTTTTGTTGAAGAGTGGTTTGCTAGCACGGTAATGATAGCTTACCCCTGTTCTCCGCCCAGCAAGCAGGCTGGGTGAGTGCTCGCATTTCAGATGAGCCAGCCTGGCTGTGAGAAGATATCTGCATAGAAGATTGGGGAAAATGCCAAACAACAAAATGAAGACTATGCTTTTGAAATTCCTCATATGACTGCTTTTATGAAATTGATGTTTCTAAGGGAATGTATTTTTAAATGAAATTTTAATAGCACCTCAGCTAATTCCGAATGTGTTCTTTCATTTTACTTGGCTTTCACAATGGGATCTTATTTGGTTTCACTTCCTGGTTTGTCTACACAAGCCTGTTGCTGGGAAATATTTAAATAAAATGTTTATGAGTGAAGAATATTGTTTTATGATGGGTAAAAGCATTTTGGTTTGATTTAGATATAGTTCATGTAGTAACTTTTATAGAAATCAGATTTCTGATGCCTAAACTCGTAAATCAGTTGCTTAGAGAAAACTCTTTAAAGAAAAAAAAAAACTCTTTGACACTGAATTTAATTATCTTGTGGTAAAGTCATCTACCGAACTGTTTGAGTTAGGCACCAGTGGTTACACGGATGAAATGTTGGCCCATAATTAGAGTAATTTTAACTTGATTTTAAACGGAGGTTTGATTGCACGGTGAGTGACAGTGCCTAACGACTGTTCCAGAAGAAGGGCCCAATGTAGCCTTGAGAGGGTGCCTTGCTAACAATGGTGCGTTCGACACGGCCCGAGAGTAACTAGCACGCTTTTGTGTGTGTGTTTGAAACGACTGTTCTGGTGCTATACGGCAGTGCATGGGATATTTGGCTATTAATTCCAAAAGTCATATTTTTACCACAAAGTATCTAATTTTACCAAAGTATTTAGGTACCACATAAAAAAAAAACTGTACCTAATAAAGTCCATTTCTCTTTTGAAAACATCAATTAAGACTCTCTGGAAAAACCCGCTCCCTCAAAATCTAATTGCTTCATCCAGTTACATCATTTTACTGGCTAATCTGATAGTTTAATTTTTTAAGCATAACTATTCGTCTACTTGAATTTTCAATTTAACTTATGTTTTATTTTACAGGGGGATGTGATATATACTCTAATGCAGACTTAGGTTTCCTGTTCTCATTCTCTAACCCCTTTCCTGATGCTTTCAGACCAACTTCCCTAATATACAGTCACATGCCTTAAGTGCATTTTTTCATGCTACCCCTGCTCGTATACTGTCAGTGATGCCCTACTGCTTGTTTGATCAAATCTAATTTCCTTTCTGCCCTCATAAGAATATTCAGCTATTAATTCTAAAAGTGATATTTTTATTCCAAAACAATCATTTCTCAGGTGCCTTATATATGCTAAGGTCTGAGCTATGTCTTAAAAAGTTCTTAGCCTAACATTCCAGACCTTCTTTAATATTTGACCTTAATCTACTTTCTTATTTTCATAATTTCTGTCTCAAAAACACCACTCCATCTGTATGTCTCATAGCTAACTCCTTAAATTCATCTCGGCTTCCTTCTACCATCTTCATTTGTTTCTCCATTCCTCCACATTAAAGTATTGTTGCCCTATTAGTAACCTGTTTTCCTTTCACCTCCCACCTACATACACTCTTTGCATTTTTCTTGGCCCAACTTGTAACTCCTATGCCATAACTATTATTCCTTTAGCATATATTGCCTTAAGATACAACTCTGTGATTTATTTGTTTGACCTTTCTAATATTCATGCTTTATTTCCCCAAGGCAGGAGCTCCTTTTGAGGGTCCTGAGTTTGACACCTTTGTAACCCCTATAGCATCTTGGACAATTTTTTGCATCTAGCAGAAGCTAGTGCATGATTTTTGAGTACACCTAGTGTCAGAGTGGATGCAAGATAAGACATTCCTGTCACACTTTCTCTTGGGAACCACATCTCTGACCATGACTCACATTGATGGTACCTAGGGTCCTCTTCATTTCTAACTCTATTCAACTAACAGTGGCTAAGCTGTTGCCTTCCTTGGATAGATAAGATTTTTCCACAGTAAAAACAGATGGTGTTGTCAAATATAAATAGAAAAATATTATTTCTTGCAGTGGGTAAGGAAAAAAAGATACAGGGAAAAAACACTCCATTAGCTGTCTTGGCACAATCTTTCTGCCTTTCAAGTTTGGTTGCTAAGAAATATCTATAGATTCATTCCCTATGCACAAAGGAGAATCTTAAATTTGACTAGAGATTATGCATGTTGTGCAGCTCAATTTGTCTCTAAGCCAGATAAAGCCCAACCCTGATTTAGAAGTCATATGTTAAGCTTCTAGATGGGGAATGTGGCTTCTGTCTCTTGGGAAGCCATGAAAACTCTAAAATTCCCAGGGAGAACATGGTTTCTCTCCTTTGCTAACTACCAAGTGAAGCTGCAGGATCCTGCTGAGCTCTGAAGCCTAATGTGAAGAAAAACCTACCTGTCACCTTCTTTGGAATGTGGGGTTTCTACTTGATTTCTATTAGTTGTTTGTGTGTTCTTTTAGAAGCCTGACCTTACTCTACCCCCTTCAGTATTCCTTGAGCTACCTCCAGTTATTCTTAATACTGTGGCTGAGCTAAAACCCTCTTCTCTGCTGATAGGGCTCAAAGAGACTCTTTACTTGCTAAAGGATTCAGGGGCCTCTGCACATCACGTAGAATTTGGTGAATTGAAGTAAAAGGGATGCAGCTATAATAGGAAGGTGTTATGGTGTTTGCTAAAAGTAAGGGAGGCTAATTTTTATTTTGTCTGTTCATTTACTATATTTTATTACATTTATTGTGGTGCCATTGGTTAATAAGATTATATAGATTTTAAGTGTAGATCTCTATGATACATGATCTGCATATTGCATTGTATGCCCACCACCCAAAGTCCAATCATCTTCCTTCACCATATATTTGGTCTGCTTTACCCTTTACTAACTGCCCACCCCCTTCCTTCTGATAACCATCATACTGTTGTGTGTCTATGAGTTTTTGTTTGTTCATTTGTTGCTTTCAGTTTTCTATCCCACATATGAGTGAAATCATATGGTTCTTGACTTTTTCTGACTTGTTTCACTTAGCATAATATTCTCAAGTCCATCCACATTGTCGCAAATGGCAGTATTGCATCTTTCCTTATGGTTTAGTAATATTCCATTGTATATGTACCACATCTTCTTTATCCAATCATCTATCAAAGGCCGTTTCAGTTGTTTTCATATTTTGGCCACCATGAATACTGCTGCTGTGAACATAGGGGTGCATATTCTGTACACATAAATGTTTCAAACTTTTTCAGGTAGATACCCAGAAGAGGAGTTGCTAGGTCATGTGGTAATCCTAGTCTTAGTTTTTTGAGGAGCCTCAATACTGATTTTCATAGTGGTTGTACCAGTTTACATTCCCACCAGCAGAGAAGGGTTCTGTTTTCTCTACAACCTCTCCAACACGTGTTCATTTAATATTTAATAGAAGCTTCTACCTGCTAAGCCCTGGGCATACAATGATGAGCATGATATGTGTAGAACAAACCTCACATTGCTTATAGTTTAGTGGGAAAGAAATAAAGTTTTAATCGAACTGTTACATGAAGGTGTGTGATAAGAGCTATGAAAGCAAGGGATGGGGAACTAAAAGAGCATGTTGTGAAACGCTGGTTGGAGTGGTCAGGGCAGACATCCCTTGGAAAGTAACTTCTATAAGTCATTGACTCTGGATGGCAATGGCTTAAATGTCTGCCATGTTTGGCCTTGAAGGTGAGCTTCACCTTCTAAGTGGACTGCTTGGCACTGTTTCAGATTGCAACTGCTTTGCATAAGAATTAGCCCTTGTGGGAAACTGTTCTTATGCAGTGACATACTATGAGTGGTATGATAAGAAATATGTATTTGGTCTTTGCCCCTGGTTCCCAAAATAGAGCTCCTAAAACCCATGGAATGCCCTGGTAGGAGCACCTTTTGTGCTCATAATGAGCCCCTTCCAACCATACCTGAGTTTATGCTAATAAGGTGACTCTTGGTTGGCTTCTAGATAGCTTCAGGATGACAGCTGGTCTCTAGAGGAACCAGTCATGTGATTTGAGGATTGGAACTTTCAGACTACCCCTGACCTCTGAAAAGGGGAGAAGGGCTATAAATCTTCAATAACCAATGGCCACTAATTTAAACAGTCATGCCTGTATAACGAAACTTTCATAAACACCCCTAAAAACAGGGTTGGGGAGCTTCTAGGTTGGTGAACAGATTGGAGTGCCAGGAGGGTGGAGTACTTGGAGAGGGACTGGAAGCTCCACCCCTCCCCCTCCACATAATATCCTACCCAATGCATCTCTTCCATTTGACCTTTCCTGAGTTGTGTCCTTTTCAGTAAAACAGTAATGCTAAGTAAAGTGTTGTCCTGAGTTCTGTGAGTTGTTCTGTGTACTGTTGGATTATTGAATTATTGGAGGAGGTCATGGGAACCCCTGCATTTGTCATCAAGTCATACAGAAGGGTAGGTAGTCTGGGCACCAGGACTTGTGACTGGCGTCTGAAGTGGGGACAGTGTTGTGGGACGAACCCTTAAACCTGTGGAGTCTGACACTAACTCATGTCAGAATAGGATCGCACTGTAAGACACCCAGTTCATGTGAGAGAAAATCATGCCAGAGAAAACGACATTTCTCTATGTTTATCCTTAATGTAAACCAGACTTCGTTCTGCTCCAGCAGAGGAGCAAATGGAAACCAGTGAGTTTGGCCAGCAGCCATTAACCAAGTTGCAAATACGAAGTATTGATTTAACACCAAGGTGAAAATGGACTTTTTACCTGAAATAATACATGACATAGAGTTTCTTTCGAAACTGACCTGTTTCTCTTATAGCATTCTTGCCCCGTGATTCACTTACCACATATTCTTTCAGGGGGAAATAGGAGCATGAAGAGATAAGCAGCGTTGGCTGACTGGAATGTTTTGAAAGGTCTTCTGTGGTTTGGGCAAATAGGTTGCACTTCATGGGAACTGTGAGCCAAAGCGTGTGGGTCATTTTGTTTGTTTCTTTCATTTTAAATCCCCAATTGATCAAATATAAATGGTCTGTTATCAGTCCACTATTGCAAGGTTGTTTTGGAGAAATTGTTCCACTCAGGTTACCCCCTCAGTGCAGTTCTGTGTTTGGCCCACATAGTTCTACCTGGACCCTTGGGCCTTTTTGCAAAGTTCCTTTTGACTTCGTAGTAGGATTTAAAAGTTAGGAGGTGTCAATGACCTTGTAACACTTGCTGTTTTGTTTCCTTGAAACCCAAGAAGGGGTAAATAAAGCTCACCTCATGGATTATTTTGTTTTAATTTAAGATAGGCCATCCCGTTTTAAAATTACTTAATCAGCAGAAGAATTGTCTTTCTTTATGAGTTCCCCTTTACATTTATGTGCCACTTTAATGATTCCAAAATACTTCACAATATTTATTTTACCACTAAATCAATTCTCAGGGCTGATTTGATGGTCCATATTTTAAAGCCGAGGACAGGGAGGCCTGGGCTCGTGAGTGCTCCAAGCCCGTGCAGGTGGAGGTGGAGGCAGGCCTGGGACTCCTGGCAGGGCACGTTTTCCACCCTGCAATGACGGAAAACCAGCCCCTACCTCTCAGTCACACTTGAGTGGAGAAGCTGAGGCTTCCCACCATCAGCAACAAGGTCCCTAGGGTTGGGAGAAGCAAAAGGTATACAAATAAAGTAAAGTTGGGCAGTTTGCACTTACCTGAAGCAGCTCAGAACATTTCCTGGGCAGCATGTCAGCAGGAGGACAATCGCCCAGTGTTCCCAGAACTGACTGCCACGATGATGACTGCTACTGACCAGGAAGTAGAAGGAAATCTCTGTAAAAATGCCCAGTATCTGGGAACACAGATACCAGTAACATGTAGAGACAGAGCTGGAGGCTTTAAAAATCCCTTCCCCTGTAGTCGAAAACTATCAGAATCCATGACACAGGCAGTCTGAGCTGAGGTTAGAGGTGGCCATACTAACTTGGGAGGTTGCCTGCCCCCAGTGAGCCACGTGGTGAAGCATCCTTTCTTCCTATTCCAGCTCCTCTCAAGTGAATGAATGGTGGCCACAATAGTCATAGAATATGTAGTTCAGTCTGCCCTGCCCTTTGGGATCAAACTCTAGCATTCCTGAGCAGGAAATAGCAAGACCAAATAAAACAACAGGAGAAGCTGGATATCTTTTGAACAAGTTTTGTTGCCAGACCTCCCCACCCCTTCCTAAGACATTATTTTGCCTTTATAATAATAGACAGCAAATCAGGGAGCTCTCTGGCTGCATTATGGAAGTGGGACTAAGAAGGGCAAGAGAGGAGGATATTTCAGTTATTCTCAGCAGGCTCCACCCTAGGCAGTAGTACTTTTGTTGCTGGTGAAAGCAGAGCTCTTCCATGGGATCAGGAGAAAAGCATTTCAAAGACCTTCGCACAGGAGATTGTGGAGTGGCAAGATTGATTCAGGTGGAAATAGAAGGCTGCACCTATGTCCCATCTCTGTCTGCGTTGCCATGGAAAGAGTCCAGCTGTGTCTTCAGCAAGGCCAAAACAAAGGCCATTGTCCAGAGTCTCTTTCATTATTAAGGCTTTAGCAGTCCCAGTCCCCATCCACGTAGCTTAGCACTGTCCCTGGCTGTGCTGCTCTACCCAGGCTCCCACCTGCAGCCCGCATTTGAAGTCCATGGCCCCTGGCTGTGAGGCTGCTAGACCCACGTGGTTACTATGGAGAGAACACACGAACAAAGGAGGTGAGCGAGTGTTCTCTGGAGAGAGGAGAGGGGAGGGCGGGGAGGGGACTTCTTAGGCTTGGAATAGACCAGGTGCTTTTCCAAAATAACCATTCAACTTCCCAACCCTTCACAGGCTTGTGCTGGGCTGGACTCTGGACCAGTTGATCCCTTTTCCGGGTTAGAAGACAGGCCTCTATAGTCACCATTTTGGCTCCTATTGCACATGCCTCATAGAAGCACCTCTCCCTGTGCTATTTTGACCTGTACTGACATGTGCTTTTCCCCCAATTTCCTGCATAGTCTGGGCAAGTGGACCAGGGAGATTGAAAAGTTGTCCTTCCTCACTGTGTGGGGGAGGGAGGGTTGTTAATACATTTTGGGGGGCAATGCTGAGATCCCCTGGAGTGTGTGAAGCTGTAGCTTCCTGCCTAAACAAGCAGGCTGATGCTCCCTGGTTGATTATGCTCAACAATATCAGATTCCCTTTGTTTCCTTTCTTTATTAATAACTAGCTAACTACCTACAGTAGGGGTATCAGAAATGCAGAAGAAGGGGTTAGCTAGTTTAAGAAAAGAACTGACCTTACTGATTTGAGAGAATGGAAAACAGGAGGGCTTTTGGGTTGGGTGCCTGAGCTCTTGATATTGCTAACACCATTCAGCATCATTCAGCTATCAGTCTTCATGTTGCTATCAATATTCAGGGACCTAAAAAGAACAGGTTTTGTGTGGATGTGAACAGAAATGGCAGATTCAGTTGGAAACAGGCTAAGTTTGAGCTGTTTGCACACATCTCAGTGGATAGCCAGAAAGATGTTGGGAGATGAGTCAGAGGTTTAGGATTAGGGAGAGGGGCTCACCATGTCCTGATAGTTTGGGAATCATCTACACAGATGATCTTTAGGAGCAGAGGATGTTGCCGCAGGAGACATAAGCATCTACTGGCTGAGGACTGAATCTGTTGAACCCCATTCCTTTAGGGATGGGTTTGTACTAATACAAATAGTTCCCAGTTACCTTTTTACCTTCAGTTAAAATCATTGCTTTTGTTAATTATATGTTTGATCTGATGACCTTCTTTTCTTTCCACAACCCACTTTTACTTTCTTTCTAGAAAGACCGATTTATTAGCTGCCAGTGGAAGACTATTCAGTGCTCTCTTCCTAGGAAAACAAACATACACCATTCTTCTTGGAGTTAATGCTTTTCCTGTGCTGTCACTTTCTTTAAAGCCCTGTCCAATTCTCACCACTCCAGAGGAGTCTTTTCCAGGTAGGGATCCCATAGCTCCAGCTGCAGTTAATCCACTCATAGGCGATTGGGATGTAGGAAGTAGGGGGTCCCTCCATCATCTGGCTGTCTGATATTACAAGTGAGGAAAGTCGGGTCAGGTGAGGTAAGATAATTTGCCCTCCATTGTACTCCCAGTTAGATGTAAAGTATGGAGTAGAAACCAGGTCTCCTGACACTTTGTGTGGGTTGACTGACTTAATAGATTGACTTCTTAGTAAAAGAAGATTAACAGGAGGCTCGAATACTTTTCAAATTCATCGAAATTTATTTGTGATTCTTGTAAACATGTGGGTGATTTTATAGTTATTTTAAGGAAATAAAAAGTTCTTATATATGCTTTCTCTGACAGTCACTGGAAGAGTTTTGAATGTGTTAACTTCATATGTAGCCGTTTATGTAGTGTAAAAAAATCTACGTCTGTTTTGGACAGATTAGTAGGATCATATCTCTCCCACCCAGATCCTTTTAATTCAAGGTAGCAAAATTGATAATTAAATATTTAGTATGTATTATAATGAATTGTAGACAAAGCAAATTTGACACAGGAAAATTATTTTTGGGTTGTTGGTCTGTTTTTAGTACATTGAGGCTCACTATATATTTAATTTGTGTAATCCATTTATGTTCATTTAAACCCAGTCGGAACAGTTTTTCATGATTATAGACTTTGTTAAAATGTATGAAACATAAAATTTACCATTTTTATCATTTCTAAGTGTATAATTCTGTGGCATTATTTGCATTTTCATTATTAGGCAGCTCGATTATATATATAGATTTATATATTTAAACATAGGTTTATACATGGCCATTTAAAACATGGCCTTCACCTGGCTGGTGTAGCTCAGTGGATTGAGTGTAGGCTGTGAATCAAAGAGTCACCGGTTCGATTCCTGATCAGGGCACATGCCTGGATTGCAGGCCAGGTCCCCAGTGGGGGCCACGTGACAAGCAACCACCCACTGATGTTTCTCTCCCTCTGTTCCCCCCTCCATTCCCCTCTCTCTAAAAATAAATAAAATAAAATCTTTAAAAAAATAAAAAATAAAACATGGCTTTCACTTGGGTGACATCAGCTGCACCTGTCTTGTCTGCAGCGTGGGTCTTGGCTGGGGAGACAGGTGTTGCATCAAGAGTGGAGGTTACTTGCACAAGTTCATGGTGTTTTTTTTTTAAGTTGCATCACTGTGTATTATTTTGGCTCCACAATACTTTGTCTTCCCTGTGGGCCATATATTAAATACTTGAGGTAATGTATATTTATATTTTATGACACTGGAATAATAACTGCAGTCATGTGATACATTGCAAAATCTAGCATAGAAATTACTAATTTAGTTGGAGAACCTAACCTCCTCCTCACATCCACTGTAGTTTGCTTTTACAGGATAATACTTTTAAAACCAACCTTTAAAGGATTAATTTTAGATGTAGCTACTACTCTGTTAATAAATTACCATTTTTGAACACTTGGTACCTGCAGCTCTGCTAATAAGCATTTGATTTATAGTCACCTCATTTATTTCTTGAAACAATTTCATTAATGTCTATTTTACAGATGAGAAAATTGATACTTGGGTTATCTAAGGTCAAGCAGGTGGTAAATGACAAAGTCACAACTTGATCTTAACCATTCTGCTCCATTCCCTTTCAGGTCTCTCAAATATTCATAAGAATTTGAGGGTAAGAACTAGGCCTAACAAAGTAACATGTTGGAAGTAACAAGAAAATGAGGTCACATGATGCTCATTTATTATGTCACTCAGAAGGTCATATTTCAGTGATCTGGTATTAATTTATTTAAACCACATTTTAATAGGAAGGCAGGAAGAAAAGCCATGTAAAACATGATTTAAGTACAGATTAAACTTCAGTGATTCCTCTTGTCATTAAATGGGTGGGTAATTGTTTCTCTGTAAGAGATGCGGGCAGGATGCACCCTTGCTCTGGCTACCTGACTCTCCATCTTAATTACTTAATACAGGCAGGCAGGATGGAGGGAGCACTTGTTTCACTAAATGGAATACTGAGTAATGAGCTAGAAAAACTATTATAGGTCTGACTTTTTTTTTAGATTGTGTCTTGTAGTCTCTCTAAAAGACAGATTGCTGATTTTTAAAAAGAGAGATGTCATATTGTATTTAAAATTCCATTTTATATAGCACATTGGAGAGGCGGTGTAGCAGATGGCTCTTAGAGGTGGTATGCGTTCTTAGTTTGCTTTGTGAGCTTGAGCAAGTTTCTTAGTCTCTCCAGGCCTCCACTTTCTCACCATTAGAGCTGAGGTCATAACACCGCAGCAAGTACACAGTCAGTCATAGCCTTCTGCTTTCCATCTCCTGCCATCCTTTCCCATTCAACGAATAATTACTGAGAATCTCTTGTGTATTAGATCCCGCCCTATGCACTGAGCTCTTCTAAGAGGTCGGAATGGGAGGCAGGAAGGTGTCTAACGAGCTCCCTGTGACGCAGGTTAATAGAAGTATAGCAGAACTGTCAGCACTTCATTAATGCTGAAGAAGCATGAGGTATGGAGCAACTACGTTTTTAGGGGTCAGCAGGCAGTTGAAAATGAAAAAGATGTTCATTTTAAACATCTTTTGTGCTTAATGGTCGCTTACTATTTGGCAACCATTAAACCTTAGTAATTGGTGGTCCTAAATTAGCTCAACCTAAGCATTGCGTGGCACTTTGATTTTTGTCATTGGGTTAAGAATATGTTACACCAGATGTAGCAATCTTTACAGTGATCATTGTCAGAAGTTGTTGATTTTATTAGACTGAAACTGTACGAGAACATGCAGCGTTGTCAGTTTGATTATAGTTCACGGGAATTTGGAATTACAGTGCATATAGAGCCCCTACTGTGTGGCAGAGCCTGGGGACATAAGAAATGTCCCTGCTGTCCTAGAGCCCCTGGTCTTGGGGGAGGGTGAACAGGGCATGATACTCACCATCCTTGTTTGGGTGATAACTTGATAATTCCACTGGTTCCAGCATTTTTCCTGTTTCATTATGCTGTTAACTTGTGCAAAAGAAGAATTGTAATATTATAATTTGATAACATATTAATGTCATTCAGGAATGCTGTGGCGTCCATCCAGTAATCCATCACTGATTCAGAATGACTCACCATCATTATAAAGCAGCCAGTCGTGCTGAATTTGGCAGCAGTACTCTGTTCAGATTTGTTAGATGTCATATTTGGGGGGAAGTTGGCAACTATGAATTTTTCTCCTTTCTTCCTGAAGGGTGAAGGCTTAGCCCTTAGCCTCTGCTTCCGAATTTCTGAGTCTGTCATAGGGCGATGGAAAGGAGGAAGGCTCTGCCCCCACCGCCTTGTTCTGCCGCCCTTCCAGGCCCATCGTGTGAGGGCACCAGCGGTATTCACGGGCTGCCTCCTCCTCTGTTCCCTTGGTTCCTGACTGGGTGTTATGTGGATCTGGTGTTTGTTCACTCAGTAGTTATTTCCTAATTTTTTTTATGCTGGGGACAAGGACTGGGCTGAGACATGGGGTCTCTCTTGGTGAACTAATTACTTGTTACCCTGGGAGGCTAATGATTTGATGCCACTTCAAACTGTTACTCTTTAAATACTTGTTCAACGTATTTTAAAGAGAGGAAGACAAGCACTCTGTGAGGGTGAAGAGAGTAGGCAAAGAGGCCCTCTGTTCCCTCTCTGCCAGTTCCCAGGATCTCAACTGACCAGAAAAAGAATAGCACTCCTTATCTTTCCTTCCAACCACATTCTGGACTGTCCCTGAGAAAAGTTCTGGTAGATACTATTTTTGTTTAATCTAGTTAAGTTTCCAGAGACATTTTCAACATCCTGTTGATGAATCAGTGTCTGGAAGCCACTCTAATATCCAGGCCCTTCAGTCCAGCACTGGGAAGAGTCGTTGGGGTGGGTGCAGGGATAATGTCCCAGTCCTCAAGGAACTTGAGGCAATAGCTATGCTATACTACAAAACAGAGAGAGAGGACTATTAGTCAAGTGTCCTAGGAGCAGAGATGGGAGAGCAGTGGATTCAGCCTGTGGAGGTCAGGGTGGCTCAGGGAGGCGATTCTTGGAGGTGATCCCAGGTGGGGCAGATGGTAAAATGAAATGTTCCTTTCAAATGGATGAAATAAGATACTTCAATTTCACATCACCTAAAGCTGGAATCGCACACAGCGAGGCGAATAACTGTGACACCGCAGTGAGTCTGGCCATACCGGATGGCCTGCCACATGACATCCAGTGACTACGAGGAGAGTCTGAACTTCTTGCTGAATCTTAAATTTTAAAATTGTGCTTATCACTCAAATGGAAAGCCATTCTCAAATTCCAAAAGTTTACAGTAGTTCTTTGCTTTACTACAAAAGAGTTGTTTTGTCAGTCTCCATTATTTCTACTGAAAGCAAGGAATACAAGCATTCAGACCTCGTTTCCGCAGTGAAAACATGGGGCCTTCGATTTTCTCTCAGAAGGCTGACCGCCCCTGTTCCTCCTTAATCTCTTTCAGGGGAACCTTCAGAAAGGAGCTCTCATTTTCTCAAATGAGGGAATTCTCAGTGTTTTGCTTGGCTTCCAGATTTGGAGATGACTTTCTGGAATTGACTTTTTAAGTGGAAATGCGTGTCTTCTGTCCTGCTTATGCGGAAAGAAGATGTTTTTGAGGGAGTAGGTGACACCAGCTTTCCAACGCTCATTAGCCTTGCAAACTGGAGAAGCCGCTGCTGCTGGCTGGCTGGGCAGCTGGGGCTGTCAGAACTACTGTGCGTCCCAGTCCTATTTTTATCCTGCTTGACATGGACTAGTTACTCTGTTCTAAGAGGCTTTGCCATGTAGTATTTTCACATTCTCATCCTTCCAACTTGTACTTTTATTTGCTGCTAGGGAGGAAGAAAGGCGATAACTTTCGCTTTAGTTTCTAAAATTAGAGTGATTTGGCTTTTTAACCCTGATGAAGAAACTACTACATTTTGTGTGTGTGTGCACGCGTGCACGTGTGCGTGTGTGTGCTTTAACTTGACAGCAACGGCTGCATTCTGAGATGACAAGTTGTCATTATGAGAGGGCTTTCATTAAGCTTTACATTTACGAAGGGGGACCCAAAAAAACCTGGAGTTTATTTATAAAAAATTGTGTATTCTTATGTGTTTAAACTTCAGTCACCTTCAAAGTCCTCTCCATTTCATGCAAAACACCTATTGAGATGTTTTTTACACTGCTCAAAACAATTTTTTAATTCATTGATTTTGATGCCTTTTAGTGCTTCAGCCATTTTTTGTTCCACCTCTTCCACATTGCAAAATGTTTCCCTTTGAGGACTTTTTTCATTCAGAGGAACAGAAAAAGTTGCTTGGGATGAGATCAGGTGAATAGGGAGGGTGGGGTAGGGGGTCATGTTGTTTTGGGGCAAAAACAGCTGAACACTCAGCATGATGTAGGCAGGTGCACTTGTAAATCACCCATCATGAAATGGGCAAACACATTAGAAGAGTTCAAAAAAATTCACTAAAGCCAAATGCAGCCTCTCACAACAACACCAGCTGGTACACTAATACAGGTGGGTCCCTGGAACACTCACCTATTAGAAGAAGCCTGTACTGCAAGGGGCCGCCCTGCAGAAGATAACCCCACTTTTGGGGGGGTCCCTTCTCGTATATCTTAGCAAAATATTCCTCTGGTTTAGGTAAATGTTAAGTAGAAAAAAGGAATCAAACTCGTTATTAATTAAATATATTGGAAAGCATACAACCCAATTAATCAAAGAAATGAAAAATAAAGCAATAGTAAGATCATGTTTCATACGGAATTAGTGAAGTTTTTTTTTTTTTTTTAATGATTCCTACATCTACTGAGGGTTCTGCTCATATATTGGAAAGAAAATTGGTACAGCCTTCTGGTGAAATAATTTGATATTACATATCAAAGCCTTAAAATGTTCATGCTGTCTGACCCATTACTCTCAATTTTGGAAGTCACTGCAAAGGAAATCATATGAACAGAGTACAGAGATATTTACAGCATTATTAGTAATAAAAAGAAAAATCTAACATTCTGTAGCAAAATGGTTTTGTAAACTGTGACATAACCGTGTATGAACTGTGTTCAGAGAAACTATAACAACACTGAGAAAGCCTGTGACAAATGATGAGGCGGAGGGGATCTCAGTACTGTGCCATTGTACTTCACAGTGGCACAATTGTGTGAAAGTGGCAGTCCAGCGAAAGCCAAAACAAAACAGAAAAACCTGGAAGGCGAAAGTAATCTCAAATATGAAACCTCTCCCCTGCCCCATGTTTCCCTATTTTCTGTAAGAAGCTGTATATTTTCAGTGGGGTTTTCTATCTTTTACTGATGAAATGAGTGGTGCCTAAGACACAATGCTTATCTCATTTTTCACTAAAAATTTAATGTTCATATTTTTATTTTTTAAGATTTTATTTAATTTTAGAGAGGAGAAGGTCAAGAGAGAGGAAGAGAAACATCAATGTGTAGTTGTCTCTCGCGTGCCCCACACTGGGGCCTGGCCTGCAACCCAGGCATGAGCCCTAGATCAAGAATCTGAACCAGCGACCCTTTGGTTCTCACACAGGCAGGCACTCAATCCACTGAGCTACACCAGCCAGGACTAATGTTCATATTTTATGCTTTATAAATTGTGTGGTGATAAGATTAAATCTGTAATTTGGGACAGTAATTGGTTATTTCCCTGGGTATTAGTTAACACCTTTTATGAGAGGTCTGAAGGTGATCTCTTTAACTCACTTTTTTAAAGTATTTTTTATTGATTATGCTATTACAGTTTTCCCAATTTTCCCCTTTTATCCCCCCTTCACCCTGCCCCCGAACCCTCCAGCATCCCCCCCTTTGTTCATGTCCATGGGTTGTACATGTAAGTTCTTGGGGTCCTCTATTTCCTTTACCATTTTTATCTCTCTCTGTCTATTTTATGCCTACTAATTATGCTTCTTCTTCCTTGTACCTTTCCCCTCATTCCTCCCTTCTCCCTCCCCACTGAAATCCCTCCATATGATGTCTATTTCTCTGATTCTGTTCCTGTTCTGGTTGTTTGCTTATTTTTGTTTTCGTTGTTTCTCTTTTCTTTTAGGTTCATTTGTTGATAGTTGTTGAGTTTGTTATCATTTTATTGTTCATGTTTTTGATCTTCTTTTTCTTAGATAAGTCCCTTTAACATTTCATATAATAAGGGCTTGGTGATGATAAACTCCTTTAACTTGACCTTATCTGGGAAGCACTTTATCTGCCCTTCCATCCTAAATGATAGCTTTGCTGGATAGAGCAATCTTGGATGTAGGTCCTTGCCTTTCATGACTTCAAATACTTCTTTCCAGCCCCTTCTTGCCTGCAAGTTTTTGAGAAATCAGCTGATAGTCTTATGGGCACTCCTTTGTAGGTAACTGTCTCCTTTTCTCTTGCTGCTTTTAGGATTCTCTCTTTATTTTTAATCTTGGGCAACTTAATAATGATGTGCCTTGGTGTGTTCCTCTTTGGGTCCAACTTCTTTGGGACTCTCTGGGCTTCCTGGACTTCCTGGAAGTCTATTTCCTTCTCCAGATTGGGGAAGTTCTCCTTCATTATTTGTTCAAGTAAGTTTTCAATTTCTTGCTGCTGTTCTTCTCCTCTGGCACTCCCTATAATTTGGATATTGGAATGTTTCAGAGGTTTGTAAGTCTCTCTTCACTTTTTGAATTCTTGTTTCTTCATTCTGTTCCAGTTGGATGTTTATTTCTTCCTTTTGTTCCAAATTGTTGCTTTGAGTCCTGGTTTCCTTCCTGTCACTGTTAGCTCCCTGAATATTTTGCTTTATTTCATTTTGGGTATCCTCCATTGTTTTTTCATTTTTCGTCCAAGCTCAATCAGTTCTGTGAGCACTTTGATTATAGAACTTTAATCAAAGTTCTACCAGACCGGGCTTTAAATTCTCCATCACATAGGTTGGCTATCTCCTCATCGTTTAGTTCTCTGTCTGAAGTTTTGCTCTGTTCTTTCATTTGGGCCCTATTTCTTTGTTTAGTGCACCTGATAAGTTGTAAGGGGGTGGGCCTTAGGTATTCACCTGGGCAGGACAACCCTCTTTGATGACTACTGTGCTGCCTGTGGGGGAGGGGCCAGAGAGGGAACAGTGCAGCTCGCCTGCTCATCTCTAGCCTACTTGCCAATGAACTCTTGTGAGACTGGGAGTTTCTCCCACCACTGTAGTCCACAGCCAGTCCCACCCCCTGGTCCGCGGTCTGCCCCCCTCCGCCCCAGTTTTTCTCCGCCAGCCCCGCCCACATGGCCTCACTGCAGGTTCTTACTAGTCTGGTTGTTCTGGTTGATTTTTTTTCTTCAATTCCTTGGTTGTCGGAGTTCCATGCAGTTTGATTTTCTGACACTTCTGGTTGTTTAGATTTCAGATTGGTTGTTACCCTCCTTTTGGTTGTTCAAGGAAGCAAAGGGTTTCTACCTGCACCTCCATCTCAGCTGGAACTCTTAATTTTTTTTTTTTTTGAGGTTACCTTTTGTATGTTTTAAAAAGTTGTTGTAGATATTGGAAATTTTAGAACCACATAAATTGATGAATTGTGTTACAGTACTGTAATGCTTAAAATATAACAATATATTTATGATTTCTCTTTAGGAATATTTCAGACAGAAACTAATTGCAGAGGTTCCAGTTGACCAGCATTCACAGGGTAAGATTAACATTCTGAATTGTTAATGAATACCTGATAGAGATAATTACTATTATATTGGTAGCCTGGGGCGAACAAACGCTGAATACTTAGTATGTAAAAAATAGTACTATTTTTATGAATGGTTTGGTAAAGTCCTTTTGATGTTTTTAAGCCAGTCAAATAGAAAATTAAATCTTGTGTACACTTTGGTAAAATGTCACCCTACTATGCTTTGTCAGTTTTGTATGTAGTGAAGTGTGTGTGTTTGTGTTTGGTATTTGTCATTTTTGAACATTAAAGATCTGAAGAATATAATAAATGTCTGTGAGAGATTTAGACTGCATGACTTCATGTCTGTATTTTTCTGATTTTTGTTTAAGGCAGCATTTTTGTAGAACTCTCTAGTGTGCAGAACTGGGAGGCCGTCTAGAGTAGGTGTGTCAGAAACGAGCCAGTCCTGCGCGCTGCTGCTTCCTGCGAATATCACTCTTCTTCTACAGCTGTGGAAGGCTGATCTTAAATTAGCTCCGTGGCGGAGCTTTTGACTTGACATAATAAATGGTTAATTATTATACTGTATTAAATAGCATGGCCCTCTAGTGTTGTAAATACAACATGTGTCTCAAAAGTGTGTCACCCAGTTCTGAACATACAGTCCGGGTGAAGCCGCAGTGAGGATGATAGGTCTGTTCCCTTGTATTCTGAACACTCTTCTTATTATAGATCCTTTGACTTCCTGAGTATATCCACATTACCCTGCTGATTCATTCACTTGACCATAAATTTTTAAGAGCTAATTCTCATCAGCTGTTCCTCCACTTATGACTCCTCAGTGGCTTTTCTATCACTCTTGGACTGTTTATTATCCAAACTCTTCACCTTGGCTACAAGCCTTTCATCACTCTTCTACTTCCCAAAGGCCGCTAACCTGCCAGCCGAGTGGCCTCATTTCTGATCCTCATACATCCTAAGCTTCTTGCTTCTCCTCTCTGAATGATCTTCCACAGTATCATCACCTGTCTGGCTCCATTTAGATCTATGTTTTAATGGCAGTCCCTCTAAAGAGGCCTTTCCTGGCGATCCAACCTAAAGTAGCTTTATAGTCTGCATAGTGTTTCTGATTTTATTTACATATCAAAAAATCAGAAACATATTTTTGCATATTCGGTTATTATCTCACTGGGAGCAGGGGTCTTGTCTGTCTTACATACCTGTACTTCCCTGAACATTTAGAGCTCGCCCTGGCACACAGAGTCATTCTAAATATTTGTTGCATGAACAGATTAAAATTCTGACCTCTCTCTGACAAGTGCTGTTTTCAGTAATGTTTCCCCCATTTTCTTGGGCTATTTTGCTTGTGTGGTACTTTTTAGGTTTACACTTCATCTCATTTTGGTACTGAAGTGATTGTATAAGATGGGATGTGCTCAGTACACATGTTTTCTCTCTATGATAGGAATGTAAATCCTGTGAAGGTAGAAAGAAACAAGACCTTGTAGCTCCTTGGTATACCTTTGTAATTCTAGCCTACATAATCGAGTACACATAGATTTTACTGTAGATAAGGGGTTAAGACTAGTCATTTAATCATATTTTTAAATATTTCAAGAGTACACTGATTTGTCTGCTCCACAGCTAAAAAATTCTCATTTTGAATTATAGTTGAAAATTATAACATAGAATCACTCTGGATATATTTGTAACTTCATGTTCCAAAACCCTGGGTTGGGTTTTGTTTTGTTATTAGGAAGGCCTATTATTAATTAGGCTACATGGCCAGAATCAGTGCTACCAACCTTCTAGTTCTTTTCAAATTAGGAAACTTGGGCATAAGCCCATGTTCTACCCTACAACCCTAGAGAAGTCACTTGAGCACCTCTGACCTTTAGTTTCCTTATTTATAAAGAGTTGTACTCTGATCTCTGTCATTTCTCCCTAGAGTAAATAGTCCATTTGATTCTGCTCTTGTGAAAGGCAGGTCACCTATGGAAGAATTAGGAGAAGCAAATGGAATGATGTTCTCTGCTTTCAACCAGTCATTTGAAAGGAGAGCGTGAGTGATTCTTGAGAGACTGCATAGGCGCTGAGTCTGGTTCTGTTTTATGGTTTGCTTGTGGTGGGGTGGAGGTAGGGGTGGGGGAAACATTTTTATAAACCGTGTGGTAGAGAAGGGTATGAGGTTATGCATTCTCTCTAAGAATTATGCAGTCACTGGTGGCTTATGCTCAGAGACTAACATTATAATAATGTGTTTTCAACTTTCATTTTGAATGTGTTCTGGATTAATTTGGTAGTTCACTAAAAGCATCCAAGAACTGAGAGGTCTTTTCCTTATAAGAGAATTACCATCTAAATTAAATATATGATATATTCCATGACCATCAGAAACAGGAAAAAGTAAAGCAATGTTCCTTAAAATCCATAACAACTCAGCTTTTATTAGAATATCAACAACACTAGGGTTATTCCCATAGTGTTGTCATACTCGGTGACTTTCTCCTTGGGCTTTAAATGATTAGGTTATTTTCTAAAATTTAGAATATCATTTATGATCATTTCATAGACCCATTACCGCTCCACGGCTTTGTGTAGGAGGCAGCAGAATGGCCGTCACTGGTCTCTGTTCTCCTTTGGTTTCTCTGTGTTATTGGACTCTGATGTCAGATTCCTTCCTTGAAACTCTTTGACTTTGGTGCTCCAGAAATACTGTGCTTCTCCTTTATTTCACTGACCCTGCTTCGCTATCCCCCTTTATTCTGTGTCTGATAGTCCTTCATTTAATATATTATCTAGAGGTGAAAATTCTGTTATTCATTCACTGAATTCATTCTCTCAAAGAATTAATTCCTTTCTATGGCACTGTTTACTGCTGAAATACAACTTCCTCTGGGAGATTGAAGATGGCAGCAAATATTTTGTGATTCTTCCCCACAGGAGATAGAATTTTCCCCTCCCTGTGTAGCTGGGCTGCCCTACTTCTTTTGACCAATCCAATGTGGCAGAAATAATGTGGAGTAATTTCTAAGGCTAGGCCTTAAAGAGATCTTTAGCTTCTGCTTTGGTGTGCTTGAAAGGTTCCTTCTTAGAGCTGAGCCGCTTTGCCCTGAAGAAGCCTGCACAGCCGTGTGGAGGAGCAGCTGGGCTCCCGTCCTCAGCCCAAGCTGAGCTCCAGGCCAGCAGCCAGCCCTTCCAAGGGCCAGCTCTGGGATTGATTCAGGACCTTCCAGCCATGCAGCGTGGAAGCCAGCACCATGTGCTGCTTCATCATCCCATAGAATCATGAGAAAGGATAAATGATTATTTTTGGCTGCAAAGCTTTGTGATGGTTTGTCATATAGCAATAAAGAGCCAAAACAAAAACTGGTACCTAGATGTGCGGTGCTACCATAACAAAACATCTGGCATCAGCTTTGAGACCAGGTGGCTGTGAAGACCTGAGGGGCAATGAGAAGGCTATTAAATGTGTGCTGGAAGAACAGTGAGGAAACTGCTGTTGGAGAATATAATATGGTACCCTTGCTTTTTCATGGTGACAGAAAAATCAGCAAGACTGTCCCCTATAGTGACTTGGAAGATAGGAAATGAACCTAATGAATTTGTGGATCTAGCGTAGGAGATTTTCCCAGCAGAATATTGGAAGTGCCAATTAACTTCTTTTTTTAACCACCTATAATCAAAGTATTGCAGAGATGAATTAAAGAAGAGACTATTCAGAGTTTAAGTAGACTTTAAGGAAGTATTTTCTTTCTAGAGTCATAATAAAATTGTTTCTCATGACCAGCTTCCCTACCCAACAAATACTCTGAGAAATGGCCTCAGGTCAAAAGATCAGGTCCAGAGTGCTACTGCCAGTAAAAGTTGGTCTCCAGGTAAAAATAAAAACCAGGGCACAGCTCTAAGACCTTGTATTAAGATGGCAAGAGATTTAAGGCAGAGCCTCCTAGATCTCAGCTGGACAGAAGGGCTCTAATAGGAATCTTAATGGTGTTGTCTCATAGCATCGTGGACCTGATTTAGGTGACAAGATCCTGAACTTCAGGACTGCACTTGACGCCATAGTGGGATAAGACTTTGCTGAGGGGTGGGCAGGGGCTTGGGAGAGGGTGAGTATGTTTTTGTGTGGATGGGAATGGGAATCTGTGGACGGAGAACAGATAGGGAATAGACAGTGGTGAATTAAACCTGGCTGCACATTCCTTGACACTCCTCCCACTGAAAGGTGGTGTTTGCTTCCTCTCCCCTCGAATCTGGGTTGGCCATGTAACTCTTATGACCAACAGAATGTGTTGAGTGTGCCTCTGTGTAGCTTCTAGGGCTCTGCCATAAAAGATCAGCAGTTTTCACCTTTGAACTTGGGATGCATCCTCTTAGAACCCAGCCGCTATGCTGTGTGAGGGCCCTCCAACAGCCATGTGGAGTCTCACAGAGGGAGGTACCAGCCAGTGATCAGACCCAACTCCCCGCCTGATGAATGAGGACATTTTGGATCTTCCAGCTGTCTTTATGCTAGCCAACACCTTGAAGCAAAGACCACCCACAGAATCATGAGGAATAAAACCTCATTTCTTTTAAAGCCTTTAAGGTTTGGAATATGCACAAAAGCCAACATCCTTCCCATTCATAAACTATGAGTTCTAGCCTTCCTCTGGGAAAGGCTTTAGATACACCCTTCCAAACATCTGAATGTGCTTTTTTCAGCTTTCTGCATTTTTGTATTTCAGTTCTTTTTTTCTCCAGCATGTATGTATGTATGTATGTATGTATGTATTTAAAATATATTTTATTGATTATGCTATTACAGTAGTCCCATTCCCCCCCCTTTATTCCCCTCCCCCCTGTGCATCCCCTCCCACCTGCATTCCTCCCCTTTGGTTCATGTCCATGAGTCATATGTATAAGTTCTTTGGCTTCTACATTTCCTCTACTATTCTTAACCTCCCCCTGTCTGTCTTCTACCTTCCATTTAGGCTACTTATTCTCTGTACCTTTTCCCCCTCTCTCCCCACCCACTCCCCTGCTGATAACCCTCCATGTGATCTCCATTTCTGTGATTCTGTTCCTGTTCTATTGTTTGCTTCTTAGTTTGTTTTTGGTTTAGGTTTGGTTATTAATAACTATGAGTTTGTTGTCATTTTACTGTTCATATTTTTTTATCTTCTTTTTCTTAAATAAGTCCCTTTAACATTTCATATAATAAGGGCTTGGTGACGATGAACTCCTTTAACTTGACCTTATCTGGGAAGCACTTTATCTGCCCTTCCATTCTAAATGATAGCTTTGCTGGATAGAGCAATCTTGGATGTAGGTCCTTGCCTTTCATGACTTCAAATACTTCTTTCCAGCCCCTTCTTGCCTGCAAGTTTTCAAGAAATCAGCTGATAGTCTTATGGGCACTCCTTTGTGGGTAACTGTCTCCTTTTCTCTTGCTGCTTTTAAGATTCTCTCCTTATCTTTATCTTGGGCAACCTAATAATGATGTGCCTTGGTGTGTTCCTCTTTGGGTCCAACTTCTTTGGGACTCTGGGCTTCCGGGACTTCCTGGAAGTCTATTTCCTTCTCCAGATTGGGGAAGTTTTCCTCCACTATTTGTTCAAGTAAGTTTTCAATTTCTTGCTCTTCATCTTCTCCTTCTGGTAGATTCAGATGTTGGAACATTTAAAGTTGTCCTGGAGGTTCCTAAGCCTCATTTTTTTAAAAATTCTTGTTTCTTTATTCTGTTTTGGTTGAATGCTTATTTCTTCCTTCTGGTCCACACCGTTGATTTGAGTCCGGTTCCTTCCCATCACTGTTGGTTCCCTGTACATTTTCCTTTATTTCACCTAGCATAGCCTTCATTTTTTCATCTAATTCACGACCATATTCAACCAATTCTGTGAGCATCCTGACTACCAGTGTTTTAAACTGTGCATCTGATAGGTTGGCTCTCTCTTCGTCGCTTAGTTGTATTTTTTCTGGAGCTTTGATCTGATCTTTCATTTGGGCCATTTTTTTTTTTGTCTTGGCACACCTGTTACGTATTAGGGGCGGAGTCTTAGGTGTTCACCAGGGCGGGGCAATCCACGTCGCTGCGTTGTGATGCTGTTTGTGGGAGAGGTTTCCAAGAGGGGACAATGGCGCTTGCTCTGCTCTCTGCTGGTTTTCGGTTGCTTCCTCAGCTACCCACAATCAAATTGGGCCCTTCTGGTGCTGATTCCCAGGTGGACAGGCTTGTGTGTGTCCTAGGATCCTGTGGGTCTCTCCAACGAACTCTCCTGTGAAGCTGGGAGTTTCTCCTGCTGCTGCTTCGACCCCCACAGGAGTTTTCAATCAGAGGTTTTGAGGCTTTATTTCCCTGGTCTGGAACCCTGGGTTGTGTGGTCTGTCTGGCTCCCCCGTTGCTCCTCCCGGTTTATCTGTGCACGAATGTGGGATCGCCCAGTCTGCAAGCCACCGCCTCCCCGGGTCTGCCAGCTGCCGCCTTGCTGTGAGTCCTCTCCACCCCTTCTACAAGCATGAATGAATGTTTCTTCTTTAACTCCTTGATTGTCAGACTTCCATACAGTTCGATATTCTGTCAGTTCTGGATGTTTTTTGTTTTTTAAATTTTTTGTTGTTGTCCTTCTTTTGGTTGTGGGCAGAGGCACAGTATGTCTAACTATGCCTCCATCTTGGCCGGAAGTTTCTGTATTTTAGTTCTTTATTGTACAAATATTTATTGTACACTGTGTGCTAGAAGCTGTGAACAATGTTACAATGGCATAGGATCAAAATGTGAATCTATTTGACTCCTGCTTTTCCATGGACCTATCCAATACTGGCAAGTGGTGTGAATTTTCATTTACAGTGACTGTTTCATTCTTTGCTTTCTTTTCAAATGCATTAAAATTTTTCCTTACTATTTCTGAGCTACATGACTGAAATAGCCTTTCAGCTGCCCCCTTGTTTCTAATCCCTTCTCCTTAAATCCATTTGCACAAATCTCTCCTGCTCAGTGACTCACTATTTTGCTCCCTCATGTAGCTGAGCCTCTGAGGGATTTGTGTGGAGATGGTAGCTATTCATTTGCAGTCTGTGGAGGGGGGTATATCCTTAACATCTAGTGAAACTTCCAGAAGACTTCAAAGGTAGGCATTTTTCCCAGATATTTTATCACCAATCTGTCTTGCGGGCTTTCGCCTCCTGGGGAGATTTAGAAAATAGTAGTAGTAGTAGTAGTAGTAATTATTGTTGTTGTTATTGTTATTGTTATTGTTATTGTTATTGTTATTATTTTGGCCTTACCTGGACCAAATTGAATTTTGCTGTGGGAGTGGGGCCTGGATTTAGGTTTCTTTTAATAGTGCCCCAGGTGGTTCTAATGTGAAGCCAAAATTAAGAACCACTGTCATCGATTTGTGAGTCTTCTCAGTGGTCTCTGCACCAGCAGCGGCCACGTTAACTAGGAATTTGTTTGCAATGCGCGTCCTTGGTGCCTACCTCAGTCGCAATGAATCAGAAACTCTGAGGGTAGGACCTCTTACTTTGTGTTTTAACAAGCTCTCCAGTGATTTTCATGGATATTAATGTAAGAGAAACACTTTCCTAGATAAATCTTAGTTACCTTCTAGTCTCAAAACTAGGATTAGGTTTGGAACGGGTGTTATTTAAAGTTGCTATACTGACAAGATCTGAAACAATTGGTAAGGGACATAAACTGGCATACCAAGTGTCTTGTTAGTGACACCTCTCTCAAAAATTGTTTGAAATAAAGGAGCAAATTAATCAGGGACATCAATGCTTTGCTTCCCAGAGAGAGAACTCAGAGGTGAATTTAAATTTCAGTTAGATATATGTTAGAACCAAGAAACATCTCAAAGTAGTACTAAACACTTTGAAGGGATATAAAATGACTTTCACATCAATTTTCAGTGAGAGTAAGTAGACAAACTCCATTTTGAATCATTAGGCTATATCCCTGCCTGAGATCAGAGACAAGGATCTCTGAAGTACCTTCCAGTTCTTAGTATATAATGACTCTAAATATCATTGGATCATCATTTGTTTATTTTTTCCCTGGTTATTTTGGAAATGCTTTCAAAGTAAAATAGGGACTAGTGGAAAGTAAAGACATCTAACTTGAGTGTTGTTGTTCCAGTCTTAGAGACTTGGGGATGAGGTTGTTACGTGAATTCATGTGCTTTGAAAAGCTTTTATGATTTTTAAATGAGGTTCAAAAGCTAAAAATGGGATTAGGACCATAAAACCCTTCACTCTTAACATTGTTTCTTTGCACTGATTTAGTGCATTTGTGTATTAGAAATAGAGATCTGATTTGGACTGTGTCCTCTTGTCTGCAATAATATGGTCTGGAGAAAATTTCCCAGACACAGAAACAGTATTAAATTTTGTAATGACAAAAGACCACTATGCTGTAGCTTTCTGGTTATAGGCTTCAATGAGAAAAATTAACACCAGTTAATATATAGGAATGCTTGGGAATTTTCATACATCATTAAATTCAGATGTCATATGTTTATATATTTACTCTTAGATCAGTGGAAAAGTAGGACAAAATGTCAGCTGAGAAAGTAGATTATATAATACGTAACTGGAGACATTGCAGAAAACTGTACATTTTCATCTTTGTTTTCAAAAGATTGTAATAGAACCCAGTTATAATGCAGATGTTGGGATAAATTGGTATCTTAATCATTTGGACTGCTATGACAAACTACTATAGACTGGCTGACTTAACAAACATTTATTTCTCACAGTTCTGGAGGATAGAAAGTCTGAGTTCAAAGTGCAATGTCTGATGAGAGAGAGCTCACTTCCTCGTTCAGCCACAGCCACCTTGCTGTGTCCTCACTTGGCAGAGGGGGCAAGAGAGCTCTCTGGGGTTCCTTTCATAGGCACACTACTTCCATTATCAGGGCTTCCCCTCCTGACCTCATTACCTCCCAGAGGCATTACTTCCCAGTTCGATCACATTGGGGAGTAGGTTTTCCATGTCTGCTTGAGAAGGACACACACATTCAGCCTTTGCAGTTGAAGAAAAGATTTAAATACTCAGCTTTTTCTTTAGCTTTTGAGAGACCCAAGACTGGCATAGTTAATTGGACTAAATCAGACAGTGTGGTCTGGTGGACAAGGCTTGAAATTTGAGTCTGAGGACTTAGGTTCTTTTTATATCTGTTTCTTCTTGGTTTTTGTCACCTTGGACATGGTAACTTCTTTGGGCCTACCTTATTTTCTTTATAAAATGTGAAAAACAACATTTAACTCAGTGGTTTGTTGTAAGTATAAAATAAATATAAATGAAACTGATTTGGAACTAGGTATTACATTATTAATAATAGGTTTTTATTCTTTTATTGACAAGAAACTCATCAAAGGAAATCTACATTAGGTGATTAGAGGAAAAGTTTATAATTCTTAAAAATATAAAAGTTTAAACAAATAATTTTCAGTTAGAATAAATATGGTGAATCTGAAGTAAGTTATAGTTCTCTAACAGATTAGTTATAGTATTCTATAACTAAGTTTCTATGTGTGATTACTTAAAGATCTTACTATAATAGCCCTAGCTGGTGTGGCTCAGTTAGTTGGAACATTGTGCCATAAAACAACAGGTCTCAGGTTCAATTCCCACATACATACCTCGGTTGCAGGTTCTTTCCCCGGTCGAGGCACATACAAGAGGGCAACCAGTCTCTCTCCCTCTCTTTCTCTCCCCTCCCCATCTCACCTTCCCTCCCTCTCTTCATCTCTCTCTAAAATGCAATGAAAAACATGTTCTCAGGTGAGGACAAAATAAATAAATAAAAATATTAATATGATTCGAGATTTGTATCTCTGCTTTCATAGAAATACTGTGTTTAAAATAGAAAGTATATTTGCAATGTATAAAAATTATATTGTATCATCATGGCTGAATCACATTCTGGAATTATGCACTAATTTCTTTTCTGGCACATTAGAGATGCAATGGAAGAATATATATGTTAAAATGTTCCACACATCAGATGTCTTTATCATGCTTGCTGCACATAAATGCAGTTGTGTATTGTATGTTATAAGCCTTTGCAAAATAAATTGTGAGTAAGAAACTCGTGCTCCAGTGGTGCTAAATATGAGTTGGTGTAAAGCTAGATTGTCATGCACACTGACTATGCTCTCTGGCCTGCAAAATAATTTAATAGTGGTATTATTAAGCAGGCTTTCCATATAAATTGATAAATCCAAAGTAAATTTCAGACATGTCCAATTTGTTAATCTTTGAAAAATAACAAGATTGTAAGATTATTGCTAAAGATATCTGAAATACAATTTGGGTCAGTACTCTGAGCTGGATTTAAGTACTTAATAAACCAAAACAGGATCATATGATCAGGGCAAATGTAAAATATGTAATAACCTCCCCAGCAAACTTTCAGCAATTACATGGGCACTGAAATATTTTCACACTGAACTTAAAAATTTTTTGTTTTAGAATGTTGTCACATTTCAAACTAATATACGAGGTCTGTCCAGAAGATATCCACCTGTGTGATATGAAAACATAGAGACATTTATTGAAGAAGACACAAGAACCATTGTACATGGGACAGTGATGCCTCAGTCCCCTTCAAAGTAGGCACATTGGGACCTCACATAGTTCTCCCAATTGCCGCCAGCTCCCGCATTGTATTTTCCTGAATCTCACTGATGGTCTGAAATCGCTTCCCTTTCAGAGGTGATTTTAGTTTTGGGAAAAGCTAGAAGTCACAGGACACCAAATCTGAACTGTAGCAGGACTGAGTCACCTGGGTGATTTGATGTTTCACAAAAAATCTGTGCACAGGACATGATGCATGAGAGGGCACGTTGTTGTGATGAAGCAGCCAGTCACCAGTCGCCCATAGCTGCAGCCTTCTGAATCATCAGAATAGTTTCTGCTAAAGAATGTCCAAACTTAAAGCAAAATTTGATGCAGATTTGTTGCTTTACTCAGTCATGTTGAATGCGATGGTCACACAGTACACGTGCTCACGCAGTGACGTCTACCACCCCCACTGACTAGCACCGTGAAGTCGTCATTGTTCACAGATGCGCATTCCAGTCCACTCTCCTTGGCTGCCAGGTCACATTGATGTGGCACAAACCATTCTCTTTATATTAACAATGGCTGGACTTTTTCCAGGCATATCTCTTATATGAAATATAAATTATTGCAAATGATTGTTTGAAGATGCTAAAATTGGCTTTTATTTACCTCAAAGGTAAAAGTAATGAATTTAAAAGCGTAGCTACATTTAATAATATCATAATTTCAGAGAATTTAAGCCATGTTTCTCAGCTGTGTCTTAAGTTATTTACTTGTGACTATTTCTAATTAAATCAGCAGTTAAATTTTAAGAGTTCTGAGTCTCCTTATTTGGATAGATGTGTGGTTTTAAATTTGGTGCAGAAATTACAGGGTTTGACAGGACATCTGATATGATTCGAGATTTGTATCTTCATACACCAACTGTGTATGAAGACTGAGTGAGAAAAATTAAGACTTGTAGACTCCTTGGGAAAAGCTAAGTGCTCATCTAAGTGTGTGGATTTGGGATTTTAAAATCTCTTATGTCTAAAGTTCTGTGGAAATTTTTCTGTAACTTAAGGGAGTTCAGAGAGTGAGTGATTTGATATGTAATTGGAATCCTGTATATATAGCTTTACTAGGATATGCCTCAGAGTGAACAGTGAACTGACCTGTGGAATTTATTTCTCATATTATGTCTTATGATGGAGAAGTTCTCTGAATACAGTATCTCCAGTTTTGTTTTGTTTTTTTAAGTAACTGCTCCTTTTTCAAGATATCTATGCTTTCTCATAGAATGAAGACAAATACGGAGATGGTGTGTCTAAGAAATTTTAAAAGGTGTAGGCCTCCTGATTGAAGCATTGTTGAATTACTGGAATCATTTTTATTGACGTAAGTATAAGTATTTAAAGCACATTATTTTGGTCAATGTTGACTTGTGTTCTTTGTTGAATAAATATTCATTCTCTGTCAAATACCTTTATCATTGTTAGCGCTGTTTGAGTTTATATTCTTCTGCAGCTTCAGTTGCATATCTTGAATTAATTTAACTCAGGACCCTTGAGAGAACAAATAAACCCATGACCTTAGAGCTGGAAGAGCCCTTAGAGATGCTCTGGCTCATGCCCTTTATCCATTATAAGAAATTCATTTGCAGTGTCCCTGACAAATGATCATATTATTCACCTAGACCTTGGTGGGGAGAAGGGGTTGAACTCTTTCACAGACTTGACATTTCTATGGATGTTTCACTACAAAATTGAATCAAACTATGACTTTCTGAAATGTCACCCACCTAAGTCTTCTCCTACTCATTTTTGTGGTTTATTTTTTCAGTTACAGTTTACAGTCAATATTATTTTGGTGTACAGCATAGTAGTTAGACAGTCATATACTTTACAAAGTGTTCCCTCTGATATTTCCAATTCCCACCTTTCATACTTAGTTACTACAATATGATTGGCTATATTCCCTACGCTGAACTTTACATCCCCATGACTGTTTTGTAACTACCACTTTGTACTTCTCAGTCCCTTCACCGTTTGTACCCAGTCCCTCCAACCCCCTCCCATCTGGCAACCATCAGTCTGTTCTCTGTATCTGTAAGCCTCCTTCAGTTTTATTTGTTTGTTTTGGTCTGTAGATTCCACATGTAAGTGAAATCGTATAGTGTTTGTCTTTCTCTGATTCACTTATTTCACTTAGCATAATACCTTCTAGATCCATTCATGCTGTTGAAAATGGTAAGATTTTATTCTTTTTTTATAACTAATAGTTCATTGTATATGTGTACCACTGCGTTTTTTATCTACATGTCTATAGATGAGCATTTGAGTATCTTTTCATATGTTAATTAGCCATCTGTGTGTCCTCTTTGGAGAAGTGTCTATTCAGGTCCTCTGCCCATTTTTTAATTTTGGATTGTTTGTTTTTCTAGCGTTGAGTTGTATGAGTTCTATACAAATTTTGGATATTAACCCCTTATCAGATGTATCTGTGGTTCATATCTTCATCCATTCAGTATGTTGTCTTTTGGTTTCATTGATCATTTTCTTTGCTGTGCAAAACTTTTTAGTTTGATATAGTCCTATATTGCATAGAGAAATAGCAAAGATATATTTAAATATTTATTTATGTATTTTTTAGAGCGAGGAAGAGAAGCATTGACTTGTTGTTCTAACCATTCATGCATTCATTGGTTGACTCTTGTATGTGCCCTGACTGGGGATTGAACACACAACCCTGGCGCATCAGAATGATGCTCCAAACAACAGAGCTACTCTGCCAGGACAAAATGTCAGAAATTTTACTATGTTTTCTTCTAGGAGTTTTATGGTTTCGAGACTTACATTTAAGTCTTTATGTTCTACATTCTGTCTTTGCTTTTACTTTTGCCGTTTTAATTATATCTCAGTGTGGGCTACTTTGGGTTAATCTTGTTTGGAGCACTCCACACCTTCTATACTTGTACGTCTTTTCCCTTCACCAGCTTAGGGAAGTTTTCAGTGATTATTTCCTCAAATAGGTTCTCATCCCTAGCTCACCATCTTCTCCTTCTGGCACCCCTATGATTCGAACATGGTTACTCTTCATGTCCCAAATTTCCTTTAAACTATCGTTTCTTTTAATCCTCACCTGAAGATGTATTTTCATTCATTTTAAGGAGAGAAGGGAAGGGGAGCGGGGAGAGAGAGAAATATCAACTTGTTGCCTTTCATATACACCCCAACCAGGGATCAAACCTGCAGCCTAGACCTGTGCCCCAACTGGGAATCAAACCGACAGTCTTTTGGTACATGGGATGACACTCCAAGGAACTGAGCCACGTGGCCAGGTCTAAACTAGTCTCATTTTTTAAAAATTCTTTTCCTTTTCACTTCTCCAATTGGATGCTTTCTGATACCTTGTCTGCCAAATCACTATCCCCATCCTCTGCTTCATTTGATCTGCTGTCGATTTGTCCTAGTGTATTTTTTCATTTCAGCTATTGTATTTTTCACTTCTGGTCTTTGTTTTTCTTCCACTGAAATGAAAACAAAACATCTTTATAAGCCTTCAAGTCAGATTGCTACAGAGATAGGGAAGGGCTTTCTCCAGGGAAGGAATTCCTCCTGGTTTCTAAACCAGAGTGAAAGGTGGCAGAGTGTGAGGAATCTAAAAATGTAATATTGCAGCAACTGAAAACAAGACTCAAGAAAGTTCTCTCTGCAGAAAAATAAAACCCAGACCACCTGCTTACAAGCTAACCTGGAAGCTGGATCATCCTCCTAAACAAATACATGTCCTCTTCTCAAGTGCATTTTACAGAAAATTGTCAATATACTTTTGGCAAAATTTTTCTGTTATTATAGCAGTGTCTCTGGGAGGGATGATCATTAAGTTGAGAATTTACCATATAGATTCCTAAAACTAAGTTCCTCCCAAAATGGCAAAGATGGAGCCATGTGACCCAGAAACTGGAAGAAGATGGGTCAAGGTATTCCCAATTTGCAGGCTTATTTACGATTACCCTCCCTTGGGATAGAATTAACCTTGAGTAGCTAGCAGCGGCATTTCAGAGCTCTCTCTCTTTTTTTCTCAGTTTTTTTTCCTTCCTCCCTTTCCTCTCCTCCTCCTATTCCAGCTGCACTTGCCTGTTTCTGTATAGTGCAATAGAAGGTGTGGAGATGGCGTTAGAGGTCCCGGGCAACAGAAAGCTGAGTGTCTACTGGATGCTTTTGGCAAGTAACCACTATTTGCCTTGGTGTCCTCACCAGTAAAATGGAGAGGACCTCTCTTTCTTAAGGCAGCTGTAAAACTAAAGCTGATTGAACACAATGAATGGAATACAGTAGGTGCTCAGTAAGTTCTTGTTTTCCTCTTTATCATTCTTCTTTCTGTGCTGACTTCCCTGCATTCCTCTTTCCAGCATCCAAAGATCCAGCAAACAAATGATCACTCCTCTAGGATTATATCATAGCATGCCTCTAAAAGTCAGCTTTACTTGGGGTAAAGCCATAGAAAAACCACCAGCATAAACTATTGGTTGTCTACTAGACAGTGGTCTAATTAGCAGTCCTTGAGACCAATTTAATAGTGATGGTGAAGCCACTTTTGTCTTTGAATACCAAATTCAGAAAATGGCCTTTACATTTTTTTTAATCTAAAATAGTCTGACCTTAACTGTTAATTGGGTAACATGTCATAGTTTAGACACCTGCTGAAATAACTTACTACTGAGATTCAGGGTATGAACCTGGGAATCACACCCCCTTAAATTATCCATCATACTCATTAAAATTAACTGAAAGTCAACTACATGTTGGTTGCATGTATATTTCTCATTCAGCTAAGATGCTTACATATCTAAATATTGTCACAGCTGTTATACAAGTTTTGTTGAAGCCATGAATGCTTTAATTTGGAAGAACATACATTATAAGTTTTGGTTGGTTTTACTGAGGAAAAAGCCAAAGCATTTTTACAATAATATATTGATGAAATGCAAAATCAAATACCAGTCTAAGAGCTTTGTGAATCTGAAATATTTTGGAGAAATGTGTGGAATTTTAGGTATTTCCTGAGTTTTTTTTAATTTGTTTTATTTATTAGAGCATATGTCACTCCTGTTTCTTTTTTTTTTTTTTCTTTTTATTGAATTTATTGGGTTGACACCAGTTAACAAAATTATACAGGTTTCAGGTGCACAATTCCACAACACATCACCTGTATACACTGTGTTGTGTGTTCACCTCCCCAAGTCAAGTCTCCTTCCATCACCGTCTACCCCCCTATACCCTCCTCTACCTTCCCCACTCCCTTCCTCACGGCAGTCACCACGGTGTCATCTGTGTCCCTGAGATTTTTTTTTTCTTTTTCATTCAATCCCTCCACCTCCCCACCCAGCCTCCCATCCCACCTTCCCCAAAAGCTGTTAGCCTGCCCCCTCTGAGTCTGTCTCTGTATTTTCCTTGTTAGTTCATGTTATTCATTAGATTCCACATCTAAGTGAAATCGTATGTACTTGTCTTCCTCTGACCTGGAGAGCATTATGCTAAGTGAAATAAGCCTAATGGGTTCTTTTTTATGGTTTTTATGTTTACCATATCTTTGTTGAGTTTCTCACTGAGTTCATCTATTTTTTCCCCCTACGTTTCTTGAGCATCCTTATAACCATTGTTTTAAACTATGTACGTGGTAGATTGCTTACCTCCATTTCATTTAGTTCTTCTGGGGATTTCCCCTGTTGTTTCATTTGGGATATGTTTCTTTGCCTTCACATTTTGGCTGCCTCTCTGTATTTGTTTCTGTGTACCAGGTAGTTCTGCTGTGCCTCCCAGTCTTGGTATGGTGATCTCATGTAGTAGGCATCCCGTGGGGCTTCGTGGAACAGTCTCCCTTATTACCTCACCTACATGCTTCAGGAATGTCTCTTGTATGACTGATGTGAGCCTTCCTGCTGCAGTTGAGTCTGGAGTACTAATGGCCTCTCATGACGGTGTTGATTCTCAGACTGGCTGACTATGAGAATTGACCTTGACCATAGTATATAAATTGGTTTACTGGGGCTTAACCCCACAAAATGGAATTCACCCCAGCAGGTTCTGGTACCTACTGACATCCCCCTGTGGTTATGCCACTTATGGGATAATTTGGTCATTCTCTGATGTGGCCTGAAGACTGTCACCTGGTGTGTTGGTTCTGGGGCTTCTTGGGAGAGACTTTAGTGCAGGTCAATGTCAGGCATACCTGTGACTAGCCCTGGGTTACCTGATTGGAACTATAAAGTGATATGCATTTTATGGCTGCTTCTGCTTGGCCTGGGTACCCATGGGAGGGGCTAAGCTGTGTAGCAAGCCTAGCTTCTGCCAGCACCAAGCCTGGGAGCAGATCAGCAAAAGGCCTAAAGCACCCAAGATACAGCTCTGCCTGCCAGCTGCCTGTTGGGCTCAGTCACTGAAAACTCCTCTGACAGTATGTGAGTTGTGTCAGGTAGGTTCTTAGTGAGTCACCAGGTAGGGGTAGTAATCTTTACCAGGTTGATACAGATTTAAACTTCAGGTGCTGGGCCTGAGGCCACTTAGCAAAAGTGTCAGTGTACACCAAGGCCAGCTGCAACCTGCCTCCTGCCTAAGGTCAGGGGACCCGTGTGGTGAAGTGGTGGAGTTCATCAGGTGAAAACATACCAAGGTGTGGGCATGTGGAAGGAGGTCTCTGCACAGGAAGAGTGGTGGCTCTCATGCGTATGAGGGGAAAATGGCCCTTGCCCTAGAGTACTTCCCTGTCATCTCTTCCACCACCACCTCCACCCTGAGTGTGCTTGGATCACCTTGAGAGCTACCCAACAAACTCTGCACTGCTAGCCTAGGCTGGCCACAGCCAGCCAACTCAGATGCAGGCCGGGAGCTCTGCTGGTCGGAGCCACAGGGAGTCAGGCGGTGAGGCTAGTGCATTCCTCCAGGCTGACGTGGCATGGAGGGCAGTGCTCGACCCAGGAAAGATGGTGTTGGAGAGGGACTCAGCACGGGAACTTTGGCAGCTGTCCTTTCAGCTCTCTCCCCTAAGGTACACAACTCAGTCTCTCCCTGAATGACTCCAATGCTCTCTGATCTGCCTTCCTTCCTCCAGAGCCCATGGTGAGTGGCCACAAATGAGACAGTTTTTCTCTGGCCCTTTGGAACTGTGACTAGGTTTCTAGCAGAGTCCCATCTCTCCCTGGTGGTCAGAATTCTCACTGCTTTTCACAGCCAAATGTTATTTGTATTTCTCTGCCTGGCTCTGGTGTTCCAGGCTGGGGATCCCAGCACGGGGTTGAGAACCCTTGCTCCTAAGGAGGGATCTTTGCAGCTGACATATCCCTCCCAATTCTCTGCTGAATGTGGGTGCAGGGACAGCCCTGTCTGCATCTCCTCCCTTCCTACCAGTCCCGATGTGGCTCTTTCTGTAAATCCCTGGTTATAAGACTTCTGTTCAGTTAGTTTTCAGTTGGCTATTCAGGTTGATTGTTCTATATAATTTAGTTGCAATTCTCATTTGGTCCTGGGAGGAGGTGAGTATAGTTTCCACCTACTCCACCGCCATCTTGGATTCACCTTCCCTAATCATTTTTAATCTCAGCTGAATATCATCAGTTTCCTGTGTTTCTCTGTGGATAATGGTTTACAGGCAAGTAGCTCCTGATTTTTTGTTACTCACTTTGTATTTAATCTGTGGGGTGTGATCTCACCATCAGGGACAGTATGACTATTGTCCCTTTATCTGGGTTCACCTATTAATGTGGCCCCAGATTACACAATAATAACATTATAACTATAGTTAGCACTATTAGCTCAAAGTATATATTAGCTCAAAGTGTCAACTAAAATCTCTAGGTATTTTTCACATGTTCATCCAGCAACATTTTCTACCATCCTGCCTGCCATCATGTTTATGGTATTTTGGGGTCTAAGTCAAGGACTTTCTGTTTGTCTCATACAATCCTCTTGGTTTTAGTTTTTGCCTTGTCTTGACACACAATTCTGGTTAACTGCAGTTGGATGAGACAGAATGGGAGGAGCTGAGAGTTATAGACACACTAAAGGAGGGAAAGCCTGAAGAGTTATATAATTAAGCAACAGGTCCTAAGAGGAGGTTGAATCCATATATGACAGGATATCCACAGAAAGGATGCAGGTAGAAAGTGGTGCTCCAGTCCAGCAGTTAAAATCAGGGATCATGAGGTGCCCTAACAAATGGAAGAGCATGAAGGTATAAAGTTCAGGGTCAGATGATAAGAAATATGTTGGGGTTGATGAGCAAAAGAGAATACACTTATGAACAGGTAGCAGAGCCATCTGGAATTCTGGGGTCTAAGGCAGGATTCCAGTCCCTAGAAGGGGGATGAGTAAGCTCAAAAAAGGCTTCCTTGGGAGTGCTGCTAGTACTAGGATATCTAGAAAGAGAAACTCAGACCCAGGAAAGATCATTGAGATTTCACAGTCAACAAAGTACAAGAGAAGCCCTTGAACATAAGTGAGAACTGGACCACCTGCAAAAGGTAACTGTGGCAAGTGACTTTTTTCTTCTTTTTTTTTTTTTAAATTATGTTATTGTTGTTCAGTTACAGTTGTCTGCATTTTCTTCTTTTTTCTTACCAAATATGTTATTAGATTGAAATGCTTCCTTTTATCTGCTTACTCTATGCCATCTTAAAGGTAGTCTGGATTTTACTAACGATTTTTTAAACAATTGATTTTTTAAAGTTTTGCTATTGTTTAAATTTTTATGTAATATTTCTTTCTGAATGTTACATAAATCATTTATGAAGGAACATTGAGTACTTTTAAATATAAATATGCAAAATTCATTTTGCTTTTCTGAAGGCAAAATAATTTAATAATAGACTCCATCCTTAATCATTTCTTCTATTAGTATTTTGTTATGACAACATCAAACATGAGAGTCTCCATAGTAAAATATTGTTCTGAATTTTTATTCCCAATCCCTTTTTAAGCCATTACTATTGTTTGTCAGCTTTTAAATCCTCTAAGTTGGACATAAACTTAAGTTACAAAGCAGGAGTCTGGGGGAAAGGAGATAATGCATTATATTACATTTTGTTTTGAAATTAGAATTGGCACATCCCTCTATAATTATCCAAAGGGGTCATTTTTATAGAGCAGTGCTTGCTCGGAAGAGGTTCCTTGTAGTGACTGCAACATAAGCCTTAGGCTGCCACCAATGCTCCAGACGTGGGGGTAGGATGCAGGAAGAGCTTGTTATGAAATGTAACTAGGAACAAGTAGCCTAAGAACAAGTTTTCCCAGTATTGGTTGAAGAAAATTTGGATTCTAGTTTTTAATAGCTTAGCCTGGAGTCAAAATCCAGGAGGAAACTAGAGAGTTGCTTCACGCTCTGCCCCAGTCGGGTTATTGCCAAATGATATCTCATCTAAGCTGCTTTACAGTGCACATTGTCACATGAAACCAGAAGACTTCTATACTCCTTGATCAATCATGCCTTCAAGGTTTTGCCCTTGAGCTAAATCCTACTTAGGTAGATGCATATGAATAAGCATTAGAGTTAAATGCTTATTTTGGATACTTTTACTCCAGTGGTTTTCTTTCATTTTTCTCTTCCAGTTTCTGTACTCCTACAGGGGAAAGTCATGATTACACTAACAGAGCTAAAATGTTTAGCAGACGCCCAGTCATCTTATCATATCCTAAAACCGTGGTGGGACGTCTTCTGGTATTACATCACCCTGGTCATGCTGCTGGTGGCCGTGCTGGCTGGAGCTCTCCAGCTGACGCAAAGCAGGGTTCTGTGCTGTCTTCCATGCAAGGTGGAATTCGACAATCACTGCACTGTGCCTTGGCACATCCTGAAAGCCAGCGTGAACACATCCTCCGATCCTGGGACACCGCTTCCGCTCCCCCTCAGGATCCAGAATGACCTCCACCGACAGCAGTACTCTTACATTGACGCTGTCTGCTATGAAAAGCAGCTCCACTGGTTTGCAAAGTTTTTTCCCTACCTGGTGCTCCTGCACACGCTCATCTTTGCAGCCTGCAGCAACTTCTGGCTTCACTACCCCAGCACCAGTTCCAGGCTCGAGCATTTTGTGGCCATCCTTCACAAATGCTTCGATTCCCCATGGACCACCCGCGCCCTGTCAGAGACCGTGGCTGAGCAGTCGGTGAGGCCCCTGACACTCTCCAAGTCCAAGGTTTTGCTTTCATCCTCAGGGTGTTCAGCTGATGTTGATGCCAATAAGCAGTCATTACCCTACCCACAGCCTGGCTTGGAGTCCGCTGGCATAGAAAGCCCAACTTCCAGTGTCCTGGACAAGAAGGAAGGCGAACAGGCCAAAGCCATCTTTGAAAAAGTGAAAAGGTTCCGTATGCACGTGGAGCAGAAAGATATCATTTACAGAATTTATCTGAAGCAGATAATAGTCAAAGTAATTTTGTTTGTCCTCATCATAACTTATGTTCCATATTTTTTAACCTATATCACCCTTGAAATTGACTGTTCAGTTGATGTGCAGGCTTTTACAGGATATAAGCGTTACCAGTGTGTCTACTCCTTGGCAGAAATATTTAAGGTCCTGGCTTCGTTTTATGTCATTTTGGTTATACTTTATGGCCTCACCTCCTCCTACAGCTTGTGGTGGATGTTGAGAAGCTCCCTGAAGCAATATTCCTTCGAGGCGCTGAGAGAAAAAAGCAAATACAGTGACATACCTGACGTCAAGAACGACTTCGCCTTCATCCTCCATCTGGCTGATCAGTACGATCCTCTTTATTCCAAACGCTTCTCCATATTCCTGTCAGAGGTCAGCGAGAACAAACTGAAACAGATCAACCTCAATAACGAATGGACAGTTGAGAAACTGAAAAGCAAGCTGGTGAAAAATCCCCAGGACAAGGTAGAGCTGCATCTCTTCATGCTAAACGGTCTTCCAGACAATGTTTTCGAGCTAACTGAAATCGAAGTGCTCAGCCTGGAGCTGATTCCTGAGGTCAAGCTGCCCTCCACAGTCTCACAGCTGGTCAACCTCAGGGAGCTTCATGTGTACCATTCGTCTCTGGTGGTCGACCATCCTGCCCTGGCCTTTCTAGAGGAGAATTTAAAAATTCTCCGCCTGAAATTTACTGAAATGGGGAAAATCCCACGCTGGGTATTTCACCTGAAGAATCTCAAGGAGCTTTATCTGTCGGGTTGTGTCCTACCTGAGCAGCTGAGCACCATGCAGATGGAGGGCTTTCAGGACTTAAAAAACCTCAGGACCCTCTACTTGAAGAGCAGCCTGTCCCGGATCCCACAAGTCATTACAGACCTCCTGCCTTCCCTGCAGAAGCTGTCCCTCAATAATGAGGGAAGCAAACTGGTTGTGCTGAACAACCTGAAAAAGATGGTCAATCTGAAAAGTTTAGAGCTGATCAGCTGTGACCTTGAACGCATTCCACACTCCATTTTCAGTCTGAACAATTTGCATGAGTTAGACCTAAAAGAAAACAACCTTAAAACTGTGGAAGAGGTCATTAGCTTTCAGCATCTCCAAAATCTTTCCTGCTTAAAACTGTGGCACAATAACATTGCTTATATTCCTGCCCAAATTGGGGCATTATCTAATCTGGAGCAGCTGTTTTTGGACCATAATAATATTGAGAATCTGCCCCTGCAGCTTTTTCTATGCACCAAACTACATTATTTGGATCTAAGCTATAACCACCTGACCTTCATTCCAGAAGAAATCCAATATTTGAGTAATTTGCAGTACTTTGCTGTGACCAATAACAATGTAAGTAAATCCATTCTTCCCTTTATTCAGCCAGCCAGTCTTTTGAGTATCTGCTGTTGTGCTGTGTGATGTAGGTAAAGAAAATGGACTTCAAATCATGCTAAGCATCCTCTGAGAATGGTCTGACGGCCACTTAGTAGACTGGCAACCATGGACAAGTTACCAAAACACCAAGCAGAAGTTTTTTATCTAACTTACAAGTTGTTGTAGAGATTTTATGAAAAACTATATAAGTAAGCACTTGGCACAGTTCCTGACACGTGGTAATTGCTCAACATATGTTCCCTTTATTCTCTTTCCCCATATTTTACATAATTACATAAACATTACAGTTGAAGTATTTAAAACTAGTTAGTTATGACAGAACTTACTTTTCATTTTTGGAAAAGTCTTAACTATTATGCTTAGAAAGTTTCATAAAACTTTTCAGCTTTCCAAATCTGTCATAGGAGCAGAAATTTTTGTGAAAAATACTGTGATCATGAGTTATTCATAAATCTTTTTTGTGATGCGGTAAGAGAGATTTGAAGCCTCCATGCATATCTGGAAAGGCGATTCAAAATGAAAGGCCTGGTTCTGTAATGCAACGCTAGGGCTTCTTAGAAGCTTTTTCCAGCATCCAAGCTTTAAAAATGAACCATAATTTGCAACAGTAAAGCCAAGTTAAGGAAAACTTAACATCTTTGAAACAAGAAAAAAAGAATAAATGAGTAGTTTCCTAGGTTAAAATGAAGGAAGAGGGGAAAAAAATTCATGCTAGCCGAAAGGGCAGGAGAGTGATGACAATGTCCACATGGAAAGAGGGAAGAAAGACCTGTCAGAAACCAGGTCTGCTGAAAGATGAGAGTGATGTTCTTCTAGTTGAAAATGGGAGCTGTTTTCTTCTACCCTACCCACAAATGTGTTATCTCCTAGATCTTTTATAATTCGCATTTCATGCTAAATATAGCTATGAGTGTAGCATTGGCTAATAAATATATTAATCACCAGGTATCAATTTTGAAAACAATGGATTCCTAGAGAAATACCAGAAAGTATTGGAATGAGAGCAAAATTCGTGCTGGTCTTTAGAACTGAAAGACTACACATATGTAAAAGTCTGCAGCCCATTCTAAGACAAATGAGAAATCTCCAGGTTGTAAAGGACTATGAGGTTTTTAAACTCTTTTAGGATTGATCTAGAGTTAGCAATGCACATCAGCATCACCTGAAGGGCTTGTTCAAACTCAGAGCACTGGGCCCCACTCCCAGGGTTTCTGATTCAGTTATCTGGTATAGGATTCTAAGAGTTTGCAGCTTTAAATAGTCCCAGATGAGGCAGATGCTGCTAGTTTTGTGACCATACTTGGAAGACTACAGATCTAGAGATTTGTCATTAGTTTCATTTAATTATGCAATTGATTAATATTAGTATTTTGGTTACATTTTTATTGTTAAATCTGTAATAAAAAGCATAAATGTTTTGAGAGGCATTGGTTTCATCAAGTTGTCATACAGTTACATCACAACATGCAGTTTTGAAAGTCGCAGCTAATTACATTGTTAGCTGGTCATGAATTATTTAGATGTATAAACATGTTAATTTTTTTTTAGTTTAATGTAATGAAACCTTAAGACTATCGGTACTTTTGACACCAAGTGTACTGACTTCTTGACTGTGTCTGAATAAGAGATTAGGGGTATCAGACACAATCCTATCGTAGATAAGAGGATGTTTGATAGCACATAAAAAATTTTATGCTGAAGGCAGTTTATGGCCAAAGTAGTAGAATGATGTGTTTGGCCAGGTCGTCTGATAGGCTATCATCGAGAACTATAATGATGACCATGACAAGGAATAGGTAAGGAACACTCTTCTCAGAACTGTGAAGAGACTTACTTAATAAAGATACAGAGAAGCTGGGACTCACTCAGAAGACAGCAGCCAGAGTGATGTGCCTCACTGATGGACCAGGTTAGTCTAGTGATGGGAAGAATTGGGTAGAGAAAGGACAAAGAATAGTCCACAAATCAGTCTTCAAAAATTTGGAAGACAAATAGAAAAGAAAGCTTATTGGCAGTACCTATGAGTACTAGGACTAGGACAAGCCAATTTCTCATCTTCCCCAAAAAGTGGTCTAAAGATTGAATGAACATTTGAGAAGGGAAAGTGATTTCTTATTAATAAAACTGTGCAGCTAGAGATTGTCAACCACTTCACAGGAGTGTTTTTAAAGGAAATCAGAGACTTCACGTTTCATGTAGGGACTTAGCTAATTTCAAGATTCCTTCTAACCTTGAGATTCTCATGATTCTTTGAGGTAGACCAAATATTTAGAAAATAAAACATCAAATTAGGTGCATAGATATTTAGATATGCATATACTCAGAAATGTGAGTTGATTGATCCATTGGAATGGAAGTTGGTAACGATTTTTGACAAGAGATGTTTTAAAGCCTCTTCTAAAGCCTTGAGCAGCGCATCAGATTCCTAGATGGAGGCAACAAATACTGAAGTTAAGCAGAAAAGACAATTTTTTTGAAAAGAGGTTGTGGCCCTGGCTGGTGTAGCTCAGTGGACTGAGCGCGGGCCTGTGAATGAAAGGATCGCGGTTCAATTCCCAGTCAGGGCACATGCCTAGGCTGCAGGCCAGTTCCCAGCAGGGGATGCAGGAGAGGCAACCATACATTGATATTTCTCTCCCTCTCCCTCTTTCCTACCCTTCCCCTCCAAAGATAAATAAATAAAATCTTAAAAAAAAAGAAAGAAAGAAAAGAGGTTGTGTAGTTATTATCACTGAAAAGGCTGTAGAAGTATGCTTGGAAAACAAGCACAGAGGTAGATAGTAAAAAGGAGCACAGCCAACATCAAGGGCACTAAGGCAAAATGGTGGAGATACCAGCCACTGACCCACACTGGGCACCAGTGCTGCCCCGAAAACTTGATTCTGCTGCTCCTGTGGCCCTGGCCCTCCCACGGGATAGGTTCTTCATGGTTTCTGCTGCGTTGTGACACTGGCGCCAGTTCAAAGTCCAAGTCTGAGCCCCGGATTGGCAGAGTTATGAATGGTCACACTCAGGCTATAAGGCAGCTGGGAACACAAGAATCTGGTGTCGGTTCCTCTAGTGGGAAGTGGACTCTGCTTCCTTTCAGGAGTCCCACCAGGATTCTCTCGAATCCTGGGGCATTCTCTAGATGTCAAAGCTGTTGGGCAGTTGCCCAAATTATACACACTCAATGAGGGACACTGCAGTTTCTTCCACAAGATAGTAATAGGTGTTATCACAAAAGCATTAAGCGTTTCTTTTTATCATTTTATCACTTCTTTTCCTATTTTTGTAGCAGGATACTTCAGAGCCTTAAAATATGAGTATGCATTATGCTTCTCCAACAGGGAGGGAGGGTATACAACATTCGCCAAACTTATTTGAGCAAGACACTGTTTTTCATAGTAACTCTTGGGAGGAGTGTGGAACACACCCTGTGAACACTGGTTGTGGGAAATATAAAAAGACAGATGTCGTGCACAGAGGCCTGCAACAGGCACGCCCAGGTGCAATAAGAACTGAGCATTTAGCAAGGTGGTCGGGATGGAGAGTGCATTGAGACCTGCAAGTCAAGTCCATGTTTGATTTATTGGATAGTGGTTGTGGTAAGACTTGATCTTGAAAATTCTAGTTAGCTTGAACTGGTAGCTTCAGATGAGGCTCTGATTGTGCATACACACGAGTTGGGAGAGAACCATCAAGAAACAAAACCCCTGAAAAGGGTTAATCAGTTGTGATTTGCAGTTAGGAATACAGATCTAAAACAGAGACAAAGACTCATGTCTGAAAGGAGCACTGTGGGCCAGAGGTCCACAAACTACAGCCCGGGAGCAAAATCTACCCACAGCCTGAGCTAAGAATGACTGGGGCTTTTAAAAATATTCTATTTATTTAATTTTAGAGAGAGAAATGCCAATGTGTGGTTCCCTCTCACAGGCCCCCAGCTGGGGACCTGACTCGCAACCCAGGCATGTACCTTGATGGGGAATCAAACCAATGAGCCTTTGGTTTGCAGGCCAGCTCTCAATCCACTGAGCCATACTGGCCAGGGCTAAGAATGGTTTTTAAATTTTTAAATGGTTGGGGGTAAAAAAGTCAAAAGAATAATTTCAATATTTTGTCACACATATGAATTATATGAAATTCAAATTTCATTGTCCGTGAATAAATTCTCTTCTCATTAGTGGGCCTATATTATAAAAAACTGATGTTCAATTGTTATTATGTTTTGAATTTCATCACTTAAAAAATGTATGAAAATTTTTTTCTCTCTTATGTAAGCACCTACATAATTTTCAGTTCTGCTGAATAGGCCCATGAAACCTAAAATATTTAGAATCCAGCCTCTGTTCTAGTCCACTGCCCTCCTTTTACTGATACTGAAGCAGAGACTCATAGTAGAGTAATTCAAACTGAGATCTGAAGATTCCTAGTGATGAATCTGGGATGAAACCCAAGTGTTTCAACTCCTACTTAGAGCTCTTTCTAATACGTGTTAGATGCATCAGTCCAAATGGTGTTACAGGGTGAGGGTGGTGTGCGGAAGACAGGAGAGGGAGGGGGCATCCAGCTCCACCCCAGTGCCAAAGTGTAATTGGATTCCAATCATGGGCATGTGGTAAAGCACAAGGAAGGGGAGAGAAGGGGATTTAACAGCTTTGCGCAAATCTTAAAAACCAGTCCAATTTACAGCTAGGTCTTCTGACTTGAATGCATTTCTTTTATTAACTTAAAGACTTCTAGCCAGAAGGTGGATAATGTGGAAATTCCCCATTACCTCACACATTAATGTGGTATAATGCAGATTATTTTTTCTGTGTCAAGGCTAGTGTTTCTGACATCACTGCTCAGAAATGGAAATATTCTGCTTTGTTTCTTGAAATGGTTGGATTTTATGTATTTGGTTGGCATGTCCTGAGTGAGACAGTGTGTGTCAATAGCCAGAAAACAAAGGAAATCTCACATTGAGAAGGACTGTGAAGTAAGGTTCCAGCCTCTGGGAAACAGTGCAGCATTTCATTATCAGCGTCGGCTGTAGATATAGGAAGAGAGTCATCCTTCTTTGGATGTTGTAGGAGCATCAGTACCTTTTGTCGAAGACATTTGGTTGCCAGAGAACTCTAGAACATGGAGTGAGTGGTGGTGTAACCATTAGTTTTGTTGTTGTTTATTTCACAGTTTATAATATGTTCAATCTGTAGAACCATTCTGTTTATGAGCTTTATCATCTACCTGTTTAAGTTTATAAATATTTCTTTTGATTTTTGAAAAGAAATCAGTGGTCAACCAGGTAGTTCTTTTCTTTCTGGCTCATGTATTATAAAGTCTAAGAAAGAACATGCTAAATGAGTTCAGCATTAGTAAATACTGTACAAACATTTTTAAATAAAATTTATTAGCCCAGGTAAAAAGTGTTTGGTGTTCTTGTAAGCTTTGGGGCAAACTATTTTTTAAAAGTGTAAGTAGATTTTTCAGGATAAAATTGCTGAGTTGAAAGATGGTCTTAAGTCTCTAACACAGCTTCCCAGGCTTCTTGAGCAAAACCGAATTCAAGCAGGTGAGTTAAGGTCTTGTGCTGTAGCAAGGTGTGCTGATGCTGAGAAAAAGCCCCTGAGATGGTCACCTGGCACTCCGTGGTTCTGCTAACCACAGCCCCTAACTCACTCTGACAACCCAGCAGAGACATGTTGACAGCTGGGCCCCAGAGGCCCACTCCCATTGCCCTGTGACATCCCCTTCCTGTGTTGGGGGCTGAAAAGTCACTGAAATCACAAAGTCAGAGACTTGAAAGAAGATCAGTGAGAACGTGGTGGTGCTGGGAGCTGGACAGAAGGAGAGTGAGAGCAGTGGTTTCAGGGTGTTATTCACCCACTAGGCGATCAGTGCGACTTAGCAAGGTTCTTGCTGGAGTTTGGAAGCAGATGGAGGAAGGGAGATGTGGGGTACCCTGATGCACCTCTGGTTAGGGCTCTCTTCTTCATAACACCCATTGCAGATTAATTATTTGTGTAATTGTTTAATATTTTTCTCTCCCATTAGACCAGTGCTTCTCAAATGGGGGCAGCTTTGCCCCCCAGGGGACAACTGCCTGCAGATGTTTTTGGTTGGCACCAGCATCTAGTAGGTGGAGGCCAGGGATGCTGCTAAACATCCTGTGGTGCATAGGGCACCCACCACACAAAGAACTATCAGTCCAAATATCAGCAGAGCCAAGGTTGAGAAATCCTGCACTAGGCTATGATAGTTCTTAAAAACCCATCTGCCTTGCTCAGCACTTTATCCCCAACCAACGCCTAAGCAGAAAACGAGGCGCTCAGCACACATTTACAAATGCAGATAAGCCAAGCCTTCTCCCTTTTGAGCCAGTTTGTCTAAGTCATTGCTTAGGCACCAACAGGCACTATCAACCCTGAGCACATTGCACGGGACTGACTGTTTCCTCTCTGTAATATGTCACTGACCCTGCTTCCCAGTTGCCAATGTCTCTGACCGGAGGGGTTACATTCCTTCGGTCTCCTCTCTGCTATGAAATCTACATATGTATGCTGTTGTATTTGCATTCTTGAGAAGGGAATGAAATAAGAGTAAATGTTTTCTTGTTGCTTATACCTAGTATTTTGATGTGCAGTGATGAGCTATATAGAATACTGATCTTAGCGACAGTGATCATTAGATTATTATCAGAGCTATCCAGTACTGAGTATATGTGTGGGTGATGGAGCATTCCAACATAATCAGCATTTTTTAATGCAATAGGGCCATTCTTTAGTTTTTACAGAGAATGTTTATCCTTTTGGAGACCATTCTGTCAGCCCTAGAAGTCCCAGAAGAAAGCAGGTCTCCGAGGGGCTGCGTTAGCCCATCAGAGGAGCAGACTGAGCTCCTCTGAAGTGCCCTTTCATGCCTGCTTCAAACACAGCAGCTTTCTGAACCAGGAACTGTTTCCTAGTAACAAAGATGCCCTGTCCCCACCTGTATAAATAAATACGTGGAATATTAGAGGGTGAGGTGTGTGCTGTCCAGCTCTGCCCAGCCCAAACTCACCTCTCAGTAGCATGGTGAGTTGAGGGCATTGAGCATGCTCAGCTCTCCTCTGGACATCTTTCCACAATAAACCCTATTTCATAAACACACGGTGGCTCCCGTAGAAATTCACCTGCAACCTGCCCACCAGATAGGGGCGCAGTTCCACTGAGTGGCCCTAGGAGTTGACTGAATTGCAGCCCATTTATCAAATTTAAAATTATTTCTCTGTTTATGATTTAATTGAACCATCCAGAAAGCAGGAAGAAGGGTAAATAAGTACTCATGAGTGTATGTAGAAGGCAATAAGATGTGCATGGGTATATTATCATACTTCTTGTCTCTGCTTCTGTCAACTTTTTTTTTTTAACTGAATGACATTTCCAGTCTCTACTGTGAAACCCTAAGAAAATAGCTTCATATCTGATCTCAGGATGCTGTTCATTACATAAGACAGTAAACTCTTTACGAGGACTCTTGGGAGCAATTTATTTCTAATCCAGGGCTCAAGAATAATTATGATTCTCCTGAGTTACTGGTTTGTTTTTTATCTTAGGGAAAATGAGTATATAACTGATTAGGTTTTCTTTGAGAATTGAGTATGAGAATGTTTAGAGCCAAATTTGTTGCCCACCTATATATAACAAGGATTTAGAAGTTGATGGTAGTTTCAATTCTGACTTCACAATGGATGTGCTTACTTTTCCTTTGTATTTGCATCACTGTCACATGTCAACTTCAAGAACTGTTTGGGGGGAAGGTAGAGGTATGCATAATACGTAAATGTATTATATAATAGCCATCAAAACTAGTTTTACTGGCTTCTTTTCCCCCCCCCCCTTTCCAGATTGAGATGCTGCCAGATGGGCTGTTTCAGTGCAAAAAGCTGCAGTGTTTACTTTTGGGGAAAAATAGCCTGGTGAGTTTGTCCCCTCACGTGGGTGAGCTGTCGAACCTCACTCATCTGGAGCTCATTGGTAACTACCTGGAAACACTTCCTCCTGAACTGGAAGCATGTCAGTCCCTGAAGCGGAGCTGCCTGATTGTCGAGGAGAATTTGCTCAACACTCTTCCTCTCCCTGTAGCTGAGCGGTTGCAGTCGTGCTTGGATAAATGTTGACCTAAAATGTCCTAACTTATTAAAAAAATGGGTAATAATTATGACTAACTATAACCAAATGTGTTATTAAAGCAACTCAGTGTCTGGCCCTAAATTGAGCAGGTAAAAAAAACGTTAACATGGAACTGACTTTTGTGAACAATTGATGTTTTACTTACTGACTTGTAAGAAATACACTTTGAGGGTGGAATGGGGGACATGAAGTTATTGAATCTCTATTTTGCAGTTATTACCTTGAAGATTAGATATTCTTTCTTCTCCCTCCCCAGTCCCCATTACTTATTTGCACACTTGTTGTAACTGACTTCGTTTGGATATTTATCACCTAGATCATAAATTCATATAAATTTCCTTGATGTACACTCAGCACTGTCTTCGATTTATGTTCTTAGTTATTTTTAGGCAGGGTGCCTTGTGCTTGGCCGAGTTCCATCTTGGCTTCTTATTTCCTGTCCCAGCTTGCTTGAGTCTTCCTTCATCTGGTTTTCTCTTCACAGCGATGAGCCCTGGGAAAGTGCCTGCTTTTGGCCTTTGCACAGGACAAGAGCAGGGTACGTAGGACTTGTCACCCTTGGGACATCCTGAAGATTAATGTGTTCTCTAAAATTTCTTCCCATAGAGCATCAAAGTCTTTTTATTAGCTAGTATGTTTTTATATTACATGTAAAACAACTATTTTTATTGTTCACTCATGGATCCCAAACCTGCAAGAATAGTTTTTGTACGGTACAGAGAACACATGCATTTCTCTAAGAATTTACCATGAATTTTCTTGGTTTGGCTGCTTATGATTCTCATACTTGTGTGCATTCTCTACAGTGTTTGTTGTGCTTTATGACTAGTTACTTTGGATCACAAAAGCCTGTGTTTCAGGCCCTAAAATATGGAAGGGTTTCCTTATAAGAGGATGGCCACATCATCTACCTCTCTCTTCCCGGTTGCTGTGCAGTTGTACGGGTACAATTCTTCACTACTTCAAAAACTGTGATGGAGGGGAGAGGTAGAGATTTTGAGCTTTAAAACTGGCTTCAAAATAACCTTGTAGAAATTAAGTAAGAGTTAAAGCAAAAACTTTACTTTCTTCTTCATCTGTGTGATCTATAGATACAATTATAATGAAAATCAGCCTCTATTCAGAGTTTAAGATGAGTTCTTAAAACTCACAAAGAAATAGATCTATTTAACTGGAATTTATCTCATGCCTTTGTTTAACTTTTCTGGAATACATTTTGCTCCTTTTTTAAAAAGAGCTTTTGTGTTTGGCCTTTTATCATGCATGTTGTAAAATGAAAATGAACTGACTCATTTTGGGGAAATGTACATTTTTAATGTGTTTTTCTCTAATGGGTCTGGGCGTAATGGTGCCATCTGATTCTGGGTGTAACTATGAAGCAATCTGTTAAGCTCCTGAGACGAAACTGGAAAACACTGGGCAAAGAACTGTGATGTGTGCTGTTTGTCTTGCTTTGCCCATTCCAGAAAGATGAAAGTGAGTCTTTCTAACAAAATGTAGCTTTACTCACCTGCCACACACCCCTGGACTGAATCTCAGAGAAAAGAATTTTTGCATCAAATGAAATTTGAATATGAGCTATAAAAAATATAAAATACCAAAGGCTGCCTAAACCTTATTGTTTATTCTAAATGAGAAGAAATGTAATTCTTACCAAAACTTGCCTTTAGTCAGAACATTCAAGTTCTCAGGGACCCAGGCATAACTGATGAAACTTTCGTTTAGGACTTCAGAAAACTGTATCTGAGGGCGGGGGGTCAGGGTTGTTATGTGAGTTGACGGTCATTTGAATGTTTCATGATAGATGTGTGTTCATTCCATTGTTAGATAAGATTATCTTAAGTTTTGGACATGACCGTGATACATGGAGAGGTATTTAAATGTTCTTGGAACTTAAATGTTTTTGGACAAATAATTAGCCATAGTTCACATGAAAAAGTTCACCCCATTTTTTCTGAACGAGTTTTCAAAACAAATTTTAGATTGTTACCATTCCCCTGACAAACTAGGACTTTACCGTGGCCAGTCACTGGTTTTGTTCACGTGCAAAAGCCACTGGCTAAACCTTCCTACCGCCTCCCTGAGTTTCTGCACACAGGTTACTACCAGGATCAGTAACGAGTATTATAAGCATCACTCCAAACACAAGGGTATCTACAGTGACTGGTGCGAGTTCTGCTCTTGATGCCATAGTTTTTAGATTTCTTTTTCATGTCAGTCTGACACACCAGTCTTTAGGGAGCTTTTGAAATGACAGGACACTGATGCAATGAACTCTGAGACCACCACTTGACAACAGTGTGAGTGTGATGCCCCCTTTACTGCATTGCTGGAGCAGATCATACCATCTTATAAGTGCTCATGTTCTTTTAAGAGGATTTTAAATGAGGAAAAATGAAGTTTGTTCACTGTGAAATTTAGTTGGTATTTGATTTCCAACAATGTCCGTGCATTTTCCAAAACAAAACAGATGTGGATGTTAATTCAGAACAAAGTTGATGGCTTATGCTAGCAGTGGGATTCGTTCATTTACATGCACACACAGACAGATGCGCACGCACGCGCGCGCACACACACACACACCCCTATGTATGCAAAATGTAGCTTATTAGTTTTGGATGGGTTTAGTGTTTTTCCCAAGGTTGCAAGAGGTTAATGATAAGAAATTTCTTTTTTATTCATTACTTGTAATTATGGAATGTTCTACTCCCTTGGTTATATTTAAAAGAAAACTGAACACTCAGCCTTAGTCTGAGAACCTAAGCAGTTTGGAGCATTTCTGGTGAGGCAGTGTTCTTTCCCTAACCTACGTAAGGGTACAGTCTCTGTGGTACGTGGACACTGTGTTTTCATTCTTCATCCTGTCTTGTTTTTTTCCCTTCAGACTTCAGCATATTTCACGGTCACTTAACAAACATTTGTGTGAAACAGGGTGAATAGAGACCCTCGGAATCTCAGCTCCGTGGCGCACACAGTTCAGGCCTGTGCTGCGCAGAGCCGCAGCGAGTTATCTGCACAAAAGCATTTGATAGTGAAAATATTTGTATTTGTTCAAGTGTTTCATGATTCAAATTGTATATGTTTAATTAAAACACTGCATAATATTCATGGGCTCAGAAACTATTAAAATAAACAATTATTCTGTGGATTTTTATCTTTATTTCCTTGTATTTTTAATAAAATGCTCTTTGCATCTTTGTTCTCTTACCATTGTTCTATTGGCATAAGGCATTTTGTTATCTCTCTCCACTCACCCACCTCCTTAAATTTGATCAGCGCTTGTGCAATAACACAATATACTTGTGCTAGAGAGCTTGCAGTGATACTTGAGCATGTGTTTACTTGGGGGGAAGCCAGAGCCTATAATTATGCCTAATTGAGTAGTTCCACTTTACCCATCCCTGAGTATTTAGAGCTGATCCAACATCCCCCATCCCTCCCAAAAGCATGAGAATATAACTGTAAGTCCATTTTCAGAACTGCATATTGCATAAGAATCTGGTTGGGTTTTTGTTTTTTATTTTTTTTCCTGGAAACAAGAGGAAGGCTGGTGGGAGAGGGCAGGAGTTAGTTTGTATCCTGGTTTGAATTATGAAAACATTGTATACACGAAACTGTTGCAAAATACCCTGAATATAATTATTTCCCATTTCAGCCGATGTGAAAGCTGAAGCAGTGGAAAAACTGTAGTCCCACTTAACTGCTTTCTTCCTGTTTCTGGTCCATCGCTCCCATATCCTCGGGGAACTACCTACTAAGTACTTTAGGTAATGGACTACATTCTCTCAGATATATTTTTACACAGTTTCATCAACACTAAAGCATTAACATAGAAAATACAAGCTGAAGTACTGAGTTGAGATGGCTTCCAGTTGAATTTAATTCATACTTAAGTTTTGCGTTTGACTTGTATAATAATACATTACTGCTGAGAAAAACAATTATGAATGCCTCCTGCATGTTACATATTATCTCTAACAGAGATGGTGCAATTTAAAAAATACCAAGGGGCATAGAATTAGAGTGGATGTGTCTGTGCATATATGTGTTGTGTATAACAATATTTATGTTTAAATATTTTTAAATATTCAAATGTTTCACTCAGTGAAATAATGGGCCAATCTTAAGTAGAAACACTTGTTAGCTTATTTTATCTATGTCACATACTTTGAAATCTACATAATCAGCTTTTGCTTTTGGTAACAAATTATTAGAAAATGTAATATTTTGTGATGAGTTGAATGTTTTTGGCCCTCAGGTTTACCATGTAAATCTGCATTTTAGTGGTAAATCCCTTTGCCTGAGATTCATTAGTTTTGGTAAACTTTACTGTTTTTAAAGTATGTTTTGTGTAAAATAAAGATTCAATTTTTATAATAAATGGCAAATAAAAACAGATTAAATGTTGGAAGAAGTTGACTGTACTGTTTTTTAACTGTGCACACCGGAAGTGATGCCCTTCCTCCCACACTTCCCTGTGCAGCTAGCTCGTTACCTTATTCACTAAATGAGAGGTTTCAGGTTTACACGTGAATCTCATATAACAGGAACATGAGTTTTCAAAATAAGCTACAATAGTCACAAAGTCAAAAGCCCCTAAAAAGAGCTGGGCTGATCCTAGCATACACTGAGGGGCAAGGACAGGTGAAACCTGTAACTCCCCTAATCCGTTCATCTTTGGAGTCTGATGATCACGAACCAACTCCTCTCTCTGCCTCTCTTCTTGCCTGCAGGTAAATAGAAAGTACCATACTGCAGGATGAAAAACTGACTTACTGGGTAAAACAAACACATAAACAATTTGCTACTGAATGGAACCTGTGGGGAGAGAGCCAAGATACTGTTACCAAAACAAGCCCCCTCCCGCTGAGTCTTTCTGCACTAGGTTCGTCTGGCCCACTGCCAGGTAGGAACTGTGGCTCTCAATGCCAGAGTTTGGTAAAAAAGGAAAGGAACTATTTATTCAAAAGTTATGCAGGTTTAGAGTCATGGTGGATGTCTCCATTAAATCTCAAAGTCCCTTTAAAACACCCACAAACACACACACTGTCCTGCTCCCCCTTGCTAAACTAGGCTGGTCAGGGGTACCGTATCTCAGGAAAAGAAGTGGAAGTCTGTAGCTCTGCTAGACTCCAGGTTCCTCCCAGTAGTCTGTGCTCAGCCGGGCAGGTCTCCCGCAGTCCCCAGCACCATCAGCTGGAACACAGCCACGATCTCCAGTTCCTAGTCCAGTCCAAAACCACGTGGCACCTCCTCATGGCCCACCAGCAAGAGTCCTTCACCCCTTTCCTTCCCACAGGGTCTCGAGTTGTCCTTCCCATCTCGTCCTGCATTGTCTCCCCTTCGTGGTGGCACCCGCCTTTAGTTTAAATCCCAGCCCGCAACCTCTGTAACCCCATTTCTGACTCCCACAATCGACTACACCTGCCAGCGCTCCCCAGTTTCAGCGTTTCTTGGCTGCCATGGTCAGTCCAGTCAGGCATGGCCCAGTGGCTTGGAGAGAACCATCTCCAAGCTCTCACGCAGGCGCTGTGGCCACAGGTGCTGTAACCAGGTGGCTGCCTCCCAGCTACACCATGGGTCAAAGTCACGCCCATCTCCCTAGGTAGCCTGCTGCTGATACGCAAAATAACCATTATTCATATGGGCATGAAGGTAGGCTGCTATTATTAATATACAAAATAACTCAATGGCCCTGCTTCTGTCTCCCATTCCCCAGCCAGACTTGTGGGGGGAGGTATCCTATATTCCTGGACACCCCAAGTTGTGGACCCCATTACAAATCCTTTTTTGGGGGGCCCTGGGGCCTCCCAGCCTACACCACATTACAATTTGATGTTTTGCGTAGATTCCTCTCCTCTCATCTCTCTCTCTCTCACACACACACACACACACACACACACACAGTTTCAGGAACATTAGAAAGCTGATACTCAGATCTTTTCTCTGCTAGAGGACAGAGTTTGATATATACTGATCCAAATTACAAAGGAAGCTAACTGTTGAAATCAGATGGTCATATTTTTCCCTGGAAATGCAGTACATCGAGAATGTATCCTCCACCTCTTAGTGCCTTGGAATGGGAAATACACTGAGGAAGCAGAGCCTGTGCCAGACGCAAGGCATTAGCAGCCATTCAGGGACCGCTAGGTGTTGGGGACGCCAGGACCCCCTGCTAATAACGGACAGGGTGGTGACACTCCCGCAAGCACAGCAGTAATGGCTCGTCGCAAACGCGGTGAAGGGCCTGCCAGAGAGAGACGGAGGCTTTGCGGCAGGCACGCTTTGCTTCTCTGGAGCACCGGCTGTTGCTCAGTGTCTGCCCACTTCTTCCCTGGATTCTCTGAAATCCCAGCTTGTGGACTCTGTCCCTCTTATCTCTCAGTCTGGAGTGAAGCAGTTCATCCAAACATGCAAAGTTGGACCTTGAATTCAAGCCCCGTGTTTACAGAAGCGTATATATGTGTATGCCAAAAAGGGATCAGAAAACATAATCTTCATCATGCATCGTCTTCTTTAAAAATACAAATCTCTCCTCACCTCGTGTTATCTCATTGTCCTCTAGACTAGAGATATAAGTTCTGCCTCCTAAATACCGACGATTCTGTAGAACCACCTGTGTTACCAAGAAGCTTTGCAAATTATTTCTTACAATCAACACCTGAAGTTTGTTTACCTTTTTACACAGGCCTGTTTGTTAGTGTAGAGCTCAACATGTTATTTTTTACTCTCTACCTCCCTCTGCTGCTGAGATGAGAACAAACCAAATAGAAGCTTGCCCACTCCTGTTTCCTCCCCTTTCATTCAGTTTTTCTTTGCCTTGCCTTTATCAAATGCAGCCCCTTAGGGAAGATTTTGAGAATTCAGTGGTCCTCACTTAATCCCAGTGATTCAGTCTCAAATGAGATGCACTTAGAACGCCCCCCGCAGAGGCTAGCACCGGGACCGAGCCAGAAAGGGGAAGGAAGTACTTAGCACCCTTAAAAACCATTCTTTGAATATTTATTTAATACGCATTTGGTAGAGGTTGGGGAACCCGTTTTCTGTTACTGAAAATCATGGATTTTCTATCAGCTGTCTGATTATCCCCTTCTCCAAAAACAAAACTTGCAAGAGTGAGATAGAGCTTAGATGTGATTGAGCAGAGAGACCAGTGAGGGCGGGAGGGCGAACGGGGTCCTCACGGCCCCTAGCACTCCTGTCAAATGGTGCGACAGGCAAGTCTTCCCCCAGGCGTCATGAGCAGGCCTGGCAGCTACCAGGAAACACCGCCCTTCCCCCTCAGAGCACCCCACTCTCCAGGCCCCCACCTTTCCCCTCCCCAGATCTCACTCCCTGCTCACACCAGCCTCTCTCCCGCTTCCTCCCTCTCTGCTGTTTATTGCTGCCCTAACCACATACTCCAAGCTTACATATCCCCTCCCATGACTAAATCCCATCTTTGAGAGTATTAAATACCCATCATACCAAGGGTAATATTTGAGTTTTCCTCAGCAAAATAAATGTCTTTCAGTTACTGAGATTCTTCCTTCCTACAAGGTGGTTTCTTGTCACAATTTCAAATAAGAGACTTATTCAACGTGCTGACTGGGAGCAGGACCAATTTGCATTCCTGAGGCTGGTAACCTAAGAAATTGCATACGGAAACCTGAGTAAACAGGTCCCCTTTTTTAATTATCCCAATGATGTTTGGTGTTGCTTGTAAATTAGTGCCCTGGCAAATGTTTAAACACGGGGTCCTGGATGCCACCTGTGTGAAGGGAGATTCCCATCTAGGCTTCCCCTGAACTGGGTTTGGGTTTGCATCCTTGTCTATCGTGCCTATGATAACTTCACAGAGAAGCTCCTCAGTCCTCATCATTTTCATAAGACTGAGCCAGACTCAGGCAATTGCTCTATGGAAGGGAAAAGCTGAAGAACTAACCAAGGGAAAAAGAATTAATCATCTCCATTAAGAGGCCTGAGGAAAGTTTGCTGGACTTGCATTACCCAGGCAGAACCTCATTAATGGCTTCAAACTGAGAAAAGATGAAAAATCTGACCATTCCTGGTCCCTGCTCCTTCAGCTGGAGTCTGTCACCCTGGGGCACCAGTGGCAAACCCAAGGCCCCTGGTCCGAACCCGGCCCTCCACCTTGTTTTATATGGCCTGGCACCATGTTTCTCCCCGGTGGCAGTGCTGAGTTCCCACTTAACAGTTAAGGAGTAGTTAGGTTGATACAGTCCTGAAATTAAATTTGGCCCTTTGAAGGCAACCTTGAGGCTGATGTGGCCCCCGATGAAAATGAGTTTGACACCCTTGCCCCAGGGAAAATAACACGGTGGAACACCACAGTAATGCGATTTAGTGCCTGCTACATGATGCCAGGTGCTCCACCGGGCTCTTCATGGTTGCTATCTCAGCCCACCCGACAACTTCATTTGGTGTGCTATTCTCATTTTACAGAAATTAAAAATTTTTAACTTTCCCAAGGCCTCATGACTGTTCCGAAGAGGAATTGCATTCAACCTACAGGTCTGCAGAGTTCATTTCTGCAGAGGGCCAGGGAAACAACACATCAATCAGCACGTCATCCTCAGCTCACTGGTCTCTTCCCGTCAGCTTTAAGCCCGGTGCTCCCTCCTGCTCTGTACCTATCCTCGTCTGTCTTCTCTGGAGGCCACTCCCTATCCATTTTCTTTTCTCCCTCACCCTCTAATGTCATTCTAGAATTGCAGAACTTTCCAATCAGAAGGAACCATGGACTTTTCTGAAGGGGAAAGCCTAAGTAGTTTGTTCGTGACAGCAAGAGATGGCATCCAAGTCTGTGCGCCCCCCTGTGGAGAGCTCTTTTCACGCATCCGAGCTGGCTCTCAGGCGCACAGCTCTTCTGCCCGTAACCCAAGCTGGTGCCTTCTCTGACCCGCTGTGTTCCCGATAGTAACCCCTGCCTGTGCACTTGGCACTGCAGGCCCCTGTCTCCACCTCACTTTTAAGAAAATTAGGCTCTGAGAGAGCCATCCTCAAGAGTTACCATTTCTGAGAACTACTAAAACATCTGCCATACACTCTAGAAATATCACTAATGCTTAAAACATATTAAGGTAGGCATGATCTCTATTTAACAGAAAAAGAAATAGGTCCAGGCAGGTTAAATGATACACTGGGTTACATAGTGGATGAGACCGACAGTATATGGCAGAGCCAGGTTTTGAACTGGAGACCATAACACCAAATCTCTGCTTTGTGTGTCATGCACGCTGCTGAGATCATGTGGCAAGGAGGTGACGGGGCTGTAATCCCAGCCTAGGATTCTGACATCTAATCCAGGATTCTGTCCTTATAATGTGCAGACTCCGACTAATCTAAGAAAGGATCGATATGCATGCAGACACACGTATACACAAATAGTTTCACACACCATTTAGTATAAATAAATCATAATTTTATCCAAGGGACCAATGTACTTTTAAACTTTGTGGTTATTTTTGAAAATACACAGTTTGTATTGTAATGCCCTAAGCTAAACTATGAGCACAGTTGCTCTCTTTAGAAGCATGGAGAGCTGTTCAGAATTTCGGACCCTACTGGAGATGTTGGGTGGAGACCCCATCCTCTTAAAGAGAGTCATTAACATTTTGGTTTTTGTTTTAAGGTGCAGAGGAGGCTCGCAGTTAGTTCCCTGAGAGTCCAAATGTATTATAAGAAAATGCTGGCAGACATTTTAGACTTCAAAAATGTCTACCAATCCCAGTTCAGGCTAAATTCATTCTAAATTTGTTCTGCTGATTTAGATGTTTGCAGAGGAGGAGGAAGGGCAGGTTATACTGCCTTTATTGAATTCATGTCGTGCTCCTCCCTGGCTTTGCCTGTTGGCTGAATGCACAGCTAAGCACAGAGAAAGCCTCACCCCAAGTTCTGAGAACACCCTTCTTGCAGCACTGGTTCACTTGGCATTTCCCCCAGGATGCTTCAAAATGCTGGCCCTTCAAGGTAAGTGGCATGTCAGGCCCACTGTGAGTCACCCTGATTAGTAGTCTCCAAGGCCCATTCACACAGTGGGACTGCAGTTCTCAAATGTCCTCCCACTCCCACCCCCACTGAACTCTGCTAAGAAGGGAAGATGACTTACCAAGTGACTTTGCACAATCACAGTAGCTGCTTTTTATATTCTTTTAGACTAGAAAATGAAAGAAATTGGCCTTCCCTTTTTTTTTCTGGTGGTGTGTCTAATTCTTCCAACTTAGAAAAAAGTGCCCCCAGAGCTTCACCCCCCACCCCAGGATGGAAATGAGCCAAATGGCTTGGATGCTGCTTTAGATAATCAGCAGAGGCCCCAGTGGAGCCCAGGCCTAGAGGGGCTTGCAGGAAATAAACACCCTGCTCAGGGGGAGCTACAGCTCAGGTAATTGGCAGTGTTGCTGGTGCTGGAGGCCCCAGCTCATGGCAGGGGTACGGAATATGGGGTCCTTGTGACTCCGCCATTTCTAATGTGATCTGTGTCGATCTCCATGCTCAGGGCCCTGGCCTACCTGAGCCTCATGAGAGCCTACACGCTCCCTAGGGTGCCTTCCACCTCCAATATTTTGATCCACAAGAAATGCTCAGTGAATGGGAAGTGTTGATTAGGGTTAATATGGAGCAATTTTCTATAGAGCTTGAGCATGTCATACATTTACTTTTTAGTTTTTGAAATGACTCACTCGCATGACATCTAAACAGGACTCTTCTTCACTAAAGAACCTAAAGCATGCACACTAGCGAAGGAGGACGGAATGAGTTTAAGGTCCGTTCTGAGGCACACTGGCATCAGGAGGCCTAGGAGTGCAGTGAAGAGGAGCTATGTAGGGCAGGGCAGAGAGGAGCATTCCCAGGGGAGCCGTCATCATGCTCGGGTTGCAGCTCCCAGGAGGAGAAATGTCCTGAGGTTACACAGGTAAAGAGGTGACCTGTGAAGTACTCAGCCCTCCTGAGCTTTAACACCAAAGCTTGAAATCTGAAGCTGATCCATCACCACTGACGTGCAGCCCAGAATCTGACCTGGGTCAACTGTCCAGCCAGCTAACAGGCTCCCAGTTGGATAGATACACCTCTGGGCTTGGGTGCACTGGGGGATGTCAGCTCCTTCCTGCATTTAGGTGCAGCCCCAACTGGGTGCCAGCTCCAAAGGCCAACGCGCACCCACAGTGGGCTGTCCTGGAGCTGTGTGATGTGCATCAACTCTGTGTTCTGGTGCCCAGCTCGGGACCACTCCAGGCTCCGCTGTGTCTAGAACAGAGAGCAAAATGGTTGTCCTAGACAGAGCCAGACTGCAAGCTTGGTTGCTGGGAAGGCACTCGGCTTCACCCTGGGTTGGAGTCCTATCTGCAGCAGTAGCACTTGAGTAACCTCAACGTTCTGAGCCTCAGTCTCCTCTTCAATAAAATGTAAACTCTGTTCTATAAATGTTGAGTGCCTGCTTCTACACAGGTGATGCCTTAGGTATTGAAGATACAGTGGGACTAATGGGGGCAAGACAAACAGGACCCTGGTCTCATGGAAACAAACCTCACAGGGTCTTTGAAGGATCCATGAGATTATGTGAAATGCTTGGCATCTCCTCTGACCCTGCTGAGTGCTCACTCCATGTTAGCTCCAATGAGTTTTCCTCCAAAGATGGTAGAAAACCTTTTCAAAACATGCTCTTTCCCACCTCAGTCTTGGCACATGGATTTCTCTCTGCCTGGAGGATGCTTCCTTACTCCTTTTGCTCAGCTAATTCCTGTTCATTCAGTTCTCAGGTTAAATGTCACTTCCTCAGGGTCACGTCTCCCTGACCAGGTCCATGTTTAGGTTCCTCTGTTGTGCGTTATCTACTTTGAGTTATTCATCACTTTGGCAATTATTACTTGTTTAATGTCTGTGTTCCTGACTAGATTGTAATCCTGGTATGGACGGGAGCCTTGTCTACCTGAAGTCTCGACACCTGGCTTTAAGATTCTCCATAAATATCTGACCATCCAACTGGCTGACATGTGAAGGAAATGTTCCCCTCCGGATGAGAAAAGTACACTGGACCAGAAAAAAGGGAACCTGGCCCATCAGGAGCACATGGGTCCTTTACTTCCTTCCTCTTTTCTCTCTCCTAATGTGAAAAGGAGAGACAGCTAAGAGATGATCGGAGAAAAAGGCCACGCCCTGGGCAGCCCCACATCTCCTTGGAAACAATCAGGTACAAAGGACGTTGCGTTCCCCACTGTTGATAAGCGTTCATCCATCACCATCAGGGCACTGCAGCGAGCAGCACAGGAGGAGTCCTTTGAGCCATGTACCACAGTCACACCCTTGTCTCTTCTCCCATAGCCAGGAAGCACGATTTAAAGGAAAAGGTGTTGTCTCTTGTAACTGTACTAGAGGCCTGAAAAAATGAAATCCAATGCCACATAATTGGAATGATGTCAGTGGCAGAAATGTTACCTGCTGACTTTTCATTCAGTCACCCCATATAAAAGGTGCCCCTAGACTAAAGGTACCCAGTATGTTGAGAAAGAGACCCCAACAAGCAGTCAATTACATGTGACTCACTGGAAATGTTAAATATTCTTGTTCTTTTGTTCCTATGTGAGTTAACAAAACAGCAATGTGACCTTACTCCAGTGGTTTTCTCTTGGCCGGAGTCCAAATCCTCTGGGCAGTGCTGGCCTTCCCTCCCATGTGCATTCCTGCAGGCCCACCGCATGGAACTGCATCCCATAGATGAAGCGCGTAGGTGCCCTGCCTTTCCAGACTTCCGTGCCTTTGCCCATGCTGCTCTCTCAGTCATTATAAGTCCCTTCCTTCCATGTAAATACAGAAGATAGAGCTATCTATCTATATATCCATTCATCTATTACCTGTCAAACCTCCATTTATTCTTCAAGACTAAGATGAAACATTTATCTCTAACACCTTCTCTGCCCACCTACCTTCCCTGTAGTTGAAGTGCTTTCATTCCTAACCCTTTACAACAATGTGGTAAGATTATTTATAAATTTCCTTCTCACTGAATTGATGGCAAAAAACAAATCATCTCTTGAATCCCCTTCAGCTAGCATGGTGCCTAGCACATCGTAGGCGCAGAATGAATGAAAAGCAGGAAGCCAGGCATTGACCAACTGTCCTGGGTCCAGTGGGTCAGCCGGAACGCCTAGGGGCAAGTGTATGGGCCAGAAATGACTAGTGGGTACCTTTTGTGAACAGACTGTTAAAGCAATGAGAAGTCATTAGAGGCTTGTAGGAAACAGCATAAAGAAGCAGAATGTGGGTACACTATATGAAGGTTTAATGGGTGTGATAAGGCTAAAGGATGAAAATGTTGTGCCCATTCGATAGATGAGAAAACTGAAGCATTAGGAAGTTAAATGTTTTACCAAAAACATGCACAGCTAGTAAACAAAGAAATCAGGTTTAGAATCCAGATCTGATTTCGGAGTTTGTGTTCTTAGACACTTCATGAAAACGCAGCCAAATCTGCAAAATCACATTGAACTAGGGCCCTTTAGGTCTTCAGGGAGCGCTCTCCCGGCTGTGCTAAGGTGCATTCCCGAATGGCACTAACCCTCTGGGGGTCCACCTCAGTGTCCTCTTCAGTAAAATCAGGAGCGGGGGGCTAGGTGACTGTAAGATCAACTTCAGGCTCTGCCAGGCTGTGGCTCTCTGCAGAACACCTACGGACTTCCTGATCGGGGAAACAGCTCAGTCAAAACTCAGTGCACTTGTGTACTGACCCTCAAAACTTTTTCACTGGTCGAAATCCTCACTCCAAAACACAAGAAAGACTGTGAAATGCTATCTTGGAGTTCTCAGCCTTCTTCCCAAATGGGTATTTAAAATATGCCCGGGCACTGAAGTGTAACTGCTGAACTCGCAGCATGCGTCTGTTTAACTGAACAGTCACACTTATTCAAAGCAGCCTCTCCACCGCCCGAGGGCCTCCAGTCTGCAGCACGCTGAAACACAGTTCAGCAGTGCACTCCCCAAACCTATGCCCCCGCCCCCCACATCCGTCTCAGTCATGCAAGTCTCTGACTTCAGGCTGAATTTTAGGGTAGGACACCTCCCTGAAAATGTTTGTGTGGCTCAGAATGAAGTCTGCGATGAAAAGTTCCCACTCAAACCACTGAGTAACATCCTGTTGTTCTCATCGACTCTATGCAGTAACTGCTTTGATTCAGCTTTTATTCAGAATGATCAGTCTGTTGCCATTTTTCTGCAACATTCAGGACAAGATACAATCTCATCACGGTCAGCTACATAGAGTAGACTTTTCAGAGCATAAAGAAACATCTGTCTTCCATCCGCATGCCTGAAAAATAGGACTTGCAATAGAGTACATTGTAGGACACTAATGCTTTTAAAGGGCAAAAAATGCATTTCTGACTAAAGTCTCAATAAATATGTCCAACAAAATTTTCTCATCGTACACACTGGCTTTCAGAAAGGATCTCAAAGGCCAGTACAGCACAGTGCTCATGAAGAGCATTAGCTCTCCTCAGCTAGACCTGGTTCAAACACGCATTCTGCCATGCACTAGCTGTGTGATCGTGGAAAGCCACTTCACCCTGATAACTTTAGGTTCTCCCCGAGATGTAAAATGGAGAGAAGTAGTGCCTGCACCAGGAGATGTTTTCAAAGAGACTGGCACACGGTACAGCACTAAATAAACATCTGTTGTTCTTCCTGCTTTGGTAATGGCCTTGTTACTACCGGAGGCAGAATGGCCTGACTCCTGATGCGGCTGAAAGCACACGGATTTAGAATAAGAAAACCAGAATTTGCACTCTACCCCTGCCACTTACTAGTTGCATGACCTTGGGGAAATCACTGGATCCTTCTCAACTCAGCTTCCTCGTCTGTAAAATAGGGAAAGTAAAAATAGCTAACTTGCCAATAACAACCCTGAGTGCAAACGGAGTGGTTCACATGAACTGTGCCAACTGCTAACTGAGCTCTGTGTGCATGCACTTCGTTGTTGTCAGTGTGATGGGCCGAATGCGCCTCCAAAATGCACATGTCGAAACCCTAAACCCTAATGTTATTAGGAGCTGGGGCCTTGGGAGGTGACTAGGTTTAGATGAGGTCATAAGGGTGGAGCGCCTGTGAAATCAGACGAAACCTAGATCCTGGACTCCAGCCTCTGGGACCTTGAGAAATAAATGTTTGTTGTTTACGCCACCCCATCTGTGGTATTTTGTTAGAGCTGCCTGAACTGATGGAGACAGTAACACCACCAGCAATGAGCCTAATCTTCTTATCCAGAAATTTTTGTTGACAAAAGTCTTGTGTGCTCAAATGATTATAACTGATTCCCACTGAGGCAGAGAAGTGAAGATTCCGGGGACTCCAAGGAGGCACAGGGGTAGAGCACCTGCCTTCTTAACCTCTGTGAACACTTAAAATGTGCCCTGGGCAATGGTCCATACGTCTGAAGAGGTACTGGGACAGAGAAGGCTTGCTAACTATGGTGTTTGCCTACCAAGTGTTGTTTTTAATGTTTTAATTGTTAGTTTTTCAGATTTCCCTCCCCCCCCTTTCTAAGAGCATCTAAAAACAACTGGCAATTCAGCTACCCTTCACCTTCCTGGGTACCAGATCCCGTCTGCCTTCCTCCTCAGGTAGAAGTCGTTGGGTGTGGGAATCTGATATCAGCCAGACCTACGTTTAATCCTGCCTCCTCAACCTTCTGGCTGTGTTACCTCAGACAAGTTACTTAATCTTTCTGTACCTCAGTTTTCTTATCTGCAAAATGGGAAAGGATAATAACCATCTCCCACAGTGGCTGGGGAAATTAAATAAGACAGTACATTTAAAAATTTAAGAGTCATATCTGACACCCAATAGGTACTCATCAGCTTCACCTCCTTCTCCTGAAGCTTTTTCTTACCATTTCTTGCTCATTATACCTGATTATTGACACCTCCCCAGGGCTTCTGATGAGATGGTTGCTAATAGAGTCAATAGCTATCAGTCTGTAAAAGTGTCCTTGGGGAAATTTTAATCAATATTCCTAAGCTGAAACTCTTGTTTGAAGTCTTTACAAACACTAGGGGCTTTGGAGTATTTCAGTAAACACAATAGAGGTCTGTCGAATATACTTGCTAATTGAGCATTTGAAAGCACGTATGAGTGCCGGAGAGAGGGTGAGCGGGAGAGTGGTAGAGAGAGGGAGAGCCCCTGGAGATTCTGAGGACCTCTGTCGTGTGCACAAAAAACTGGTAATGGTGTACTCTTTTTTCCTCATTTCCTTTGTATTTTCTCTAAATGTTGCATCATGAGCATGTGTTACCAATTCAAAAATTACTTCAAAATTTCAGTGATGTTGGAATAAGGTTTTGATTTAAGTACTCTAGAAAGAGTTCTCCAGTGCCTTGAAGGTTAGTACAGCCTCCAAAGCGTTTGAATATGTGGACAAGGGCAACTGTGGCTCTTGGACCTGCAAACCACTGGCTATTAACAGCCAGAAGAAAAGATTCTAATTCTGTGGCTTCCTTGCCTCACAACACCTTGGAACCTCTTCCTTCAAGATTTGTAAAGTAACCCAGCACTGTTCAATGCACATTTCACAATCAACTCAAGTTACATTTCACAACAATCTTATTGGTGAGTCATCATTATTCATTTTTTACTTACCATAAAATTGAGCCTTAGAGAGTGTCCTCACTCTCACTAGCATGTGAGAGCTGACATCAAACCTGTTATAATCTTTTTAAAAATTACTTATTGAAAAAATTTGGCATGCAACATTGCATAAATTTAAGGTACACAGCATGTTACTTTGATACATTGCTATGTTGTTATCTGATTGCCATTGTAGTGATATTTATCATATTACACAGTCATAGTGTAATGTTGTCGATATTCATCATACTGTACATTAGATCACTATGGCTTATTTACTCTCATTACAAATTTGTACCCTTAAATGTCATCAGTCTCTTCACCCCACCCCCATCTCCTGGTAACCACCATTTTACTCTCTGGTGGATTGGGGGTTTGCTGTTGTTATTGTTCTTTTGTCTTGTTTCTTTGTTGTTGTTGTTGTTTTCAGTCCAAACCTGTTAGAGGTTTATTATAAAGATCATAGGTCTGTTACAAAGATTAAATAAATTAATGCACTGAAAGTCCTTAGGGCCCTGACTGCTGTGGCTGTTTGTTGGACATCATACGGGTTCTATTCCCAGTCAGGGCATTTGCCTGGGTTGTGCGTTCGGCCCCCCGTCAGGGCACACACAAGAGGCTGTGGACTGATGTTTCTCTCCCTCTCTTTCTCCCTCCCTTCGGTTCTCTCCAAAAATAAGTAGAATACTTTTTTAACAAGTGCCTGGAGCCAGTATTGTTCATAGTAACCTCCTCAAAGAAGGGCCAACGTTACGATTCTGGAGTTGGAGGAATTCTGTAAGTTAAAACATGACCAAGTCGTCAAAAGCACGTGAATTCATTCTAATAAACTGAAATGTAAGACAAGGTCACATTTATTCTATGACTAAGAGGCCTGTTTTCCAAGATAGCTTTCCCTTTTTTCCACTTCCTATGTGTGTCGTTTTCTTGAAGACCTCCTGCTACAGTTCCAAGTTGTGTCTCCCTCCAACCAACATTTTTGGTTTTCATCACAGAGATTTTTAACATTAAATCAGAGAAAAGCAACATTTTAAAATCCAGCCATTGGCATTGACCACCTTCCCCAGCACAAGTTTTGTTGCTGGATCATTATTCCTTCATGGTTTTCACTGGGCTTTCTACCTGTGGGAGGTGAGAACAGGCAAAGCGGACTTGCCGGGCAATTTCCCATTCCAGCTGGTTTGAGATCCTCCGTTTCCAGCATGTACAGGAATAGCAACCACATAGCTGCTTGCTATATAAAGCAAAGGAACGAGTAATATCAGAGCCTGAGTGACTGAAAGTACTCCATGTTTCTGCAGGCGAACGTCAGGCTCACGAAAATATAAAACAAGAGAGGAAAATACCTCCCGATCGCCACCAGAACTGCCCTGCCCAGTGTGACAGCCACTGGCCACATGTGGCTGTTGAGCTCTTGCAACGGGGCTGTTTTGCATTGAGATATGCTTTAGGTGTAAAATACATGCTGGATTTCAAAGAATAGTTAAAAACAGAATAAAATGTATCAATATATTTCTATTGATTACATGTTTAAAGAATAATACCTTGGTTATATTGGGTTAAATAATATAATTACAATCAATTGAATTGCTTCTTTTTTATTTTTTAAAATGGAGCTACTCGAAAAATTAAAATCACCTATGTGGCTTGCATTGTATTTCCACTTGGTAACACTGCTCTAGATGAAAACCTTCACTTTACCTTGATCTGACACTTGTCTCAAGTACTTAAGAAACATCAATATATAAAGTGACTAAATTCAAATCTAGTAATAAGTACATTTATTATATACCTACTAAGAGTGCAAAGATTAGTAACAGAGTTCTTGTCCTCAAGAAAAAAAAGGGGGGGTGGACTAAGATTGATCGAGTCCTATGCAGCGCCAGTCCCTGGCCACACACTGGACTCCAGCCCCGGGCCTTCTCTGCTTGGTGGAGGGTGGAGCAGGGCTGGTGAGGGAGGAGAATGTTTCTTGAAAGTGATCTAGGCATAGGCATTCTCTTCTCCATGATCTTCTCTCTACCCTTATTCATCAACACCCTCTTTCGAACTCTAACCTGTGTGTTTTAGTCCATTCTAGCTGCTACCACAAAATACCAAAGCAGGGCAGCTGATAAACAACAAATATTTTTCATAGTTCTGGAAGCTGGGAAGTCCAAGGTCATGGTGCCCACACGGCTGGGTTTAGGTGAAGGACTTCTGGGTTGCAGACTGCTGAATTTTCACTGTGTCCTCTCGTAGAATCAGCATGGAGCTCTCTGGAGTCGCTTTTATAAGAGCACTAATCTCATTCATGAAGGCTCCACCCTCATGACCTAGTCACTTCCCAAAGGCCCCACCTCTGAATGCCATCACGCTGGGCATCAGGATTTCAACCTATGGCTCTGGGGCTCCACAAACATTCAGACTAAAGCATTGTGTGACTCTCTCGAAAGGACCAAGTAAATGGGCAGGTGGTTGTGTGTTTTATTGTATATTCCAGTGACGAGACCTTTCTTTACTTTAAAATTTGTGAACCTTTGAAATCCTATGAGATGAAGTATCGCTTCTTGGCCTTTTGGCCAAGATCAAGTGAAGTCCTATGAGGTGATTAACCGCAAGGAGATGATGATGATGATGATGACTATGACAACGACAATACTAGGGGCATAGAAACCAAGTTATCTGCTTCTCAGTCATCTTGGTGTCCTATCATATAGCATCAGCAGAGTTTACTCTTATTTTCCTTGGAGGCAAAAGCAATTGTCCTTTTAGATTTATTTCACTTGGTAAGTATTGTTGTTTGACAAGTAATATGCTTTCATCTTCTCTATTTGCATCTCTAGCTGGCATCTCAGACTTAACATGTGGAAAACTGAATGCTGGATTTGCCATTCCTCCCCACCTGCTCCTCTTACCCTATTCCTGATCTCAGAAAATGGACACTCCACTCTTCCTTGTAATCAGGCAAAAAACCTTGGAGCGATCTTCCACTCCTCTCATTCTTTCATCCTGGCAGTTCTAGCTTCAAAATAACATTATTAGCTGGTCTTTAACCATTTCTCACCACCAAATGCCAATCCCCCTGGTCCAAACCATCGAGCAGGGCCTCCCTGGGATGGACACAGTGGTCTCTGTTCCCCTTCACTGGGCTCTCAGCACAGCAGCCAGAGTAACCCTAACAGACCTTAGATCATATCTCCTCTGCTCAAAACCCTCCAAGATGAGAGTGAGAACAGTCAAATCTCTTCCATGGTTCCCACAGTCCCATGCTCAGGGACTTCAGCCATATTGGACTTCTTGCGATTCCTCAAAACAACAAGGAGTCTCAACTTCAGCCCCCCCCCCCCCCCGCCAAAATGCTCTTCTTCCACTATCTGCCAAGCTCACTGTCACCCCGCCTTCAGGCTTGACCTCATCTGCCTCCTCTTCGATGAGGACTTCCTTGGCCAAAATACTCCCTCCTCATTTTATTTTTGTCTATAATCCTTATCGCCAGTGCGTATATCATGCCTTCCACTCACTTGTTTTATCTCCCCCAAATAAGACCTAAACTCCACACAGGTGGAGACCCCATTTTATTCAGTGCTGTCATCCCAGTTGTTAGAATAGCGCCTGCCACAAAATAGATGTTCAATGAATAGTTGTTAATGGTTGATTAAAATTTTCAGATGAGAATAATGAGGCACAGAGCAGCTCAGTTTTAGGCCAAGTTTACAGGACTAGTAAATACAAGGGTCAGGGTGAGAACTCAGCCGGTGGTCATTTCACTCCCTCAGTCTCGTTGGGGAGATAAGAGGGGCTCCTTATCCAACCAGGGGAGCTGGTGGGCTGGGCTGTGCTGGCTGTGGGGGAAGCACACCCCCATTCAAATGGAAATCCTGCTAGAGGTACTGAGCTGAAACAGAAACCGCAGTCTTGGCAGCACTGATGACAGTCTCTGAGATAAGGAATGTAACAGGAAGGCATATGATGATGCTGTCCTGTTTTAAGGCTGACTTTAACTATTTTTCTTTCAGCTGTAGCTTTCTGGGGATAACGAATGTACCATATGTCTGTATCTCCAGGTTCCCATACAAATTAGGCAACTAAAAATGCTCGATGATTAAAACAGATTTCTGCTTGTTTCCATGGGAAATCAACCGCCATGAACCCTTAGGAAACAGGAGGGAGAGTGTGTTCAGCTCGAGGTGTTCTCTGGCCAGTGGCTGCCCTCTGTCTGCTGCCCTGGCTCCAGTCCACAGCTGTTCAAAAGGCTGGACAGGTGAGACACTCTCCTAGTATGCTCACCTGGCTGGTGGCCAAAAGACCCTGCAAAGGCCAGCCTTCTCATCCTACTCCTTTCAGTGTCCATCACCAGGGGGCTGGGCTCTGTATTCCCGTCCTGTTGTGTTAGGTCCTCAGCCAAGCACGCGAGGAAGAGCACCTTACTAATGACAAACGGACACTTGGGAATGCAGGGTCACCACCTCATCGGTGTCAGCGTGGTTTCAGCACATTTTGAGTTTTCTAGGTGATCTTCCAGTGGACAGAGATGTGCCCCATAAAGGATTCTTGCTGGAAGAGCCCCTGCTGGCTGCTAAAAACTAGACAGTTAATTCAGGGGAGTGGGGGGCGGGGAACTTTCTGAAAACACAGGCAAGTGTGTTCTGCACAGCTGTGCCGAGTGATGTTTCTAGGAGGCTGTGATGATGCCTTGTTCCCGCTGGCCCCAGCACCCACTTGTCTGAAAGAGACAACGCTGAGAGAAAAGGCTAGAAAAAGATTTCAGCATCGCCTTGCCAGTGGCAATCTCTGATTTGTCTGCAGAAAATTGGTTCAGCAGCTTACTTTACCTTAGCTGAGGGTTGAGTAACATGATACCCCCCCACCACACACACACACAGACAAATTGAGGGGGGAAGATAACTTTTCTCTGCTTTCTTATCCCAGAATGTGACATGGAGATGTCAGGGCGAAGCCCAAAACCGTGCACTCAGCAATAAAATTGAGTGTAGAGAGACAGCCCTAAATAACAATGTTTATTCTCTAACTTACTAGCTGTGAGACCTCAGGGAACTTAGAGTTGCTACCGAGGATGTAGACAATGCAGAAGTTTCCAAATTTTTGTATGTAACATACCCATTTACTTGTAACTGTTTAGCTAAGATTAGTCGCCTTGTCTAGGTGGAATGTTTTTCAAAGAAACTGGAAGGACTCATACTATCTTCTGCCAAAATAAACTATTGGTAGAACTTCCAGGAATTAAGACCATAGATCACAATGCATTCCACATGCCTTCCTCTAGACCAGTCAAAATATTTTGACTCCTGTTGTCTTCAAATGACTCATAGGCAAGATTCTTTAGCATGAGGCCATCCTAACAGGTTGTATGTAAGCCAAATTAGAGGAAATAGTATTATTGTTTTGTGGTCCCAGGGAAACTTATAATAAATCAGTCTATTACTGCTGGAATACACAAAATCACAATTTGGTGACTTGATCTATTTCTGTAGATTCCGTAACAACTACTCAGGAAACCTCTGTTCTGTTTTTATCCCAACCCAGTTCTGACACTGACTACCCAGAGTTGGTGCAGCCTCCACAGTTTAAGGGCAAAGAGCTCCACAGGACTGTCCCCACTGCAGATGCCCCCACTGCAGATGCCCCCGCTGCAGATGCCCCCACTGCAGATGCCCCCGCTGCAGATGCCCCCGCTGCAGATGCCCCCGCTGCAGATGCCCCCGCTGCAGATGCCCCCGCTGCAGATGCCCCCACTGCAGATGCTAGCCTTGGGAGGCCCCCAGGCCACCCACATTTTGGGCCAACCAACTACAAATTCAAGGGTTCCATGATGCCCTCAGATTTGATAATTCACTAGAATGACTCACAGAGCTCAAGACAGTGCTATACTTATCACCACAGCTTTACTTTACTTATAGACGATGGGTAGAAAATAGACAGGGGGAGGGCAAGAATAGTGTGGGAAATATAGAAGCTAAAGAACTTATGACAAGCCCTGGCTGGTGTAGCTCACTGGATTGAGCATGAGCCTGCAAACCAAAGTGTCACTGGTTCAATTCCCAGTCAGGGCACATGCCTGGGTTGCAGGCCAGGTCCCCATTAGTGGGGCACAGGAGGCAACCACACATTAATGTTTCATTCCCTCTCTTTCTCCTTCACTTCCCCTCTCTCTAAAAGTAAATAAATAAAATCTTAAAAAAAAAAAAAGTACTTATGACACATGACATGAACTAAAGGGGGTATGTAGGGTGGAGGGGAATGAAGGGGGAAATGGGACAACTGTAACAGCATAATCAATAAAATATATTTTTTTAAAAAGATATAACTCAAGACAGCCAAATGGGATGCCTAGGGCCAGGTATAAAAAATGCAGACCTCCTGCACCCTGTCCCCATGGAGGCAGGGCATACTACCCTACAGGCACATCTATGAGTTCACCAACCAAGAAGCTCCAGTGAGCCTCAGTATCTAGAGTTTTTATATGGCTTTCATTACATAGACATGGTTGATGAATCACTGGCCACATGATTGAATTCAATCTCCAGCCCCCCAAACCCCCCTCCCTGAGGAGGCCAGGCTGACCCAAAGTTCCAACACACTACTCACACAGTTGGTCTTTCTCAGGTCCAGCCTCCGTTCTGAAGCTATCTAGAGGGCCAACTGAGTCACCTCATTAACTTAACAAAGATACTCCCCACCCCCAGCCCCCCAAACCCCATCACTCAGGAAATTCCAAACATTGTAGGAGCTCTGTACCAGGAACCAGGCACAAAGATATTTTTTGTTATACCATAGTCTCCTATTATTTACAAATCATCAGGGATTTTAAGTTTAAGCTTTATCCTTTGGGCAGTGGGGAGTCAGTTAAAGCAAGTTGAAATTATCATTGACTGAGCAGCTGCTGTGGAGCAGGCATTCATAATGTACGTGCTGAGGGAAGGACTTCTGGAGGATAAGGTAGAGGATTGTGTGGAGGGGGGTCTGGAGGAGGCTAAGACAGGGAAGACTGGGAAGAAGGCAGCAGCACTGTGTAACCACAAAGTAATGAGAGCTGAAGTAGGGGAAATGGAAAGGGAGGGACTTGAGAGAGATTTCAAAGGAAGAATGACAACCTGACACTTACCATTTGAAGTGTCAGGTCAATTACAGAAGACTATACAGTGGCCAAGAAGTTAAAACTACTTGAAGAGTTCAACTACTTTCTAAAGATATCCAAGTAATATTGGTAAAGTGGCTCCTCTGTGATTAGCAGAACTTCGTATTTTAAAGATTAAAAAGTCAACCAACATTTAAGATCTTCGTATTTTATCTCTTGAACAAACTTTAGGACCCTGGCCCTGATTGTAACGCCATGTTCATCGGTTCTTCCGAACGAAAATGGTGACTCCCCTCGTGTGCACATGGAAGAGCTGTTTGTTTTAAAATGAATATTGTCATTTTTTAACCTTTCAAGAAATTTGTTCACTTTTGAGTACAAGGTCTTCCCTGTCCTTGCAGATCACAAATGCATGAAGGGGCTGAGGGATTTGGGGTGTACTCCTGTGTAAGGCCTGTGCAAAAGAGAACCTGTAACACTGAAGTGTTAAAACTGGGTCTTTCTTCCTGCAGGCAGATTTCGGGGTTTACATTATTGGAGGGAGGGGATAAATTATGATTATTTTAGTCATCATTGCTATATTAAATTGAAATAGTAAAAAATAATATACAGTTTATTCAGGCAATAAGAACTCATATGTTTACTTAAAAATTATTACATATCAAGTTACAAGATGTTTATCGCTAAGAAAGCTGGCAACTCTTTTTTTTTAAGATTTTATTTATTCTTATTTTTAGAGAGAGGGGAAGGGAAGGAGAAAGAGAGAAAGGGAACTATCAATGTGTGGTTGCTTCTCATGTGCCCCCTATTGGGGACCTGGCCTGCAACCCAGGCATGTGCCCTGACTAGGAATTGAACTAGCAACCTTTTGGTTCGCAGCCCGCACTCAATACACTGAGCTATACCAGCCAGGGCAAAAACTGCCATCTCTTTATGTTTGTTAATATCCTTTTAAAAATTTTGAAGAACAGATTCCTCCTGTGACATTATATTAAAATAATTAAATCAACAAATAATTTTTGAACCTACTATATGGGAAACAAGAAAAAATGTAAAGTGTTAAAAAGAGATACATTTAGCTGTTTAATATTAATAAAAATTAACATTTATTACATGTTTATAATGTATCAGGCACTGTGCTAAGGCACATTCACTAAATTATCTAATCCTCACAACCACACTATGAAGTATGTAGGTACTATAATTATCCCCATTTACCTATGGAGAAACTGAAATTCAGAGAGGATAAGTAACTTAGCCAAGTTCTCACTTGGAAGATGAAAAGATAATTAATTACTGTAAGAATTTACTGTAATGAAAATGTTAGAAAAGCTTTATGGAGACAAGATTCGCATAGGACATTTAAAGACTGATGGGAGTTGGAGAAGAGTGGAGAGATGCAAAAAGGGAACAAAGAGGAATTGGAAGATGGTATGAAGACATGTACAAAATCAAAGAGGTAGAAAAGATCAACAAAGCCACCAAAGGCATGTGTAAATTTGACTGGAGTGTCCCCTCAGTGAACAAGTGCAACATTTAGGAAGGTGATTTTGTCAAAAAAGTTGGGTCTGTAGGCACTCAGTTATTGTATAAGTTATAACAGCATGCAGTAAAGGTTAAAACTCAGATAAATGCAAATCCTTTTAGTTAAGGAATTACACTATTTCTATGCAGCTACTTGAGGTCTCACAAAGGTCAGGACATGGATTCATACTTGTTTCTCTTCAACCTCTAGATCAGGGGTGTCAAACTCATTTTCATCGGGGGCCACATCAGCCTTCAAAGGGCTGAATGTAATGTCAACTCCTTAACAGTTAAGGAGTAGTTACATTTACACAGTCCTAAAATTATTTCGGCCCTTTGAAGGCAACCGCGAGGCTGATGTGGCCCCTGGTGAAAATGAGTTTGACACCCCTGCTCTCGATTCATTGGAGATCTGAGGCACAGAAAGGCAGAAAGTCCCACTCAACTCTTGGTCCTTCAAAGCCTTGTCAGGAAAAGGGAAAAATACCAATCTTCACAAAAGTTGTTCAGTGAAGGCCATGCTGATTCGTTCATTTTCTTGTGAAAGTGGTGGCAGCAGATGTAGAAGTGCATCATGCTCCTGCCCCTGAAACGTGTCCCATGACATTGTCCTCAGTGGCCAGAACACTGAACAGACCTAACACTGCAGAGAGTTTTACATGAAACCGTCCTATCACTAGTTTTCTGAACTATTTTTGGAGTTTCAGAGGCTGGGCAGCAATCTACAAATTCTGTATGATTTCCTCATCATTCTAAGTCATAGTCAAGACAAAATTTTAGAGTTCCTTTCCCGTTGAAGTCCTCAGAAGGCCCCCACAATTTTCCACCTGCACGGTCCTTGGGAAATTGGCTGGGGTAAGCTGCCAGTCTGGTGCGAGGAAAAGCATTGTGATGCGATGGTCAGTTCAGACAGGGTCACAATGTGCCTGTGTGGGGACTGGAAACTGCGGGTGATCTGGGGACTGGTAATAACACCACGATTGATCACGAAGAAAGAACTGATAACATTAAAAATGCTGTTGCTTTTTTCTCCTTGTCTGGGTATAGACTTAAAGACAAACCCAAACACTGTTTATTTATTTTAGATTATTTAATGATTTTTCAAATGCATCTGATGTCAGGAGTTTAATACATCAAAAGCTTATGTGGAACATTTCAAGGTGTAAATTTGATTAGAGTGTCCTTAACTGGAGCATCTTGCTACTCAAAATGAGCTACACAATATTTTCCGTCTCAGTCAACGTGGGCTAATGGCCCACATGATTCACCCTTAATGGTCCTGAAATACATTCCTTACAGAGAGATGAAGAACAGCACATTGTATCTGGGAAAATAATGGTCTAGAGATAAAACTCCAAAGAAGCAAGAAAATTGGCATTTATTTCTTTTAAACATTCCAGGTGGAAAAAGAATCCCATTTTCTAGCTGTTTAAAACATTCTCACGTTAGGAGGCAGGCAGGCAGTGGTGAGAGTGTGGGCTTTGGAGCCAGGTGGCCAGGGTTCCACTCCCGGTCCTGTCACTTACTGGCAGCATGACCTTGGGCAAGTCACATTTCCGATCTGGGCTTCAGGCCCCCATCAGCGCAATGGGGACAGTGATATACCTGCTCCATAGAGGTGCTGCATGGGTCAAATGGAAAAGTATAAGTAAAAGGCTTCAAAACATGCCTTGCGCAGAGTACTCAGCAAATGTTAACGTACTGCCCTATAATAACATTCAAATCAGGTCACAAAGGTAGCAGCCTGCCTCTTCAAATTTCCAGACCAGGATTCTCCCAACCTAATTACTGTTATATTCTAAAGTCCCTGAAAACCTTTCAAGCACAAAATGTTTGTTTCAAAGCAATTGATCAATAGCATAATTATAGGAAGTACAATTCTGAGTTTTGATTTAGTCGATAAAATCAGTTAGTATGAAATGACATCAGAGCAAATGTAAACAGACTGTTGCCGGAAGCATTGTACAAGCTGAGGAATATTGTTGACATTCAGGAAATCTGGATGTTTTCATTTTTCTAAATGCAACCGCAATTGTTTTCATTTTGTGGTAAAATGATTCTCCCTTTGGTCACATGAAGCAATTTATCTTATCTGAACCCTAGTCTTTTCCTCCTTCTACATTGCTTTTGGAAGCAATCAGTACAATTACCTCAAGTACTCCCCCCGGCCCCCACAAATCCATTATAAGATTCATTGAGAATTAATTTTTAAATCCTTTAAAAAAACAAGATAGATGTAAATATTTTGCAATCATTTTAATGAAATGTTATCATGTTGGACAAAAATTCATGGTGCCTTCTTTGATATTCCGTAATCAGACTGCATCAACTAAGACTAGCTTTCTGTTGAATGTTCCCCAGAAACAGAAGGGTGGCTATAAGTGCTACAACAAGCCGAGAGAAGCATTCATAGGAGGGAGTGTTCACAAGACCAGGGATGATTCAGGGAGGGAGAACATCTAAAGATATAAAGTTATTCTACCAATGTTCAATTTGCAGAGGGGAAAAAGCCAGTTATTATCAAATAGTATGAAAGGTCTAAGACTTTACTCCTTGCAAGCTGAAAAACTAGCCTGACACAGTTTCTCAGATGCTGGTAGAAGACATGAAATTCCTAAATCAGATGAAAGCAAGTTTGATATTCACAGCAAAAGCAGTAACCATAGTATCAGCATTTTTGTGTCAGTTCCTGGAGCCCCAACATAGTAACAGGTTGTGTTATAGGAGAGGAACCACGAGCTCACGGAATGTGAACTTTTTATAATGAGTGTGAGTGTGCCCGTGCTTTGCCCTGGAGAGAAACATTATTGCACTGGACAGTGAGTGTGCTTGCCCTTGGCTCACAAGAAGTGCAGTGCCTTGCTCACTGTGTGTGAGAAGTAAGATGTGCAGAAATACTAGAGACCCATGGAAAACTGTCTCCCAACAGTCATTAATAAATAAACTATCCTACGCCCATCTTTGAGTGCTCGGAGTATATGTGTTTGTCTTACACTAATTTTAACCATTTCTAAAAGGATGTCAAAGAAACCAGAGGCTAATAAGAATACGTAAAGACAAGGGAAGATTCCTCAGTGTAAAAAAAAAAAAATAGGGTTACACTATTACCAGGAAGAATTGATGCTATCTGTCCTATTACAGATGACAGGCACTCTATTATGGCTGTTTGTAAAGAAAATAGCTGCAGAAAACATATTCCGAGAGAGCTTATCTTGGTAAGCACTCATTAAATGAGTTAATAAAGCATATCATTTCCTTCTCTTTAAAAAAAAAGTTTTATGAAGGTTCTGTCGTCCTTAACTCTAGAATAACAATGCAGGTATTCTATTCTGAGAGATTTTTGTTCTTCTTGCAATGTTGATAGATGCGACCAAGGAAACAGTTCCATGATCAAATAAAGGTAGAAAAATGCTAGATCCAGCAAAGTTAACAGTATTTTTAATGCAGAACTTCTCAAAGCCCTAAGCATGTTAATATGCATGATTAATCTCTAGGAAGGATATAGTATTCCCCAAGGGAGTTGGACCACAGGATGCCTACTTCTCAGGGTATTCAACAGTAGAGCTCTAGAAAGCTGCGTGGAAATGTCTCAGCAGAAGAATGATGTCTATCTCACTGGCGATGGATGGTGGAAGACAAAGATGCTTTGGGAAGTTTGTGAAGATGTTGCCTGACTAGTCCGCCCTGCTTTAGACAGATTTCCCACAGAAAGCAGAAATGGATGCCTTCCTGCTTCTTAGATTACATGTGGGTGATTATTTCCATTACTGATTACAATCTAAGAAATATAAATATGTATTAAGATTAATGTGAAAAGTTTTAGCACTAAACAAGTCCTAAGAAATCGCCTATTTTAACCCCTTCATTTCAGAGAAGGAGACTGAGCTCCCAAAGATACTAAGAGGCTTGTTCCAAGTCACAAAGTTAGTCAATGGCAGAGCCACACCTGGAATTCAGGACTCACTAATCCCAGTTTATGTTCTTTTCACAAATAGCAATAACAGTGATGATTAATGATCCCTATCATTGATACTGACAAAGTAAACCAGGAGTTCTTCTTGCCCTCCTTCCCCGAGAGAAGTAAATGGCATGAGTAAATTTAGGAAATTAATAAATGGACTTCAGAAAGACTCAAAAAATATATCTTGTGTGGTATCTTCAGAGCATCTGAGCATAGTTATAGCATTTCTAAGTACACAAAGCACCAACCATGATACTGGTCTTTTGAAGAGAGAGTCATGTTTACACGAGTAACAAGAGCATCTTCAATTTCACTACTCCGGTAAGGTTTCTTGAGCCATCGATCTTTACGCCTCAGAAAGAGAAGTTTCTTAGTGAGAGGAAAAAAGCAATTCCTTAGGCTTGAAATTATGTGCTTTGTCAGGGCTGATGTCACTGAAATTTGAAGCAAGTCAGTGTTAAACTGGATCTGAGATGTTCTATAGCACATCCTATATACATAATATAATATGGTGTTAAGAAATGGCTGAAAATTTTGAGTCCTGTGAAAAAATGAGTTACCTTCCTTAGCAGATGTATTTTTAACCTACTTTTTTTTAATAAATAAGCAAGTTCTAAAACCCCTTAAGAGTATTTCATTATCTTTAGCATAATTCAGTTCATGGCTAGAGCCAGTCATTTGTCGATTTAATTAATGAGTTAATAATACATGAAAGTTCTTAGATCAGAGTCTGTATGTGCTAAATAATGGCAAGCAAATATTATTGAGTAAGATTTAGTTATAACAGTGATATTTGGGTACAAAAAAATCACTGCCAAGAATGTCAAACTAATTTTTTCCTTTAAACTTATACTGCATATATCTATCAGGTAAAAGCCACTTATTTATCACTGGCCCGTATAAACGACGACTCTAAGAATGAGGCTCTCTGCCTGGTATGTTTCACATTGCCTAAACTCAGAGCCACAGAACTTCATGGTCTTTCCTTAAGAAGTTTGCTTTCAATCATAAACTGCTTTTCAGTTAACGCTGAGCTGTAACATCAACCCATGAAGGCACATTTAGGGTGTGAGCACACTATAGGGAAAACACAAATAAATGCAATTTCAAAAGCTACTGAACAAAATCATTAACCTTACTGAATATACTTGATAGATTCAATTTAAACATAAATATACCTTTGCCATTGTGATTAAGAAATTAAGTACGAGAACTCTGAAACGAGACTTGCCTGGGTCCAAATCCTAACTCTTCCACCACTGGTCACATGACCTCTGGCTAGTTACTTGATTATAATGCGCCTCAGTTTTCTCCTCTGTCAACAGGAGAAACTAACACTGCCTGCCTAGTGAAGAGCTGCGGTCATTGAATAAGATAAGATACATAAAGCTTGGGTGCACTTAGCACATAGTGTGTATTTACTAAGTGCTTATTCATTATTATTATTTCCAAAGAGTATCTCACAAGTTAGTGGAACCAACCACTTCTATCCTCTGCGTGTGTGTGTGTGTGTTGCAGAGACATAAGATATAAAGGGATTTTAGAAGATTTGACCTAAAGTTTTGTAGTATTCTAATTTTAGGTTATCAGCACCACCACCTTCGCCTCTGGCACAAATTCCCCTGCTATTTTAGGGTCAAGACCACATTTTACCACATTACCTCTTGGGCCAATGTCTCACAGGACATTTTCTAGAGGAGGTTTAATTCTCCCTATCCTAGCATTTTTTAAATATATTTTATTGTTTATGCTATTACAGTTGTCCCATTTCCCCCATCATTCCCCCCACCCTGCACACCCCCTCCCACCCACATTCCCCCCCTTAGTTCATGTCCATGTGTCATAAGTTCTTTAGCTTCTACATTTCCCACACTATTCTTGCCCTCCCCCCGTCTATTTTCTACCCACCGTCTATGCTACTTATTCTCTGTACCTTTTCCCCCTCTCCTCCTGCCACTCCCTGTTGCTAACCCTCCATGTGATCTCCATTTCTGTGTTTCTGCTCCTGGTCTAGCTGTTTGCTTAGTTTGCTTTTGTTTTAGGTGTGGTTGTTAATATCTGTGAGTTTGCTGTCTTTTCACTGTCATATTTTTTACCTTCTTTTTCTTAGGTAACATTTCATATAATAAGGGCTTGGTGATGATGAACTCCTTTAACTTGACCTTATCTGAGAAGCACTTTATCTTCCTTCCATTCTAAATGACAGCTTTGCTGGATAGAGCAATCTTGGATGTAGGTCCTTGACTTTCATGACTTGGTATACTTCTTTCCAGCCCCTTCTTGCCTGCAAGGTCTCTTTTGAGAAATCAGCTGACAGTCTGATGGGAACTCCTTTGTAGGTGACTGTGCCCTTATCCCTTGCTGCTTCTAGAATTCTCTCCCTCATTTTAATCTTGGCTAATGTAATTATGTTGTGCTGTGGTGTGGTCCTCCTTGGGTCCACCTTCTTTGGGACTCTCTGAGCTTCCTGGACTTCCTGGAAGTCTATTTCCTTTGCCAGATTGGAGAAGTTCTCCTTTATTATTTGTTCAAATAAGTTTTCCACTTGCTGCTCTTCCTCCTCCCCTTCTGGTACCCCTATAATTCAGATGTTGGGACATTTAAAGATGTCCTGGAGGTTCCTAAGCCTCTCCTCATTTTTTTTTTTTTTTTTTTGAATTCTTGTTTCTTCCTCGTTTTTTGTTTGGTTGTTTCTTTCTTCCTTCTGGTCCACTCCATTGATTTGAGTCCCAGTTTTCCTCCCATCACTATTGGTTCCCTGTACATTTTCCTTCATTTCACTTAGTGTAACCTTCATTTTTTCATCTAATTTGTGACCAAAATCAACCAATTCTGTGAGCATCCTGATCACCAGGGCTTTGAACTGTGTATCTGATAGGTTGGCTATCTCTTGGTTGCTTAGATGAATTGGCTCTGGGGCTTTGATCTGTTCTCCTGTTTGAGAGAGAGAAACCAAAAACCCATTTTTGGTTTTTTGTTTTTCATCTGGTTGCCCCTGTTACGTAGTGAGGGGCGGAGCCTTAGGTGTTCACCAGGGCAGGGCAGCCCAGTTGCTGGGTTCTGACGCTGTATGTGGGGGCGGGGTCTGAGAGGGAACAATGGTGCTTGCTCTGCTCTGTTGGATTTCAGTCCCTTCCGCCACTTTCCCCAAGCAAACTGGGCCTTTCTGGTGCTGATTTCTTTGTGAGTGGGCTTGTGTACATTCTAGGACCCTGTGGGTCTCTCCAACGATCTCTCCTGTGAGATCAGTTGGGAGTCTCTCCCGGCACCTCAACCCCACAAGTGTTTTCAATTGGTGTTTTTCGGTTTTATTTCCGGGTGCTGGGGCCTGGGTTATGAGGTCTGTCTCGCTCCCCGTTTTCACCTGGATTATCCATGCACAAATGTGGGACTGCCTGGTCAAGGACTGCCTCCTTGCTCGGCCTCACGGAGTCTGCCTGTTGCCACCCTGTGCCCGGGGTCCACTAGTTGCCACCTGTGCGCCTGCGGTGTGCCAACCTCGGCTTTTTCCTACCGATACTCCGCCCCTCTTAATGGTCTGGATGAATGGCTGTCGGACTTCGGTACTGCTCAATTTTCTATCAGTTCTGGTTGTTTTCTTATTTCTAAATCTTCGTTGTCCTTAATTTTGGTTGTGCATGCGAGGAGGCACAGTGTGTCCACCTATGCCTCCATCTTAGCCGGCAGTCCTCCTTGTCCTAGCATTTTTAATGGCATAGAGTCAAAGACTTCAAAATTGTTGCTGCAGGTGGGTTTTATCTTGCAGCTCTTCATTTAGAAAGTGCTAATGGTTGCAACAGTGTTAAGAGCTGAAACTTAAAACAAAAATGTTTTCTGCTACCTCAGGATCCTTGCCACAAATCTCAGAATTAGTCTGTGGAGCAGATGTGCACAGGGTGGTCAAGGAACGCTGGTGGTATTGGTTTAGAATTAGATTTTACTTTCACTATTACTAGGCAGGATCAACTGACATCAAGTACAAAACAAAGCAAAAATGGCCTTAACGAACAAAGCCAGCACTGCAAAAGCAAGGCTTAAGTGGATGTGTGTACATAATAGTGCATTTTAGTGTGAACTCTTTGTGACTAAAGAATTCATGCAGGTTCTAGAGCCTTTAGTTTAATGCAGGCTATACTGAAAGTCGGAACCAGTACAACAAACTGAAACACTTTAAAAGTCATTCTTTCAGCATTGAATACCAGGCTCTATGCTAAGTGTTGACATAGCGATGAATAAAGATCCAGTGGTAAAGCAAAAATGCAGAGATAAGTAGCAAGTTCTGTGAGAGCACAAGGAAGGGTGAATTACACTTGTCTGGAGCCTGCAGAGGCTTCACAGGGAAGGCGGCTTTTGAAACATGCCTTCAAGGAATGATATAACCCAGCCTACATTCTAGCTAACAACCCTGTAGCTAACAACAGTGTAATATAATTACCATGTCCATAGCTCCACTAGAGGGGTTGCAGATATTTTTTTCTAGAACCTTAAAAAGTAGGTATTAATGTTCTAATAGACAGATGGGGAACCAGGGTTCAAATTAAGTTCACAGTCGCATAGCTGCTAAGTAGTGGACCCAGGATTTGAGCCCCGATCCGTCTGTATCATCATGGCCCTGAACGCCCAGGAAAATCTACTTTGCTTGCTATTGCCAACCACTACATGGTTAATTGGTAACTATGTAGAGTCTAAGTGCGCGAAGTCATTCTAGAAGGCCAGCTAGAATGTCAAACTTTGGCCTGAAGAATTGGGTATTCAGTGAAAGGTCAAGATGGTGGCTTCGTATAGACACACAGTGCCCTCTCCTTTCTCTGAACTCCAATTATGTTTAGTTTGAAATTGTTTATTGTGGTTCATGTGCGTGCCAGGTTCCCTCTCCCATGCCCTGTGAACACCTCATGTTAGAGAATATGCCTTATACTTCTTTGAGACTCTCAGGGTCCAGCATTCACACAAGTTGGCTGACTGATTGCTGATTCACCTGGTGCTTTACTGAGGACTAAGTGAATATTGAATTGAGTTAGGTTGACTGGGGTGAGGTGATTAGGCTTAAGGTTTACATGCTATACAATAACATTTAAAAATAGTGACCTAAGCAGCATTACATAGTGATTTTCAGACTAGTGCCTCTCAGACTTTAGTGTGTATGTGAATCACCTGACCACATGTAGAACTATTTAGTTCATCCTATTAGAAAGCAGGCACAGAGTAGACAAAACTATTGCAATTAAGCAGGAGGACGGACGGAGCAGGGAGACTCAACTTGTGGGGTCCATATCCCATTCCCAAACCTTGTTGCTGTTCTCAGTCCTTCCGCTTTCAGGGCGATGAAGAGTAGTAATAAGGGTACATTACAGCTACCCTTATTGAGTATTTACAATGTGCTTAGCACTGTTCTTGCTGCTTTAAGCATGTTATCTAATTCTCATAATACCCTATAGCAGTTAGATCACTGATGATTTAAAACAAAAAAAAGTAGCAATTACTTCTTTATTGACACAAGAAGAGAAGTATTCCTGGTTCTTCTGAATCCAAAGTCTAGGGCTGAATCTTCCTTGACTCTGGGTAGCGTGGGAGCATTTCAGGGATGCCTAAGCTTAAGGTCAGGGTTCCAATGGTACAAGAGGGACAGAGGTGTGCTCAGAGAGCCCTTGCAGGACAAGGCTCATCACAGGCGGTTTGTGCCCTTAGTGCTTGCCTCGTGGAGTCTTTAAATACATTTTGGCGCTGAACACACCTCCCAGAGTACCTGGTGGCTTGCAAGGTACTTGAAATGTTTAGCAAATTTCTGTAGAAATACTACAAGAATTTTTCCACCTGATGTCTAGGAGGAAGGCCCCACCCTAGATTTTTGTCTCCATCTAGGTTAATTAAGGCTGGTGTTGGAGCTATCTCCCAAGGGCTAAAAGGATTTAAAGTGTTTTTCTGCAAGTGGAAGAGCAAAAACAGTACTGGAATTGCAAAAGTGTAGGAGTTTTCCAGGTGAGCTGGGGTGGGGGGAGCAGTTAATGCCCAAGAGAACAACTTTTGTACACATTTTCATTTTGACTTGCAAGTAGAAATGGGTTAAAGGAGGTGCCTGCTTTCTTAAGGCTTGCTGTGTAAGAACAAACCAACCAGTGAAAGATGATTACTCGTCTATTAATTGCTCTATTCATGCACATCAGTCTTCTCCTGGCTGCCAGAACAGAGCAATTTTTAATTTTTGGTGCTTGTAAAATGGCTGGTATTGATGAGGCATCCCGGAAGGCTTTATATTACTTAGTAATGTTGTCTGTACATTTTTCCATATAGAGTGTTGGCTACTTTCAAGAAGGCAGAGTTTACTTTTGCATCCTGAAATTGGGTAGGGGAGTGTGGAGAAGAAAAGCACGGTTCAGAGCAATAAGAAAGAACCTCTCCCCCATACTCTTCAACCACAGGTGGTTTTGACGTGCACAGTCAACTCCTCTATGCACATCATGAACTTACAGGCAGCGCGTTCAACATCAGCGTCCCGGGATCCTGCTGCCAGGATATCAGGGAGCCCGGCTGTCCCTGTCCTGGCATGTAGGGGTTCCTGCCGGAAAGGAGACTGGAGTGTCAAAGGGCTGATGGGCTTCATGGCCCAGGGAAATTAGCTTTTGGCTTCCTCTTTCTCCGTCTACCTCAAAGCGTCCCACGATCACTCCCACGCGGGGAGCGAAATAAGGCGGCGGGATTATGTCTACTGTGACCTGGGTCCTTTCTAGGAGTTCCCAAAAGGGCTATTTTTAGTGGTAGCTGCCCCCTCTAACTTACCCCCCGGGGAGCAGCTGCGGTAACAGAGCGGATGCTGTGCACCGGGAAGCCTCCGGAATTCCGCGCGTAGTTAGGGATGGGTGTGGGGGGTGGGGCGGGGGCGGGGGGATGTCACTCACTATTCCTTGCGGATTCCCAGGGCAGAGCCACCAGGTGGGCGGATCAGAGGCCTGAATGACCCCGAAGCAGCGGGGCGATTCCGTCCGCACATCCTGAAGAAAGTGCACAGCGCCAGGCGGCAGCCCTCAACGGCTAGTCGCTGGCGCAGGGTGGTCTCTGCAGTGGAGGAAGCGCCCAGCACGGCGCTCTGCGTCACAGCGGGGCTGGGACCACGGGGCTGGCGGGCGGCGGCGGCGGCGACCCCGGGGCGGGACGCTGGGCGGCGCTGGCTGCCGCTGGCGGGGCTGCATGCGGGGCGGTGCTGGGGGCGGCACCGTCGCCCGGGGGCGGTTGAGAGGGGAGGGCTGCGGGGCCGGGCGTTAGCTGCGTCCCGCTCGGAGCCCGCGAAGAGGACCTGGAGGAAGGCGCCGCGGTGGCCGCGGGCGCAGTGCTCCGGAAGCAGCAAGCCATGATCAGCGGCCCCGCGGGCGACCCTGCTGTCGCTGGCGGCCACTGAGCCCGGCCGGGAGACATCTCTTGGCTCCCCGGTACCCTCCGCAGTCGCAGTCGGGAGGGTGCCCCTCGCACGCAGAGGTAAGGGCGGGGACCGCAGAGGGATGGAGCGGGGCGGCCCGCGGAGGACCGCGGGATCGGTCCACTAGGTGCACCGGGGCCAGGACTTGCCCGGCTTCGCTCCTCCCTACCTTCTCCCGGCTCTCGGGGAGGCAGAACGTGGTCGCCTGCCCAGCGTGTGGTCCCTGAGCCCTACACGGCAGGGCACAGAGACCCGCCAACCCCTGCTCCACCCATCCCAAGCTTCCGGACGTGGGTCCCCAGCCTGGCGCCAAGCGCAGCGCGGCCGCGGCAGGTTCTGCGGACTTGGGGGATGGGAGTGGGCGGATGCAGAGAAAACGGGGTCGACCCTGGTGGTCGTGGTTCTTTACTACCTTAAAAATTCCCTAGACTTTAGAGCCTGCCCCTTCTGGTCTACTGACCCCTTGCCATCCCCGAGCCCCTGAAGTTAACACTTCGGGGACAGAGGAATTTGAAGGTCTCTGAAGGGACCGAGAGCGTGGTGCAGCTCCCTTGCAGGACCGGAGGAGACAGAGGGTAGAGCCAGATCGCGGCCCCACGAGCCAGGTGTCTAGGCCAGGACTGCTGCCTTGAACCCAAACTCAGGCTCCGTCGTCTTTTCCTTTTCCAGCTGGCTCCCGGAAACGAGGTGGTTTAGTGATGGAGTGAGCAACTCGGGAACCTTAGGATGTGCTCTGTAGACACCCATTCCTTTCTTTCCTCCCTCGGCCAGTTCTTCCCTCCCCCACCCCACGCCGGCCGGTATACATCAGATTCCAGTTTCTTCAGAACATAAGACACCTAGCCCCCGTCGTAGGATGGATATTTCAGTGTTAGCGCCAAACTTCTCTGGGTTTCAAATTCTTTAAAAGCATTTTAAACTCCCAGCAAACCAGTTAGGAAACGTTTTCAAGTCCCTATCTTCCTAAAAGTAAAAAAATAAGGATCAAGCAACTTCTGTGGGAGTGCTGGCTTTGGGCAGAGGGAGGCTTGAATGACCCTACCGAACGCAGCCTTTTGGGAGAGGAATAGGTAAAGAAAATGGCAGCCCTGTTTCAGTCTCACACTTCTCACAAGAGCTCGGTAATGTAGGAAATGTGGCCTTCAGCACAGGTCGCATTTGGGACTGGTGTGTAGCAGTGTCCTAAGGCATACATGAGACTTCTTCGTAGACAAGTCATTGACAGTGCCATCTGCATGAGAGAGGAGGAAAAGTGCTGGTAACCCTTTTGGTGGCCACAACACTGAAAAATAACCAGGGCTAATCAGCTGTAGAGGTGTATACATTCTCTATGTATTTTAAACGATTTGTGTAAACCCAAAATGAAAGCTGAACTTCACAAAATTTGCTCAGATTTATAAACTTTGTGTTGGATGAGTAGATGTAGATAACAGATTACAACTATAATCTGTGATGTTTGCATTTCTTGTGACTTGTTTAGGGAAGAACAAGGGCGTAATCCTGATTTGCTCTACTTTGGAGTCAACTAACCTAAACACTCTCTCTAGGTTAGGTTGTTTGTTTGCTTTTGAGGGGAGGAGGGAGAGGAGCTGCAAAGATGGGTATTTTTCATGGTTCGTAAATGAGATAGTGATCATGGATAGGGCCCACTACCTCAGCAGTCATCACATAGCATATTTAACAATACCAATAGAATTATCAAAGCCTTTGTGAATGGCACTAATTTCTTATTTCTCAGATTGACCAAGCACTTAATGAAAAGTATTTTTAGAAGGGAATGCTTTTAGTGAAAAAATGTATAATTTTCCACTTACATGAAGCTTATCAGTGTATCTTTCAAAAAGAATACGAAGTTAGCAATATTTTAACTTCTAAGTTATCCAGTTTTTATCAAATTGTTGTGACAGTTTGAGTTTTTTAATAGTCTGTAGTATTTTTAAGTTATAGTCACCAATAACATAATAAAGCCCAAGTTTTTTTAAAAATGAGGTAGAAACTTATAAGTGTTTTGCCAAGCATTGTGCTCACGATTTAATATGGTGTTGCAATACATTCTAGCTGCTGCGGGACTGGACACACGTCATCTCACTCTCTTCCAGCAGACCGTGAGGTAGATGATGCCATCCACGTTTCACAGAAGGAGGAGGCTCAGGGTTTGTGACTTGCCCAAGACCATTCAGCTAAACGAATGCCTGAGTGAGGCCAAGCCTTTTTAGTTTCAATGATATACTTTTCCATTATCCAAAGCTCCCTCTTTTTCTTTTCCCTACATACATTTATTGTTAACTTACCATTATGACTCTATGAAAAAACTGAAGTCAAGGAAGTAAAGTCACCTGTCCAGGGTTTTTCATGTAATTAGAATATAGCAGATTTTAAATTTGGAATCAGAGCCGTCTGTTTCCCAAACCCTGTTCTTGCCCCTCACCTCTATTAAATGACTGGTTAAGAGCTTAACCTAATGGATGTTTCACTTCTGCTCATCAGCTGTTCTCATCCATGTGCTGATGATGGCCTCAGGAGCTACATACATCACACTTCCAAAGTCTGGCTGTATCTCCAGCCCTGGATCACTTAATGAAAGCATACAGCAACCAACAGGGGTGAAATTACTATAGAGGCATCCTTGAATCCACTTAATTTATCTTAAAATACAAATCATTCTAGATTGGCATGGGGCAAAGAGCACAGCCTCAAGATAGGAAAAGCTGGTATCAGATTCTGGCTCTACTGCACAGTAGGAGGGCCAACTAACTCAACCCACATGATTCCGTTTCTCCGAGCCCCACTTTCCTCATGCGTGATGCGGTTCATAAAGCCTACCTGGCGGGATCATTGTTGGCATTAAATGTAGCAGTACATGCAAAGGGCAGCTCCTGTCACCTAGCAGGTGCTAGTAAATGGGACAGATGAATACCCCTGTACCCTTGCTAGTGCTATTGAAATTTCTGCTGTTTCACTTTTTGTATATATTACATGCGTCCAGTGATTAGTCAGTGTTGTCAGTGATTCACTTTTCATACGGGTTACACACAGTCTAATCTGGTTGTTAGCATCTTTAACTTTTGAGTCACTTCCTTTTTTTTTTGTAGTCCTGATTTGCACATATTTAGTTACCTTATGTAGCTTTTCCTTTGTTCCACTCCGCACTCTTTTGGAACTTGATTAGCCATGTTTCTTTCAATTGGTTGAAAACCGATTTCTCAGCCTTGCTTATCACTCATGAAAGCCACCATGACAAACCCCAGATCTCCCCACCACATGCCTCACCCTTAACTGAGCCTCTGCCCGCTGAAATTCTGCGTCTCCCTCAAGGCCCAGCCTAAATGCTACATCCTTCCTGAGCTCATGTCCCTTGCGTTTTAAATCCTTTGTTCACTTATAATTCAGACAGCATGTATCCCTAGTGCTTTAAAAAATTTTACTTTTGCTTTTTCAGTTATTTGCCCAAGTAATATCCTATGAAAGACTGTAAACTCTTTGAGGACAGAAATGTTTTTATGTTTCTTGACAACCTTTGCTTTGTAACAAGCATAGATTGGTTCTATTTCCTGGATGAAAGATGAGTCAGGTATTCTGAGAGAGATTCTTACAATAATTAGGAAAGATACCAAATTACTTGTCTGTTACATAATTGTTAGTAGCACCTTCCTCTTTATTTTGAGACTTGTTCGTCCCAGCTTTCTCCACCAGTTTAACTGGCATTGCATTTACTGGGAGGGCATAGTTCTTCAACGAAGCCTTGGCCATTAGCTACCATGTAAGGCAGCACATTTTCACTAATAATGAAACCTCCTAAGGAGGTGTGATAACCTCCTTGGGTGCAGGTATATTGAGCACATGCACATCAACAGTGTGTGAGTAGTTTGGCATTTTAGATGGGGTAACAGTCCAAGTGGATTTCTTCAATTAGGAATCACATTTACCTGAGGGAAAGGAACACTTACCTTGGGGAAAAGGTCGAGATAATAAACTAAGAGGATTCCTCTTTCACTTGGAAATAAGACTAGTCATGGCCCAGCGTGTTGGCTACCATGAGAAGTGATCTTCAGGAGAGAATTTGCCTAGAGAAAAGACCCAGAGAGTCTCACCAAAGATGTGAGAGGCGGAAAAAATAAAAAGGAACACATAAAAGCAACGAAGCGCTGTAGTGCCGTATGACTGAGGCCCGCTAGAGTCTGCTCCTTTCTGGACTGTAGAAACAGGAAAGAGACTGTGGGGTCAAGGTGGGCAAGAAAAATTAGTGTGGCCCTGAACGTCTAGTACATTAATATACTCCCATTTGACTCCAGCGCTGGCAAAGAGGGCAAGAGGGTAATTTCAGAGATTTCCTTAAAGTCCGTAGTTTGGCAAAAACATACTGCAAATTTTCTAAGTATTAAAAGGTAGAGAATAACTGAGCTCTTTCCTGCTATCAGCTCGAAACAAAAAAATAACCCTGGTTGTCTACATAGAAGTGTAACAAATTCTGGGAGTGAATTTAGGATCATTTTCTGGTGCTGCATGGGTGTACCTTTAAAATATTGTTCTGTAGTCTACAGTTTATCTAACTATGAATGGTAGCTGGTAGAGAAATAATAATAATGGTTCAGAAACTGAATAGAGTTCAGAAAAGAAAAGGGAAAATTAAAAATCAATTTTAAGCTTAGGGAAGTAACTAAAAAGGTTTCAGATGACTGAAGTATTTTGAGTCAAAGAAATCCATGAGAACTGTATGTTCTTTAAAGAAACCCTCTAAGGACCAAGAAGAGGCGGGAGAAGGGTGGGAAGGTAGAGCCAGAGGAAAGTTTGTTTGGCGAAACCCAAAAACTGCCTTAAGGGCTGCAACTGGAGAGAATATAATGAAGCTCATAGAAAAGGGTTTCTCCACCTTTCTTTCATTATTACTGTCCCTCCCCAAGCCTATTTTAGATGTATTATATCATAGATACACTGTATATCTGTTTAGTAATGTGGCCTTTTGGCAAGCTACAAACCATTAGTTAAGACTTTTACCCTGTTCCCAGAACCAATTTTCAGTGGAGGCAAAATGGGCCCCCTGTTGAGAATTCATGGTGTAGCATGATTCTGTATTGTGTTAGAAACTCACAAAAGAACCATATGGAACCCAAAAAAATGAAGAACAGTGTCTGCGTGCGTGCATGTATGTATGTATGTATGAATGCATATGATCAATTAACAAATTCTCTGGAATTAGATTGCATTTTATGCCTGATAAAAAAAACAACATACTTTAAGTGTTCCAGCCAAGATGAGAGGTGTAGGTAGAAACCCTTCACTTCCTCCCACAACCAAAAGGAGGATAACAACCAATCTAAAAAAAGTAAACAACCAAAATTGCCAGAAATTCAAACTACATGGAACTCCAACAACCAAGGAATTAAAAAAATCAACCAGAACACCCAAACCAGGAAGGCAGACCAAGCCAGTGGACTCAGAACCACAGTGAGGTGGCTGAGGGGCAAGGCTGACTGCCGAGCTCAGCGGAGCTATGTGAGAGGAACTGACTTAAGGGGCAAACTGAGACTCAGAGCTGACTGTGGCTGGGGTTGCCACGGTGAGAGATACTTCCAGTCTGACTCAAGAGTCTGTTGGAAAGTATGCTAGAGGTGAGCAGGCAAGGTGCACTGTTCCCTCTATGGCCCCTCCCCCACAGGCAGTGCAGCAAAGAGGGTTGCCCTGCTGGGGTGAATACCTAAGGCCCCGCCCCTTACAACTTACGAGCTGTGCCAAGACAAAGAAATATGGCCCAAATGAAAGAACAGAGCAAAACCTCAGAAAGAGAGCTAAGCGATGAGGAGATTGCCAACCTATCTGATGGAGAATTTAAAGCCCTGGTAATCAAAATGCTCACCGAACTGATTGAGCTTGGTCAAAAAAATGAAAGAACAAATGAAAAATACTCAAAATGAAAAAAAAGCAAAATATTCAGGGTACCAACAGTGACAAGAAGGAAACCAGGATTCATTCAAAGCAACGATTTGGAACAAAAGGAAGAAATAAACATCCAACTGGAACAGAACAAAGAAATAAGAATCCAAAGAAATGAAGAGAGGCTAAGGATTCTCTGGGACAACCTGAAATGTTCCAATATCCAAATTAGAGGGGTGCCAGAAGGAGAAGAACAACAGCAAGAAATTGAAAACTTATTTGAATAAATAATGAAGGAAAACTTCCCCAGTCTGGTGAAGGAAATAGACTTCCAGGAGGCCCAGAGAGTCCCAAAGAAGTTGGACCCAAAGAGGAACACACCAAAGCACATCATCATTAAGTTACCCAAGATTAAAGATAAGGAGAGAATCCTAAAAGCAGCAAGAGGAAAGGAGAGAGTTACCTACAAAGGAGTGCCCATAAGGCTATCAGCTGATTTCTCAAAGGAAACGTTACAGGCAAGAAGGGGCTGGAAAGAAGTATTTGAAGTCATGAAAAACAAGGAACTACATCCAAGATTGCTCTATCCAGCAAAGCTTTCATTTAGCATGAAAAGGAAGATAAAGTGCTTCTCAGATAAGGTCAAGTTAAAGGAGTTCATCATCACCAAGCCATTATTATATGAACCATTAAAGGTACCTATCTAAGAAAAAGAAGATAAAAAAAAATGAAAGGTAAAATGACAACAAATTCACAACTATAAACAAATGAACCTAAAAGAAAAGAAAAACAATGAAAACAAAAACTAAGCAAACAACCAGAACAGGAACAGAATCAGAGAAATAGACACCACGCAGAGGGATTTCAGTGGGGAGGGGGAAGGGAGGAATAGGGGGGAAAAGGTACAGGGAAGAAGGAGCATGGTTAGCAGGCTTAAAATAGATGGGGAGAGATAAAAATGGTATAGGAAACAGAAAACTCAAAGAACTTACATGTATGACCCATGAGCATGAACTAAGTGTGGGGGGATGCTGGCAGGTTGGGGGGCAGGGTGGAGGGGGATAAAGGGGGAAAAATTGGGAAAACTGTAATAGCATAATCAACAAAGATACTTTAAAAAAGCATACTTTATTGGCTCTTAAACTGAAATACATATGTAAAATATATAAGGCTTCTTGTCCCAATTGCATGCACCTTGGCAAAATTATTAAATTCATAAAGTTATCTTCCCAAGCCTCCTCTGCCTGCATGCTTTTTTTTCCAGGATGGGAAACCTTCCCCAGACTTTAAATACTTAACACCCTTTATTTATTTCTGCAGTGCTGGGAATACTCTGACATTAGCCATTCACATGACTAGTCAAATATATAAGTATAAATGAGTTTGTCCATGTTAAAGCATTTGTATTTTATGCCACGAATTTATAAATAGGAAATACTATGTTTTCTATCAAAGGGATTTCACTCATAACAAGTAAATATTTGGGAAGGGTGAGGCTTCTGAAGTCATCTTAGCTTTTTCATTTTCCATTCCATGCTTCGGTTCCCTGGGGAGCAGAAGCCTGGGCTTCTGATGGCTAATCTTGGGCACCGCAAGGGTGAGAGGAACTTGGTTTCTTTATACTGTGTTGGCTTCCTTCAGCACTTGGAGTCTGTTGGTTCATGCTTCCTCCCTTCCCCCAAAACAACTCATCTTCTTATCCTGCAGGTTTTATCTTAACCAAATTTATCTTTTCCCTTCATTTTATCTTAACCAAATTTATCTTTTCCCTTCATTTTATCTTAACCAAATTGATATTTTTTGTTTGTTTTTCAGCATTTTTTCTCTTTGTTTGAGGGCACAGGCCATATAGGCCATATCTGCCTTATTCACTTCTGTCTCCACAGCATCTGCACAGTGCCTGGGCCATAGCTACTCAAGAAATTGTCCTGGATTAAATATTAAAGATATATTTTACAGTAACATTTGTAGCCTACCATCTTGGATTGTGTCCATTTCCCATCTATTATTTTAAATTCGGGTAATGAAATTTAATAGTGTACTTAGAAGTTATCCCTCTTAATAGATTCATGAAATATGTACACAAAAATATTTCTGTATGTGATTGGAAATTAGGAGCTAGAAAAGTATTTAGCTAATAACACCTTGTCTTTTGAAAATAAATACGAGGTTAGCTTCATCAGGAAAACACTGTCTGGCTAATTTGTATTATCACCCTTGACATTAGCAGGGTCATTATCTTTAATGTTCCTATCAGCAAAGCTAGGAAATACTGGCCTACACACGCAACTTTCTGGTGAATGCGCAGTTATGTGGATCCCTATAGCTAGAAAGTAGTTAAAATCGAGGAGCTAGCAACTGGAGGTATTTCTGGCATTTGGATCTGAGTGTCCAGCATTTTATCTAAGGATCTGGTGGCATAATAGAAAACATGGGTCTGGTATTTTCTGTAAGTGGCTCTGTGGTAGATAGAGCAGCATGGTGTTGAAGCAAGGACTGGAAATAAGCCTGGCAAATGAAATGAAATAAAATAAAGATAAAGAAAGGAAGTAGTCAAAACTAAGCAATGAAGTTCATTTAAGGAAAACAGTTGAACCTTGAAGAAAAACAAATAAACCAACCACACAAATATACTGGATTTTTGTTTGTTTTTGTTATGTTCATTTCTGTATTACTAATATATAGGACAATACCTAATATGTAGCAAAGAATCAGTGAATATTTGTTTAAGAAATAAATGAATAAAATGTAAGATAGAGAAAGGCTAACTATATGCCATGAGAGCAAAAGTAAAATTATTCCCAAGGAGATGGTGGTATAACTAGTAGACTGAATTGTCTGTTAGAAAAAAAACTTTTGGGACAAATCATTTATGGGCATATGTTGAATTTTATTTGAGCCTTACATAAAAGAGGAAAAGTTTCTGATAGGTCAGTTCAAAAATTCATTCTTACTAGGGACATTTTATAAGAATAGTGAATAGATAGCATTGCTAGACTAGATAAAAAATGTGGGTTTGAGGTCACTAGACTTTAACAGTTGACAGTTAACTGGATGGCTCTTTAGCTGCTTTCCATGGACAAATCTTATCCCCATTCAACATTAAACAACAGGCTGGATGGATGTGCAGGAAGGATGAAAAAATAGACATAAATATTGGAAAGGAAGAAGTAAAAATATCTCTTCTTATAAACTTTTGATTAGAAATTAGGATTCCACCTCCTAAGGACTGTGAAAAAGGCTGACAGAAAAAATAATTGATTCATTTGAAATATGGTGTTGGAAGAGGTCTCTCCCCTGTACAACTGGAGAGACAGACAAGTGGGTCCCAGGGCCAATTAAGCCTGAAACTTCACTGGAGGCCAGAATGGCAAAACTGAAGCTCTCCTACTTAGGGCACATTTTGAGAAGGCAGAATTCTCTAGAGAAAGCAATAATGCTGGTAACAGTAGAAGGCAGCAGGTAAAGAGGAAGACCAAATCTGAGAGGGACTGACTCCATAAAAGAAGCCACAGGCGTGAGTCTACAGGAGCAGAGGGGGGGTGCTGAGGACGGGACACTGTGGACACCACTCACTGATTGAGTCACCAGGACTTGGAACCAACTCAGTGATACATAATGAACATCCTAAGGAATCTACAAAGCAATGACTAAAAACAAGTGTCACACTCATCTTTGATTGATGTGCAGCTATTTAAAATTTATGAACAAAATCTTAAGAAGTAAGTGTGTTTCAGTTCGCCCTTGTATATGAACATGAAGATAATTTCACCTATCCTGAGCGGGTAGCTAATAATCTAAGCACATTAATAACATTTTACCTGTTAACATTTTTTCTAACTTGACAGCTTTCCCCGTAAATGTGATTGCCGTAAACAGAATGGCCTACTGTTGACCTAATTAACAAATTAGGAGCTAATCAATTAAAACTAATGCTTTCTAGCATCCCTTTTACAGCAAGTGCCACATCCAGTATCATAGTAAAGGGAGCAGACCTGTGGTGCTACCCAGAGGCTGTCTAGTGTGTATTAAACATTCTGATGAATATAAAATACTGCTCCTTTTTTATTGCTCCAAATTTGGAACATGCTCTTGAGGAAACATTTTACAATGTTGTTGGATAACAATATAGATATCCGGTGATAAGAAAAGGTCATATTGGTGGCTGGCTTAGTAACAACTAAATCAGGTGGTACATAAGAAACCTCAGAATTTTACTTTCTCTAGAGGCAATGAATCTCTTATTATTCTGTTTTTTGGCTTTTGGTTATTTATAATTTTGAAATATCAAAAACCAGCACAAAAACAAGGAAACTAATTGCTTCTGAAAGAACACATTTGGATTAGGTGAGGAAAGAAATAACTTTTGTCATCTGGGTGGGATATAAAGTAAGTAAATAATTTTACAGCCTCGAATTCAGAAACGGTCATCTCAAAAATAATTTTTCTGAGTTACCAGTTATCCTATTAAGCTACTTTAAAAATTAATTTATCTTAATATGTGTTACTTATCATATTAATCACATAAACTAAACAATGGTGGATGACAGTAGGGTTAAACTTTAGTTTTTAAGATAAAATTAATTTTCTGAAGTATGTTATAAGACAATGATTATAGTCTTACTCTTTGAGTGTTATGAAGAATAAGTTATGTTCATGTATAGAGACATGATATATAGGTTTAAACTATCATAGGATAGTATTTTGCCAAAGATTAGTCATAATTGCTTAATTTAACTATTAGTCCCAGGCCTTAAAGTTAATGACCTTGAATTACAATTTACACTGCCACTTAAAAATAATATTTCAGTTTATATTAAAAACTTCCCAGAGAGCCGTGGCAGAGGTGGCTCCACACGACTTCAGCAGGGCCTGAAATGTACAACCGCCATTGACGAAACAGGCCAGTTGTAACTAGTTATAATTCAGTGTTGTTGTACATTCCCACCGAGACTTAAATTTTCAGTGTAAATAATGATCTGACTTAGGAGACAAATAAAAGGAATCTAGTAACTTTCAATTAAATAGGCATCCTATTAGAAAACACATTAGTCATTCATGAACGTACATTTTAAGAGCTTAATTGAGATATAATTCATATGCTACAACATTAACGTGTTTAAACTATACAATTAAATGCTTTTTAGTATAATTAACAGAATTATGTAATCATTACTATAATTTTGAAACATTTCATCGCCCTAAAAGAAGCCTGTGCCCATCAGCTATAACTCCCCCAATACCTTCCAGTTCGTCCAAGCTCTAGACAGCCACTAACATATTCTGAATTTATAGATTTGTCTATCCCGGACATTCATGGAAATGGCATCACACAAAATGTGATCTTTTGTAACTCATTTCTTTCACTTAGCACATATTCAAGGTTCATACCTTGTATCGATATGCTGTTCCTTTTCATTGCCAGATAATACTCCATTGTACGGCTACACCATTTTTCTTTGTCCATGCATCATTTGGTGGACACTTAAGTTGTTCTCACCTTGGGGCTATGAGAAATAGTGCCCCCAGTAACATTCAGATACAAGCTTTTGTGTAGACACATGTTTTCATGTCTTTTGAATAAATATATATAGAAGTGGAATTGCTGGATCATATGGTATCTCTGTGTTTACCATTTTGATGTAAATGAGGTGTAATTTTTTCCTCTCTCCCCAACTAGAATAAAGTCAAGGCCAAGTCATTTAACAAAATAGTTTAATTTATCCAAGTATTCATCATTATTGGGAATATCAATTGAACATTATATTTTATGTAATTCAATCATAGTTTGTAAATCACTGTTAAAGCACTACTAAATTACTTTGGATTTAAAGTTCTGGTTAAGAAATACAGAGAGGCTGCTTCCATATCTTGCAGGTTGTAAATAACGCTGCAATGAACATAGGGGATGCTTATGTTCTTTCTAGTTAGTGCTTTGGGTTCCATCGGATATATTCCCAGAAGTGGGATCACTGAGTCAAAAGGCAGATCCATTTTTAATTTTTTGAGATACCTTCATACTGTTTTCCACAATGGCTGCACCATTCTGCATTCCAACCAATTGTGCAAAAGGGATTTCTTTCTCCACATCCTCACCAGCACTTGTTGTTTGTTGATTTATTGACAGTACCCATTCTGACAGGTGTGAGATGATACCTCATTTGGTTTTAATTTGCATTTCTCTGATGATTAGTGACGTTGAGCATTTTTTCATACGTCTATTGGCCATCTGTATGTCCTCTTTGGAGAAGTGTCAACTCAGGTCCTTTGCCAATTTTTTAATCGAGTTGTTTGTTTTTTTGGTGTTGAGTTTTGTTAAGTTCTTAATAAATTTTTGAAGTTAACACCTGATCAAATGTATCGGTGAATATGTTCTCCCATTCTGTGGGTTGTATCCATCAGATGAGTGGATAAAACAAGTCTAGGACATTTACACATTGGAATACTACTTGGCCATAAAAAAGAAGAAAATTTTATCCTTTCCGACAGCATGGATGGACCTGGAGAACATTAGGCTAAGTGAAATAAGCCAGTGAGAGAAAGACAAATACCATATGATTCTACTCATATGTGGAGTCTAATGACAAACTGAACAAGGAAAACTGGGACCAACTCTAGCATAGGTGGGGAAATTAGGAGGTGGAGGGATTGAGCAAAAAAGAAAAGGGACTCCTAGACATCGACAACAGTGTGGTGATTGCTGGGGGCAGGAGATATGAGGGGACTAAATGGCAATGGGAAAAATACAATAAAGATTAAATTTTTAAAAATGTACAAAGGGCCAATGAAGTGACCAGACAGCTATTTGCATATTTTTTTTGGTTCCTTATCCTTAGTGATCTGAATACCTCCCATTCACTCTGAACTTCCCTTTTGTGTATTTTTTCCTCTTTTTGTTGTGGACACTGGGGCAGGAAATATTTTTCATATTCCCTTAGTCTAGATATATGTGTTTATTAGCTTCTACCTGGGACATGTGATCTCCATTCACTTAAGACTTTAGTCTTGTTAATTTCCCTCTGGAGAGAAGCAAAGGTAGTTTTAAAAGTGAAGCACTTTTCATTGGTTAATATTCTTTCATTGCTCTGTTTCCCAGGATAGTGATGGAGGGACTCTCTTGATAAATTGTATATTTCTATCTGTTTTAGTCTATTTAGAATTATTCTTTTAATTGACTGTCAGACCAAGACCTGGCGAAATTTCCCCGAACTTTTTCTCTTCACATCCTTATGAAGTCACCCGGGCAGATTTTGCCTTACTTTTCATCTCAGTGTGAATCTGTTTAAGGAGGCGTTCTAGCACACAAGGGACAAACTCCTGCGACCACTTGGCCATCATTCTTAGAGTTTTTATAAACATAAAGGAAGCTGTAGGTCTAGTAGGTGCCCCAAGAACTCACTGACCACAAAAGCACAACCTTATAAATAACCACTCACAGATACAGGCAAGTAGAAAACCTCGGAACCCATTCCTTCATACAATTTTAATTGCTACGCAAATATATACACAAACTTACTGCAAGCAAAACAAAATAACTTGAGGCTTTTGTGAATGTTGTCAAAGGATAATTTTCAAAAGTTTGATGAATATGTCAAAGATTTATTCAACTCCTTAATGAAGGAGCCGTCAGGACGGCAAAGCAGGATCAAAGAGCGTTCAGGAATTATTTGAAGAAAGACTTAGAATAACATTGCTAGGTTAGATACAGAACTAGGCAGTGTCCTTCAGGACAGTAAAAAACATACTGTTTTTTCTGGGTTTTCTTACCGCACAAAAATCTACAAGTCTGGTGTTTACTCAGTGGTAACTAGCAAGTCAAAGGAAGTTATATTTCCCTAAATTATCCCTGGAGGCGCCAGGGAAAGAGTTCTTCAATATTACAATGAAAGGGTAGCCTGCCCTCCCTTTGCCTCATTTCCAAGTTTTAGATACTTTTTTTTGTTAACAATGCATACTTGCTCATCCTAAACTTTCCTTTTAAGGGCTCTTGTTGTTTCTTAGTAACAGACATTTAGCCTGTGGAATGTGTCAAATACAGAACATTAGCCATGGGAGTTCTCAAACTTAGGGCCTGGGACAGAAACTTTGGGTTCTGCACTCGACTTCCCTTTGTCGGCATCCCTATGCCGTTCAGTTGTCAAAATTCTTCTTTAATCTCATCCTGGAAAGGCATTCTGTTTTAACTCCAACCCAAAGTTTATTCAATTTTAGGGCCCGAACTGCTCTCCAAGCTCTCAAATTAGATGGTAAATCATCTTAAGCCAGCAGAACAAGAGTCCTTTCAGATGGCCATCAGACTTTGACATGCACATGCTCAAATAACTGTAGATCAGCAACAAATCCAAGATCAGAAGAGATACACAAAGGGTCTCAGCAGCATGAATGCCATGAAGTTCCTTGATCCGGAGAGGCTGCCAACAGCTCTGTTCCTTTTGAGATGAGTAACTCTCCACGGGACCTCCAAGAACCACTACGATAGGAATTGGCCAGCTGTGGCCCAGGTACTTTGGGCCTGCAACCTGTTTTTGTGTGATGCACTTGCTGAGATGGGTTCTTAAATTTTTGAAAGATTTAAAATATTTTTAAAAGAATATGCAACGTAGACCAGATGTGACCTGTAAGACCTAAGTTATTTACTATTTCTACTTTTATAGAACAAGTTCACTGATCCTACATTTTTTTTACTTTAAGATTTTTAATTTATTTTTTAGAGAGAGGGGAAGGGAGAGGGAAAGAGGGAGAGAAACATTGATGTGCAAGAGAGGCAGAGATTGATTGCCTCTTGCTCACCCCCAACTGGGGACCCAGCCAGCAACCCAGATATGTGCTCTGACTGGGAATCAAACTGGCAACCTTACAGTTTGCAGGCCCATGCTCAACCTACTGAGTCACACCAGCCAGGGCTGATCCTGCATTAAAAATATATATACATTGACAACTTTGTTGTTAGCATGTATCAAAAACTTTTATAAAGAATTTCCTCTAATATAAAAGTTCTCTAGTCAGCTAATTCAAAGATTTGCTCTGGGTAGGAACATTGTATTGGAAAAGAGAAAATGGTTTAAAGTGTTAGATGTGACATCAAAAGAAAATAATATTTCATTAAAGGCCATTGAACACTTGGTTGACACCTAGTCAAATGCATGAGTGGTAACTAATTTCCTAGTGTCTTAGTGTGATTAAAGTTCATGAGAACTGATTACTTAAGCATTGTATCAGGAATACTATCTTCTTTCTGGGAGGAGACTGCAGGTTATACAAACAGATTTGGGATAATTTTCCTTTTATAAGGCACTGCGTTAGTATATTTTAAAAGCATACACTGGAGAGATTTCCAGTAAAGATGGAGGCGTAGGCAAACACGGCTCACATCCTTGTACAACCACATCCAAATTACAACTAACTATAGAACACCCATCACTCAGAACTGTCAGAAATCAAGTTGAATGGAAGTTCAAAACTATGGAATTAAAGAAACCACATCCATGCAGACTGGTAGGAGGGTGGACAAGCAGAACGAGCTGGTCACATATCCATCTGTGGTGGAAGAAAATTTCAGGAGGGATATCTTGGGAGCAGGCAGTCCCACACCAGGCCATGCAGCCCAGGAGTCCAGTGCCAGGAAGATAAGTCCCCTAACTTCTGGCTGCAAAAACCAGAGGGATTGAGTCAGTGGAAGAAACCTCTGGAGTCCCAATTAGTTTCTCTTAACTCACACACAGCCCTGGCTGGGTAGCTCAGTTGGTTAGAGGATTGTCCCAATATGCCAAGGTTGCAGGTTCAACCCCCAATCAGGGCACACATAAGAATCAACCCATGGCCCTGGCTGGTGTAGCTCAGTGGATTGAGTGCCAACCTGTGAACCAAAGGGTCCGCCTTTTCAGTTCTCAGCCAGGGGCACATGCCTGGGTTACAGGCCAAGTCCCCAGTAGGGGGTGCACAAGAGACAACCACACTGATATTTCTCTCCCTTTCTCCCTCCCTTCCCTTCTGTCTAAAAATAAAAAAAACAAAAACAAATGCACACAAGGAATTACTGGGGTTCACTCTCTCTGAGCCCCAGCAGTGGTGTAGAAGCTTGAAAAGAACCAGTGGCATGCAGGGAGGAACAGATCTGTCTGACATTAAGGTGGGAGCTGGGGGACAGCTTTCTCCCAGACAGAAAAGCAAGCAGAGGCCATTGTCCCTTTTCTGAACCCTCCCCCTCCCAGGACCACAGAGCCAGCAGGCAGGTGCCATATCTGAGACTCCATCGCCTGGCTAAAACTGTTTGCCCCACCCTGTAGATCCCCTGAGACTCTGTTTCACCCAATTTATAGGCCCACCCAAGCTGCTAACAGTGGTTTTTCCATATAAATGACTGATCTTGGCTCATACTTCACAACTTCCTAAGATCTCTCAAACAAGTAATAGCCAGCCTCAGCAAGCCCCCCAGACTCCATACCTTTTGCTAGGAGGCCTCAGGCCTGGCACTAGTAGCAGCCAGTTTGGGATCACAGTTTGGCTTTGCTGGGAAATCTCCAAGCCCAGCACAAGTAGCCTATCTCCAGATTGCTTTACAGAACATGCAGCATGGCCCCAGGCAAAACACAGGTGGGCACTGACCTTGGCCTGCAAAACCTGGGAAACCCCAGAGTCTGCACACCGAATGGACAGCTACAGACCACACTGGAGCATCACCACCCTGCCCCTGTGCATCAGATCCTCCACAGAGGATAGGGTTTGGTGGTCAGTGGCCACAGCCAGTCCTTGCAGGTAACTGACCTTGGTAAATCCCTCCCGTTAACCTGCCAGCAGCAATCAGAGCTCAACTACAAGAGGAGGATGTACATGAAAGGCACTCCTTAAGTACCCAGCTTGGGTGACAGGGGAGTCTGTGCCACTGGACACTACAGGACACCTACTGTATTAGACCATGCCACCAAGACATGGAGCCATGGCAGCTCTACTAAACACATAGAAACAAACAGGGAGGCTGCCAAAACAAGGAGAAAAAGAAGCATGGTCCAAATGAAAGAACAAATTAGAACTCTAGAAAAATAACTAAACAAAATGGAGATAAGCAATATATCAGAGGCAGAATTCAAAATGATTATAATGATGCTTGAGGAACTTAGTGAAGACCTCGAGAGCACAAAAAAGATCCAGTCAGAAATGAAGGATACACAAATTGAAATAACAGTTTACAGGTAAACAACAGTAGAATGGATGAATCCAAGAGTGAGACCAATGTTTTGGAACATAAGGAAGCAAAAAACAACCAACTAGAACAACAAGAAGAAAAAAGAATCCAAAAAATGAGGATAGTATAAGGAACCTCTGGGACAACTCCAAGTGTTCCAACATTCGCATCATAGAGGTGCCAGGAAACAAGAAAGTAAGAAATTGGAAATCTATTTGAAAGAAAACTTCACTGATTTGGTGAAGGAAATAAACATGCAAGTCTGGGAAGCTCAGAGAGTACCAAACAAGATGGATGCAAAGAGGCCCACTCCAAGACACATCACAATTAAAATGCCAAAGGTTAAAGGTAAAGAGAGAATCTTAAAAGCAGCAAGAGAAAAGCAGTTAATTACCTACAGGGGAGTTCCCATAAGACTGGCCACTGATTTCTCAAAGTTTTCTGAGTAGAAGGGATTGGCAAGAAATATTCAAAGTCATGAAAAGCAAGAATCTACAACCAGGGTTACTCTACTCAACAACAATATCATTTAGAATCAAAGAGCAGATAAATAGCTTCCCAGACAAAAAACGGAAAGGGTTCATCACAAAGCCATTATAATATGAAATGTTAAAGAAACTTAATTTAAAAAAGATCAGAACTATGAACAGTAAAATGACAAAAAACATATCTGTCAACAATTGAATCTAAAAAACACACTAAGCAAACAAGAACAACAGACAGAATCATGGATATAGAGAGCATTTTGATGGTTTCAAATGGGAGGCAGGTATGGGGTCATGGGTAAAGAAGTGAGGTGTTTAGGAGGTACAAATTGGTAATACCATAATAGCCATGGGGATGTAAAGTGCAGTATAGGAAATGGAGTAGCCAAAGAACTTACACACAGGACCCATGGACAGGAACAGTGGTGTGGGGATTGCCTGAGAGAGTCGGGGGGTACTGGGTGGAGGAGTGCAAAGAGAATAATAGGGACAACAGTAATAGCATGATCAATAAAGTGTAATTAAAAACAAAAAATGAAAGCATCCACTGGAATATGGTAAAGGAAAAGCAAACTGTAGGGATCTTTTGATGCTTAATGTTTACAGTAATTTAAGGCTACATAAACTACTAGGAAGATGAAAAACTTGGGAGATAGATTAGAGGCCCATCACAAAGAGGATCAGAGCATTGAAAAATTGAATCTGTGTGGGTCAAATGAAAAGAATTGGCATGTTTCAGCTAAGATGAAGACAGAAATTTAATAATTCCAGGTCTGTGAGTGCATCTCCAACTGAATATGAAGAGGGATAGTACATCTCTTCTGAATAGAGAGATGAAAGGATTTAAATCCTACGGTGTAAGGATTTAAAAAGAAGAATTTTCTGACGTCAAGTACAGCCTTTCCACAAATTTTCATAGAGGCTGGGAGGTTTTATTTATTTTTTTTAAGATGGTAAATATTACATTGTGTATTTTTAAGTATGTTTTATTGGTTATGCTATTACAGTTTTTCCAATTTTCCTCCCCGTATCCCCCCTCCACCCTACACCCCCCCCAACCCTACAGCATCCCCCCTCCCCCCTAAGTTCATGTCCATGGGTTGTACATATAAGTTTTTTAAAATTGTTTCCTATACCATTTTTTTATCTCTCCCCATCTATTTTATGCCTACCAGTTATGCTTCTTCTTCCCTGTACCTTTCCCCCCCATTCCTTTCTTCCCCCTCCCCACTGAAATTCCTCCATGTGATGTCCATTTCTCTGATTCTCTTTTCCTTTTCTGGTTGTTTGCCTAGCTTTTATTTTCATTGTTTTTCTTTTAGGTTTATTTGTTGATAGTTGTGAGTTTGTTGTCATTTTACTGTTTATATTTTTTATCTTTTTTCTTAGATAAGTTTCTTTAACATTTCATATAATAAGGGCTTGGTGATGATGAACTCCTTTAACTTGACCTTATCTGAGAAGCCCTTTATCTGCCCTTCCATTCTAAATGAAAGCTTTGCTGGATAGAGTAATCTTGGATGTAGGTCCTTGCCTTTCATGACTTCAAATACTTCTTTCCAGCACCTTCTTCCCTGCAAGGTTTCTTTTGAGAAATCAACTGTTAGTCTTATGGGCACTCCTTTGTAGGTAACTGTCCCCTTTCTTCTTGCTGCTTTTAGGATTCTCTTATCTTTAATCTTGGGTAACAATGATGTGCCTTAGTGTGTTTCTCTTTGGGTCCAACTTCTTTGGGACTCTGGGCTTCCTGGACTTCTGGAAGTCTATTTCCTTCTGGAAGTCTAGATCCTCATCGCTTAGTTCTCTCTGAAATTTTGCTCTGTTCTTTCATTTGGGCCATATTTTTTGTCTCGGGGCACCTGGTAAGTTGTAAGGGGGTGGGGCCTTAGGTGTTCACCTGGGCAGGGTAGCCCTCTTTGCTCCACTGCCTGTGGGGGAGGGGCCGGAGAGGGAACAGTGCAGCTGCCCCGCTTGTCTCTAGCCCACTTTCCAAGGAACTCTCCCATGAGATGGGGAGTTTCTCCCACCACCGCAACCCCCTGTGGTAGTCCAGAGTGAGTTCTGAGTCCCAGTTTCTCCTTCAGCCAGCCCTGCCCACACAGTCTGCTGCCTTGCTGCAGCGAGCCCTGCCTGTCAGGCTGGGAGATTTTAAAACTAGAACAGAGTTGGTGCTGTCTGCTTTGGGTTAAGTATGATCTTGCCTAAAGGTTTAGCCGGATAGCCTCTTGAGATCAGCCATGTGTTTTTTAATTCAAGACTATACGGGGTCCGAGGCACCACCAGATCTGCTGTCCTTTGAGATTAGGAACCAACCACTGTCTCTGGGACCTACTCTGTGACAGCAGGGCTAGGGCAGATGGATATACAGGTGGCAAAGAGAAGGGGAAAATACTTGCAAGTATTTAAATATCTGGAAAGGGAAACAATGAAAACTATGGCTCATAAGGCAAACACTAGAAGGATGAGAAGGAGCCACTTATATCTGAGGAAAGGGTGATCCAAGAAGAAGGGACAGCAAATAAAAGGACATGTCCCTGGCATGGCGGAGGAGACCAGCAAGAAGGCCAGCGTGGGCAGAGGGCGCCGAGTGTGGGGAAAGGTGGTTGTTTAGAGAGAGTGTCACAGGCCCCTGCAGCGCCTCGTCCACCTCCATTCTGACCGAGACGAGCCGTAGGAGGGTTCTGAGCACATGAGATTCGTAATCTGACGAGTTTTCAAAGGATCACTGTTGCTGCTGTGTAGAGAAGCCATTAGCCAACTTTGTGGCTACAGGGCCTCTGTACTCTTAAAAATTATTGAAGACCCCAAAAAGCTTTATGTGGGGTACTTTTAGGCACTTTCAGTGAATATGGAACATACAGTAAATGGGAGTTTTCAGAAGCCAGAAGCTTCCCAGGAGAGAAGCCTAGCTAATGTTTTCTTAATTAAATAGTGACATTGAAAATTGTCATTTACTGCCAGGTGAAGTGTGCATCATTTAGAGAGGTTGGCGTGGAGCTAGATTTCAAACCTCAGTCTTTCTGGCTGAAAAATTTGCATTGTAACCGCCACATGTTGAACAAAATGGTGAGTAGAGGTGACTTTTATTTTTATTTAATAGATTAATATGGCTGCTTATGGGAATGCAGATGTTTATTGAGGTAATATATACATATAAGGTAATAACAGGAATATTTTTATTTATTTTACTCTTACCATATAGTTTTTTAGACAAAGGACTTCATATCACCCTAAATGTACAAAACAACTATAATTAATTCATAGAGAATAGAATTTACACAAGTTACCTTTGAATTTTGTATTAAAATGCAATTAATATCACGCCCATGCCCTAAGTAGGAGCATATCCCATCATTAGGAACGGCCCACCGATGTGTGACAGTGGGCGCGGTAGGTACTGGCCATCGTGCTTTAGAAGAAAGATGCTTAATATGATGACAGCCTGTTTCTGCAAACTTTTCAGGGGACCCATTTTTCCACAGAAGTGAAAAAAATTTTAGACCCAAACTGAAGCTGTGCACCTAGAACCATGTCGCATTAGAGAATTTTATACACAAAACAAGTGTTTTAGGTGAGGCAGGAAAGCGTGCCCTTAATGTTAAGCAGCAGATGGATTCGTGGAGACTCTCAGGAATGTAAGTGTATGACCAAGAGCATCTTTATGTTTACTCTGCTGTAATGAGATTTTTCTTTTAATTGTAATATACCATGCTTTCCAAAAGCCCTCATGTGTCACATCCAAATAAATACAAGCAGAATAGGTCCCTTATAAGAGGAAACCACAGATCTTGAGAACAGTGCCGTTCCTTGATGTTCTTTGGCGACACTCCTGTTTGGTTTAACTAACATTTCTGGTAATGGAACTGCTCGAGTCTCAGAATTAGTTTGCTTAGAATTTTTATGTTTCTGCCAGGCCTCTTCCTGTTGACATACTCAGACTGAATCAAAATTACTTGCATGACATCATAAGCAGAGTAAGTATAGCATTTGAAAACAGTCTAAGGCTCTGATACATTTAATCAATCCGTTTGGGTGCATTTGCTTGGAAATCTGGAATGAAGCCTGATTCAGAATACAGTTGTCTTTAGAATGTAATCTGAAAAGGAGTTAGGAAATATTTAACCTCTGTACCATTTTTAAATGGTCATTGCCTGTCCCTTAACATCTCATACTTCAACTAAGGCATTTATTTAATGGGAGTGGGGAAGGCTGCAGAAACACAGTATTTTTTAAATAGACACAGCTATATCCTCATTTTTAGAAAGATTATACCAAAGCACCACTCACTGTTTTCATATTGGAATCACCTATGAACAGGAAATCCTCACTATCTTTCTAAAACTAAGCTGTTGGTATAAAAATTGAACCTGTGTATTATCGAGTGATAAACTATAACACATTTATTAAAAATATGAATGTACAGTACGCTGAAAACGGGCTGTCTGTACTCTCACTTAGCTCCCAGATGTGGATTTTACCCTTTAAAATCTTTAGTTATTAACGACTTGACCAAGAGACTGAAAAGCTAAATGATTTAAAGCCAAGGAGTTAGAGGTGCTGCCAATGGAAAAGCCAACAGAAACTTAAAACGTCTCTGCTATATCGTACACTGTGAATACAAGATAAATTTAAAAGAAAGCATCACTGATGTTACAATGCAAGTTAACAGGAAATTTTAAGTAGTACCACTGCCAGTTTTTAAGAAATCCTTCCGTAATGCTCAGAGCATTTTTTACATTCAGACGACGCTCTGGAGGGGTAAGCCATCGCTATGGAGTGGGGCCCTTACTGCTCAGACAACTGGGTCAGATGCTGGGAATGCCCGAATGAGCGAGGCAGCCTCTGCCCTTACAGAACTTAGCACAGGGGAGGGGAGACGAACGAGTGTATAAATAACCCAGGAGAGTGAAGGAGTGAACACAGCAGGTAGGGAAGTGTTGATCTTGGACTGCATATGAAAATAGCCAGCCACAGGCTTCCAAAATAGAACACTGCAGTTACGGTCTGAGACCCTTTCAGACGTTATCCTAGCAGCATGCTCTCCCCGGGGGGGCATGGGCTGCTGGAGGGGGCCTGTCTGGGTGTGGTGATCTGGGGAGAGAGGGGGTGTGAGGTACATATTAACTGAAGATATGATCAACCAATTCCGTATGTTTATTAAACTATAAATTCGGAATACTGAAATCATTTTAAGGAAGTGAGCTCTACTTTGGGAAGTCTAGCTAAAGCTCTGGTTTTTTTCCCTTAATAAGACCTCATCTGGTGCCTAGGTTGACTTTTTATCACAAGAAGAGGAAATATGAGGTTTCCAGGGAAATGGGTCTCAACCCTCAACCCCACCTGCCTGTAGGAATTACCCCAGGGATCTTCAAAAAGAAACCTCAGGCTTGGTCTTGCCCCAGGCATTCTTATTTAAGGACCGAAGCATTAGTATTTTTAAAGCTTTCCAGCTGATTCTGATGTGTAGCCAGTGTTGAGAAGTCACCATTCTGCCTACACTGGGTTTTATTTCCTCCAAGATTTTCTAAAAATTTCAGGAGACAGGCTCAGCCCAGATGCTGTCAACAGGTTTTCCAATTGGCTGTTCCTAGTGTAATATCAGTCCATGTGTTTTCCCTTTGGAAACATGGCGCTTTCTGCTGTTTCAGGAAGTGATGTCGACTGCCGGAGCAGCGCTCATCTTGGGCTCTGACCAGGGCAGCGGGGGAGCTTTCTCCTCCAGCACTGTGCCTTCAGAGAGCGGGTTTCACCCTCAAAGCACAATTACTGTCCTATCTTTTTCACATCTCTGTGGCATGACCAAACCACAGGATTTGTTCTAGAACCTTCCATTCAATCATTTAACAGGTTCTTCCTATATATTCTGAATTGCTCGTGCAGCTGTTTGAAGCCTGTTTTTGTGTATGAAGTTGAAGCATTTTGTATTTGGTATGTCAGTCTGCCTATACCCTTCCATGCTCTTGACTCATCAGTTACACTAATATATTTCTTCTTTGTCTCAGTATACATAGCATTTCTGCATAGAGCCTGTTTCTACCACTTTACTCTTTCATTCAATAAATATCTATTGAATGATAAATATGTGCCAGGCCTTTTCTGGACATTGGAGACAGATCAGGCTAAATTCCTGCCTTCCTGGGACTTACTTTCAAGTGGAAGGGGACAGGAGGGAAATTGATATATTCACAGATGCTAAATGCTATGGAGAAAAATAAGGCAGGGCAGGAGGAAAGGCCCCACTGGGTCCGTGGGTGGGGTTGTTATACTACATCAGCTTTGCCAAGTTATGTAGGCAAGGGCAGGTGAAGGCTTGGATCACAGTGACAGTGACAGAGATGGCGAAATGTGGTTAGAATCTGGGTAAGTTTCTGCAGGTCCTGAAAAAGGCCAGGGATTGTGCCATGCTGATATCCAGAAGAGGAGAATTTTGGCAGAGGGCACTGGAAATGCAAAGGCCCTGAGGCAGGAGTGAATCCAGATGTTCAAGAAACTGTTGAGAAGGACCAATGTGCTTGGAGCAAAGCAAGAGGGAAGGGAAGAGGAATGCCACAGGTATTGGGGTTGGGGGAGTACAGGGTGCATCAGACCTTGTGGAATTTTTGTACAGATTGGCTTTTTCTCTGAGTGAGAAGTGGTTTTGAGCAGAGGAGAAATTCAATTTGATAGGATCATTCTGGCTGCTCAGTGAGACTAACCTATATGGGACAATGGTGGAAGCAGGGAGACCAGTTATGAGGCTGTTGCTATAACCTAGTTGAAAGCTGATGAGGGTGGATAGCAATAGAGATGAGTCAGAAATGGTTGCAATCTGGATATATATTTTTAAAGGTGGAATTTGTTGCTCCCAAATAAATGTCTATCTAATATTTCCCCTATTGATCTAAAAGATAGAGCCTCAAAATCTAGTAAGGGATCCAAATAATGCTAGTTTTAGCAAACGATTAACTTTCTACCTCTTAAATACCACACATTCAATATCATGTTGTTTGGGGTTTTTTTAAAACAATGGTAGTAGTGTTAATTTGTTCCACTTCTGGTTCACAATAACTTCCCACAGTCCTCACCTTCCCATTTTTCTGCACTTGTGCATTGCTGGTCATTTGTCATTGAGTATCTTGACCCAAACCATCAGTGGTCACTACTGCACTGCTGTTGCTTAGAAAACACCTGTCCTTGTCTCGCAGTGGTCTTCACCTTATTCTGCGGTCATGGGAATGTCACTGAGGCAGTCAACGAGAGTAGATTTTCCTTTTCAACCTCCACATAAATCTCCCAGGAGGCCTTTCATGTCTCCCTCATGCTCCTAAGCAAAATGTGGGTATCATGAGGCAAGGCAGAGTTGCAAAAGAAATCTGGTGGTTCTCTTCCCAAAGCCAAGTGCTCCTACTTCTAATTTCTAGTATTCACAGAAATACTTCTGTTACATATGTTTCACAGCTGGGAGAATTTCACAGTAAATGTGCACTCATTTTTCATTCATTCATTCAGCAACTAATGAGTACTTTGTATGTGCCAGGCACTATTCTGCATACTGGGAAATAGGAGCCTGCAAAACCCAAAGTCCCTGTAAATTAAGGAATTTACCTTGTAAGATGGGAGACACAACAAAACACAAGCACATGTAATATATCTGATTAAGATAGTGCTGTCGAGAAAAGTAACTTAGGAGAATGAAAAAGGGAATTCTGGGATAGTGTGCTACTGGTGGTAGCTAGTTAGTATTAACATTTTAAACACAGTGATCAGAGAAGGCATCTCTGAAAATTGCACAGAAACCTACAGGAAGTGCGAGGGTGATCCAATCCCACATCCAGTTGGAAAATGCCCTTTACTGCTGGAAGCCTTTAGGTAGTTTCCTTCTCTCTAAATACTTCTAAGTGACTTTTTTTTGTCCATGGCTTTCACTACTTCTGATGCCCTAGTGATCACCAAATTGAATCTTCAGGCCAGATACTTTTCCCAACTCCAGCATATCTCCAACTATTGATGGAGCCCTCCCACTTGGACATCTAACAGACATCTCAGAGTTAACGTGTCTCTAACCACACTCCTCACCACCCGCTCCCCAGTCCTGCTCTTTCTGCAGCTTCACCCTCCCTTTAGTAAATGGCAGCTCCGTCCTGCCAGTTTCAGATTTTGACAGTCAGAAATCTTGGTGTCAGCTCCCTTGCTCTCAAACCCACGTAGATCCATTAGGTGGATCATGCATTGCTTCAGCAGGGGAAAACTAGAAAAGGAGGAACTTGGGAAGCTGGGATGAAGAAATTGAGGTAAAACAGAAAGCAGAACAGTAACAGAAGTATCTGCAGGGTGGTATTTGATGACATGAAGAAAACTGAAGCTCAGGGAACGTGAGCTGTGGAACTCAGGTTGATGTGAAATCACATAAGTCATATTCCCCTAAAAGAGCTACAACTTTCCAGCCATCCGATATGTTTGGGTGTGTCTTGGCGTGAATAATTAGTTGGCAGATGGCAGAACTAAGGCTGTAGCATCGTGGATTGGACCCTTGGGAATTTTTTCCGTAAAGTTCACCTAGAACATTTTCTGTGCCCTGCCTCTGGAAATATTGTGGGACCCGTATGGGGCTGCCAAAAATGCAGTCATAGTTTTAACAAGCAGTGAGCATTTAACCATTTTTTTATTAATTTTTAAAATTTTTTTATTGTTGTTCAAGTACAGTTTTCTGCCTTTTCCCCCACCCTTCCCCACCATGCCAGCCCTCCCCACCTCCTCCCCCGTTTCCACCCCTTGTTATTGTCCATATGTCCTTTATAATTGTTGCTGTAAACCCTTCACCCTTTCCCCCCATTTTCCCCTGCCCTCTCCCTTCTGATCACTGTCAGCCTGTTCTCAATTTCAATGTCTTTGGCTATACTTTGCTTGCTTGTTCATTTTGTTGATTAGGTTCCTGTTAAAGGTGAGATCATATGGTATTTGTCTTTCATCTCCTGGCTTATTTCACTTAACATAATGCTCTCCAGCTCCATCCATGCTGTCGCAAAGGGTAGGAGCTCCTTCTTTCTTTCTGCTGGTAGAATTCCATTGTGTAAATGTACCATAGTTTTTTAGCCATTCATTTAACTGGTGGGCTCTCGAGTTGCTTCCAGCACTTGGCTATTGTGAATTGTGCTGCTATGGACATTGGGGTGCATAGGTTCTTTTGGATTCATGTTTCAGGGCTCTTAGGGTATAATCCCAGCAATGGAATTGCTGAGTCAAAAGGCAGTTCCATTTTTAGTTTTCTGAGGAAATTCCATACTGTTTTCCAGAGTGGTTGCACCAGTCTGCAACCCCACCAACAGTGCACTAGGGTGTGGCAGACTCCAGCCAGCAGAGTCCACCTGTTGTGACTGAAGATGAGAATAAATGCACAGGCTACAGCAATCGTGTGGAGAAAAAGGGGATGGCACGGCCACTCTCTCGAAAGGAGAGTGCCCCGACCCTTGCCTAAACAGGCTTTTATTGTTTTTCTTGGATCTTACATCAAAAAAGGATTTATTATCTATTACATAGAACATTGTGGTCTACATTTTAGGTACAGTCAAGGAAATGAAAATAACAAATGCAGAAGGGGTAGGTAGTGAGCTGATTAGCTCTGTCCTTGGGAAAATTCACACAGGCTTTGGAAACTACCTTGAAGATAGGCAATACGCATTTCTTGTTTCGGACCAGGGTGAGGGAGTTTTAGCAAGAGCAGTCTGTATGCGTAACAATCTGTATGCATTTTCTAGGCCTGATTCCCATGAGAAAACTTGGTTTGAAGGTCTGGCTCCTGCCCACCACCTCGCTTCTGTAGGTTTTCCATACAGAGCTGAATCACATTTGCCAGACCAAAACAAACTGGTCCCCTTTACTAGGGGTCCCTTTTCTCCATGCCCTCTCCAGCACTTATTGTTTGTTGCTTTGTTTATGATGGCCTTCACACCTCTGGTGTGAAGAGGTGTCTCATTGTGGTTTTAATGTGCATCTCTCTGGTGGCTAGTGATACTGAGCATCCTTTCATATGTCTTTGGATCCTCTGTATGTCCTCCTTGGAGAAGTGTCTGTTCAAGTCCTTTGCCCATTTTTTAATTGGGTTGCTTGTCTTAGAGTGGAGTTGTGTGAGTTCTTTATATATTTTGGAGATCAAACCCTTGTCTGAGGTATCATTAGCAAATATTTTTTCTCATACAGTTGCTTCTCTTTTTATTTTAATACTGTTTTCTTTAGCTGTGCAGAAATTTTTATATTGATGAGATCTCATTTGTTTATTCTTTCTTTTATGTTCCCTCCTCTAGGGGACATATCAGTGGAAATACTGCTGCATGGAATATCTGAAATTTTCCTGCCTATGTTCTCCTCCAGGATTTTTATGGCATTGCAACTTATATTTAAGTCTTTTATCCACCTTGAATTTATTTTTGTGTATGGTGTAAGTTGGTATCAAGTCTCATTTTTTTTGCATGTATCTGTCCAGGTCTCCCAACACCATTTGTTGAAGAGGCTATCTTTGCTCCATTTTATGCTGCCCTCTTTGTCAAATATTAATTGACCATAGAGATTTGGGTTTATTTCTGGGCTCTCTATTCTGTTCCATTGGTCCATGTGTCTGTTCTTATGCCAGTACCAGGCTTTTTGATTACAGTGGCCTTGTAATACATTTTGATACCAGGTATTGTGATTCCTCCTACTTTGTTCTTCTTTCTCAAAATTGCTGCAGCTATTCGGGATTCTTTATGGTTCCATATAAATTTTTGAAGTGTTTGTTCTACAAAGCATTTAAGGAAGTGCTAACCCCTATCCTTCACAGGCTATTCCAAAAAATCCAAGAAGATGGAAGACTGTATTTTTAAAATATTTTATTTACTTATATTTAGAGAGTTGTGGTGGGGAGAGAAACATCAATGTGTGGTTGCCTCTTGCATGTCCCCCACAGGGAACTTGGCCTGCAACCAGGCATGTTCCCTGACTGGGAATTGAACCAGCAACCTTTTGGTTTACAGGCTGGCGCTCAATCCACTAAGCCACACTAGTCAGGGCTGAATCATTTTTTTAAAGAAAAACTAATCTTCTTTGTGGGGATGTCTGCAATAAAGCAAAAACACTTGGCTAAAACATCGGAGAAAAGAGATTCTGATCTTTTTCTAGGGGCAAGAGTTGGGTTAAAATTGTCTTGACCAAATTAATTTAAATAAGAACAATGAAAAGGAAGTAAGTAATCATTGTCCTTCTATTTTAATTTGGTAAGTGTTTCCCAGTATTCACATTCACAGTACAATACGTTCTTGATATTTTGCTGCACCGAGTTCCTGGAAATCACATGCATATCCCCCCAAAGGAGACTGAAAGTTTAAAATTTGGGGTTTAGCATCAAACAAAAAATAGATATAACCAAGAGTATAGCATAAAGGCCCCCTGTGGCAGTGGTAAAGCTGTTTTTCTAGCTATTGACAATAGAAGAGTAAGCCCCATACCAGTAATTGCTTTATATAGAAAAGCTGAGTCCTTTCCAACCTTTAAAAAAATCTTTTCTCTGACTGGACTTCTCTCTCAGTGCCAGATTTTAGGATAGAATGTGCAAATCACAAATATGCCCTGAGTTCAGTCCTCAGATAGCTAACTCCCCAAATAGATGTTTTTGCCAATGGATGACAATGCTGAATTTCCAATAAAGGAGGTTGTTAGAGAGAAAATAGTTTTTCTTGTGAAGTAAATGAGCTTGGGCATTGGAATCTGACAGACTGAGTGGGAAGTTTTGCTATGCCATTCACAGGCTTTGTAACCTTGGAGGACTTATTTAATCTCTCTTTGCACATTTCCTCTACTGTAGAGCCAAGTAATACCTGCCTCATGAATGTACTGTGGAAGTTTTTTTAAAAAAGCTGAGTGTTTAATGCCTGGCAATTAATAGGCACAATAATATTAAATGTTCATAGTTATACCTTTCCTTTCCCATTTAAGAAAAATAATTCTTTTCAAGTTTGCTTCTTGTGTTTTTATAAAGAATTATTTTTTAGCAGGATACCTCAGGTTAAAACTAGAGGCTGCAAACCACCGAGGAATTCTTACCCTTAAGAGTAAACTCCATTTCACACTGGCCATGTTCCACTATTAGCTTTATTGACAGTATATTGAGTGCTAATTTCCTACCCAGTAGTGCAATTAGTGTTTGCCACAATTATCTCTTACACACTTTCCAACCTGGTAAAAGAAGATACATCCTTTTTCTCATTTTAAATATTTTATTTATTTGTTTTTAGCGAGGGGAAGGGAGAGACACATCAATGTGTGTTTGCCTCTCACACGCCCCCCACTTGGAACCTGGTCCACAACCCAGGCGTGTGCCCTGACTGGAAACTAAACCATCCACCCTTTGGTTCACAGGCCGGTGCTCAATCCACTACTGAGCCACACCTGCCAGGGCCTTTCCCCATTTTAAAGATGAGGAAACAGAAGGATTTAGTGACCTGCTCGTGGTCACCCAGTTTATAGGTGGCAGAGCCAGGAGGAGTCAGACTGGGGCACTTTGACTACAGTGCTGTGCCCCCAAGCACTGTAATAATAGAGTTATACTACATTAATATGAATGCCTGTTCTTGCTTTAATTACCAGAGATATATTGCCTCCAAAAAAGTAGAGATTGGGCATGGAAAATGTAACTTATTCCTAATATTTGTTTTTTTTTCTTTTGCCCTTTCTTGTTAGAATGAATGGAAGGTCTATGCCATTTGGGGAAAAGTGAGTGGGTGGAAATAATACAAAAGCTGAATGTGGAAAATCATTTAAGATCACATGTTACCTAAGAAAGTCTTATGTGATCACTGCAGACTTTGCTTCCCCGCCATTTAATTTCATGAGTTAAAGAAAGGTATAGAAATCTTTATTAGTTCAGCTTAGCTCTTATTGCTATGCTGTTGCTCCCTTGGATATTTTCTTTCTTTAATCCGTTTACATGTTTCTTGCCTGTTGCCATGGTAAAGCTCATTTCATGATGTGAGAGACCTTATGCTGAAGAAAGTTTTTTTAATGTCAAGTCCCACATTTTCACTTCCACATTTTATCTTGCTGTTACTAGGGCAACCTGTATTTCATTTTCTCTTTGAAGTTGCTACTTTAAGGTCTTATGCCCTCATGCTGACTCACTCATGTTCTTATCATTTTTTTCCTAGCTTAAATTCCTGTAACTACTTTCTTTACACAGGTGTTTTCTGCTTCTCTGCAGTCATATTAGCTGACATACTGTTGCTGTAGCAGTTCAGTGTTTGGGGCGTTACAAATCCCACTGAGAATTAGAAAAGCACTACAGACCTTCTCACTAGGGAAAAAATGCCATTTTGAGAACTAATGGATGGTTATGTGACAGGGGAAGTAATGTCTCTTCAATAAATGGTGCTGGGAAATCTGGACAGCCACATGCAAAAGAATGAAACGGGCCTTACACCACACACAAAACCAACTCAAGGCAGATTAAAGGCTTGAACTTAAGACCTGAAACTGTGAAATTTGTAGAAGAAAACGTAGGGGGTCAGGTTCTTGACATCAGTCTTAGCAGTGATTTTTTGGACCTGACATCGAGGCAAAGGCAACAAAAGCAAAAATAAAAAAGTGGTACTTTAGTACCACTTTTTTTTAGTATCAAACTAAAAAGCTTCTGTACAGCAAAGAAGCCATCAGCAAGAGAAAATGTTTGTAAATCATATATCTGTAAAGGGGTTAATATTCAAAATATGTAAAGAACTCATATAACTCAATAGAAAAAAATTAATCTGATTTTTAAAAGAAACAGGCAGAGGATCTAAACATATTTTTCCAAGGAAGAGATACAAATGGCCAACAACTACATGAAAAGGGGCTCAACATCATTAATCATCAGGTAAATACAAATCAAAACCACAAGGAGATACCATCTCACACCTGTTAGAATGGTTATTATCAAAAAGACAAGACACAGCAAGTGTTGGGGAGGGGTGGACAGAAAGGAACCCTTCTGCACTGTTGGTGGAAAAGCATGTAGGTCCAGCCACTGTGGAAAACAGTATGGAGTTTACTCAAAAAACCAAAAGTAGAACTGCCGTAGGATCCAGAAATTCTAGTTCTGGGTATGTATCCAAAGGAAATGAAAACACTAACTGGAAAAGGTATCTGCCCCCCCCATGTTCATTGCAGTATTATTACAATGGCCAAAACATGGAAACAACCTAAGATAAAGCAAATTTTATACACAGATACATGTGTATATGTGTATACATATATATACACATACATATATATACACACACATATCTATAGCCATCCTTCAGCCATAAAAAGACAGAAATCCTGCCATTTGCACCAGCATGGATGGACCTCATACAATATGAAAGCATTATGGTGAATGAAATAAATCAGACAAAGAGAAATACTGTGTAGTCTCACTTATATACGGACTCTAAAATAAAACCTGAACTCATAGATACAGAGAACAGATTGGTGGTCACCAGAGGCAGGAAGGAAGTATGAAAATGGGTCAGGTGGTCAAAAGATACAAATTCCCAGTTATAAGATAAATCCCAGAGATACAATGTACAGCATAGTGACTATAGTTAACAATACTGCATTGTAATAATTAAAAGTTGCTAAGAGAGTAGATCTTAAAAGTTCCCATCACAAAAACAAATTGCAACTATGTGTGGCGATGGATATTAACTAAACTTGTTCTGATAATTATTGAAAATATATACATGTATCAAACCATGTTATTGTATACCTAAAACTAATGCAATGTTGCATGTAAATTAAAAAAGGAAATAATAGATGGAGATATTGACTAAATAGTATCTCTAATAGTACCTCATATTATCCAACTCTATTTGATTCTTGAGTTTTGAATAGCAAGTTGCAAGAGTCTGTATAGTAGGGGATTTATCAAAACATTCTATCCCAAACTATTCTGTTTCTAAGTTCAGATTGTGAAAGTTAAGATACCTGTTTATTTCCGCTTTGTTTTTACTTTATCCCAGGGCAATCTCATGCTAGGTTTAATATCTCTGCTTATCTCTTGGCAAACTCCCTGCAGGGGTTAAATGGCTGGTTGCCATGTATCTGTCTTTCTTTTGTTGGTCTGGCTCACATGATCCTTTGGGGTTTGAATCCATATAAAGAGCTGGGAGCAAAGAGAAGGGATGACAGGTTTTGTGTCTCCTTGTTTACAGACCTATTGCCCGCATATTCCTCTAGCTTCTTGTCTTTTATCCCCAACACTTGGCATGCAGTAGTTGGGTGACAAATGTTGAAAGAGGGAGGGAGAAACAAAAGGGAGGGAAGTGGGAAGAAATAAAAGGAAGAAAGACGGATAGACTAAAGGGAACAAAGAAGAAAATTGAAAAAAAAAAAAACAGACCAAAGACAACTATTCTCTGACCGAAGACTGAATTTCCTGTGTAACTCAAAAAGTCAATTCCTATGTAGGGACTGTGCCGGGATTCGAGTGAGGTGCCCACGCTGCAGGCCAGACCATGCTTGGACAGATGCAGGGTGGGGGCAGCAGCCTCTGGTGCTCATAATTGCTGCTTGTGTTCAGTTATAAAAAATTACTGAGCAGCCCGCTCACTGGTAAAGACTGCCTTATTCCGGAACAACATTCACTCTTTGTGTTGAGAACTTTATAAATTCAGGACCGAATATGTGCTAGTCAACCAGAACTTTGGGCATCTTCACAGTGAAGTAACCAGAGTGGAGGCGTCACGTGGTGACGGAGTTGCGTTCACGTTGTTCAAAGGCAGTTCAGCGGCAGGGCATGAAGTAAAACTGTTGAGGTCTACAGACTTCTACAAAAAGGTCGTTTGGGTAAATCGGCATAAATACCTTAGATACAGACTCTTGGTGAGTCTTGCATCTTGGAGGCTTTTTGCCATTTCAGTCTGAGAACATGTAACCTGTCCTCTCGGTCTCAGAGTCTGGACCAACTCAGGCTGACCCTACCCTGCGTCTTGAGAGACAGAAAATAGGAGGTCCAACCTTATTTAAAATAAACAAACCCAAAATATTTATAATAAGTGATGGAGGGCAAAATGATGCATCTCAGAGAGGGAACAAAAAGCCATCCCACCTTTCATTCTGCCCGGAATGTTCTGCTGGGCCTGGCCTCCAACTTTACGTAGATAACTTCCTACCTGTACTTCATATTTCCATGCAGGCATCACTTGCAAAACCCCCAGCAGCTCAGGTGCCTCGGTATACTGTCAGTATCCTACACTTGCACTTCATCATACCTGTCACAATTAGGATTAAATGGTTTTGTGTAACTATTTACTGTCTGCCTTTCTACCATAATGTAAGATGCACAAGGATCAGGGTTATATCTCTCTTACTCATTGGTGTGTCCACACGACTGAGCTCAATATCGTGCAGATGAAAGCTATTCGAGTACTTGTTAAAGAGTGAATGCTGCTAAAAAAAAAAAAAAAAGAAGAAGAAGAAGAAGAATGAATATGCTTCCACACTGTGGTAGCTGCTAGGGATATAAATATTCTCAAAGACACTGCATTTATCCTTGAGAAACTTTGTGCTCCTGGAGTAGCAATCTCCAATGGTAATTTATCCCTCTCTCAGCTTCCAGAAGGAACCCAGGATGATTAAGATTCTGTGGCTCTCTCCACCTAATTTTCCAAATCCTACTTCTTTCCCTCCACCAGAATTCCTGACAGACACTGACACTGTTTGTCACTAAGGACATAGAGAGGAAGGGAACCAATGTGTCTCCCCACCGATTTCTATTTCTTTGTCGAAAGGACATGTGTTTTGTTGTTGTAGAAGCAATTTTAATTGATGTCTGTGTAACTTTTCTAGGTCCCTTTAACATTGGTCTGTTAAGTTTTCAACATGAGTCATCTTAAAATAGTATCAACATTAAACAACAGATAAAAACAAACAAATCTCCACAGTTGCTCCATAAACCTTCTCTTTTCCCTTGACCCTAAGCCACCCCAAAGTTCACATACTCATTCCTAAGCCCCACTGCACTGCAGAACTTCTGACATCTCTGTTGTAAGATGTTTGACTTTTAAAAGTAAGTTTTTTCTTGTTTCTTCCTTAGTTTTTCCTACTAAAGCTACAGTTTTAGATAAGTTTCCATGAACTCAGTACACAACTTTTTTTTTTAATATTTGTGACGAATACTTAAAGCTTCCCAGTTTAGCAACTCTTGAACCCCTTTTGCTCCTCTAAGCATCCTCAGTCCTCCTTTCCATCCGTCTGCCGAAGTCACTGAACAAAATCTGTCCTGAAACCGTCTCCAGATGACTGTGTCACGGTGCAAGCTGACGTGTTGCTCGGCTGCAGTATCTTGTTTTCTGGGTCTCACCATTTGCAAAAGTAAGTTTGGCAGGTCTCCCACTGCTGTGGGATGGTTTTCTCAGAAAGACTTTATCTGGCCCCAAGCCGTCTTTCTTACTAATAAATGCAAGTGCATGTGAACGATTTCAAAATACTCTACAGTTTGTCAATAAAGGTGGTGGCACTGAGTTGGGTCCTATTCCAAATTAGCTCATGGGCTTCAAATTTTTTCCTTTTTTTTTTTTTGCTGACAAAGTATTCAAATGACTCAGTCTGAGACCTCACATTTACACTGTTCTTATACTTTTGTTTCAGTTAATTATTCATTTATTTGATGAATACATGTTGAGTTCCTATTATGTGCAAAGACTGTTAGGTGCTGGGAAAACAACAGAGGGCAACAATGACCCAAGAACGACCCAGATCGATGGAAATGGTGTCTGTGACCATCCGGGATGCACGGTGCCGTGAGAGCCTAGGGGCTGGATTCTACCTGCTCAGGGAGATCGGGGTTGGCTTCCGTGAGCAAGTGGAGCTAGGGCTGAGCTCTGCAGGATGAGTAGGAGTCTGCAAAGCAAAGGGCGGTTGCAAGAACACTCCAGTTACAGTATTAGCCCTGCTGCTATTGCTTGTATCTCCTTGGTAGTGACTTTTTGAGAGCCATACCTATCGCTCGATCTTTGCAGTTATATATCACCTACTTTCACATTTCCTTTGCTATAGTTTTTGTTGTTCTTGTTTTTTGTTTTTAAGTAAATAATCTATCTTCAGAAACAGATGTATTTTAATGAATGATTCATATTTTCCAAGTATTTCTTTCATTCAGATTTTTGGCACAGTGTAGGTCTGAGAGGCAAGTAGTCTTCATATAAAGAAACCTTTTATGCCCTCCCTCAGATTCTAGAACTTTAGACTCTAGGAGTATCACAAATCCTCATGTTAGATTTTGTTTAGCTTTGCTGTGAGAAGTAAGAGTTGGAAGAAGGAACTCATATAATGTCAGACTTAGAAATGATGGCCATTAAATCAGTATGTTAAATTTAGAGCCAAACCCCCCAAATACTTGTTTTGTAAGTACAAAATCTTGGGTCTTTATTGGTCGGATGGGCAGAAATCAAATATTTTAATTTTCAGGCGCATTCACGTCAGTTTTAATTATTCAGACAATAAAAGTCTGGCAGTCATTGATTTCCTCCCACAGAGTCGTGTTTTTATCCTGGAGACTTGAAGACCAGGACTTCGTTCTTCCGTCATTTTACTGAGCACAGCCCACAGGAAAGGCAGACAAAGAGCTGACTTCTCAAGAACCTACTTGAGAAGTCCCAAACAGAATTAGTCAGCAGTTTTTCTGCTGTTAAGAACCCTTCCATGATCTCTGGCCTTAAATGGGAGATTTTAAGTGGTAGGTTCCCATAAAGATGAGTTTAATAAAAAGGACAATAAAAATGATTGTACTATAAATCCATTACAGTGTTTTAATGTCTCTGTTTAAACACCAGTCTCTCGTTCCCTGAGCAGTTTACCTTTCTTTCCTACTTGTTGTATTTAACGTGGCGGGAAATGTAAAATTTTTACCCCATTAAAAGTAAAAAGCTTTGTGGAAAAGTTTTGATAATAAGTTCTTTAGCTTCCCTGACATACTTGACTATTTTATAAGTTCCAGTTTCTCTATATTGGTGAAATTGTAAAACACACCAAACTTCCTGTTGGAACAAAAAGGCAACTGTTCCCCTATGGAATCATTTGGAATTTAACTCAACAAACTATTGAGCATTTTAGGCCATGGAGCTAGTAGCAATATGAGAAAAAAGATGACCCCTGCCTTTTCAGACTACTCCTAAGTCCAGAAGGTGAAAAACAAGAAACATTAGTTTGAATGTTTTGAAGGGAAGGAATCTTACTGTCTTCTCCACCTTCCTCTTCTTGGATCCAAATCTTTTTGGTTTGGGTTTTCTGGCCTGTACTGTATGTTCATGTTATTTCTGTGCTTCTTAGAACTGTTGAGCTTCCTTTGCTCAGAGGAGAAAGTGGATTGGAGATACATCTCAGTCTCTTTTTGTCAATTGGAGGAAGACATAGTCCTCAAAAACCAATCCTCAATTGAATTCTAGGCTTAGTTTTTGGATGTTGAGACTGGTAAGAACTGAAACCTTGTCTGAATCACATTTGAATGATATCAAGAGTTTTCAAGGATTTGGGATCGGAGGGGAGGGAAGGGTAAGTATACACTCTGCCTTCTGGAAAATTGTACCTGATTTAAAGGCAATAGAAACAACATGGATTGAGGAGGTGAGCAAGAAGACCAGCAGGATGCAGAGAGCTGAAGACTTATAAAGTCACAGAGAGACTTGAAGTATATTCAGAATAACAGATGAGGGAGGGAATGAGTAACATGTGGAAATAGTCTTTGCTGGTCAGTTTTTAAAGACTGTTAGATCACACTGTAGCCTCATCAGAAAAGATTTATGAATTTAAATTTGCTTAAAATACCCAGAATAAGCATTAAGTAATTATTAGTGTCATACAGATGTAGCTGAAGCTCTTTGATGGAAATCCCAAAGAAATCAAAACCTCACCAAGATTAACAAATGCAGTATTCCAAACCATTGTGTTATAAACAAGACTTTTATGTTTGGATTTGTTTTCTGTCACTTGTTTCTTAACAGATTAATGTTCTGATAAGGTAGTCACAATATTCAGGCATTGGGTACAAGCTGAGACCCAATAAGCCATTATTGATCAACACATCCTCTTTATAACCAGTGACAGAACTTTGTGCATTAAAATTTCAGTGAACCTTAACTTTGAAATTATAAATTATTCCTGACTCTTTTCCTTTTCTGAAATATTCTCTTTAGTAATGAGTGTTCTTTGAATAACTATTATTTACAATGTGAAGCAATACAGTAACAGTCACCGTGTTTATTGTAGTGTCAGACTTTTTAACAGGATAGTAATATAATAGAAGAGTTTGGTCTTTACTACAAAATGCTCGATTGGGAGGGTGTGTGCGTGTGTTTAGGTCTAATTCAATTTAGTAAATATTTATCAAGGGTCTATTCTAAGGCATTGTGCCATATTCTAGAAGATACAGAGATAAACAAGATATAAACCCTGTTCTCAGTGAAATAAAAACAACCACCTCCTTAAATGCACCATTGGTACAGGAAACAATAACCAATCACATGTACAAAGATGGTCAGTTACAATTCATGGTTTTACAGGAATTCAATGCACATTCTCCCGTGAGAATACACATAAGTAAGTGTAGGTACTTAGTCTGTTTTGTTCGCTTTCATTTTTCCCAGGATCTAGCACAGTACCTGACATATCCTGCACACTCATAATTACTTACATAGCATGTGCATGAGTAAATGAAAGTAATCTTTGCATGTGTGAGGAAAAATCAGCTGCTGATTAAATGTAACAAATTTTTAGCGGACTCAAAGGCTTCTGAATCTGATGAACATAACGGTGAAACTAACATGTAAAGCAGAGCCCTTGCAATGAAATGCATGGCTTGAAGTAGAGTGATTAAGGGGTTTTTCTTTAAATATGTACAAAGTATAATTAGGAAGAGGTAAAATGTTTTTCCTTGGTTAAGAGAGAATGAGAATTGCTAGGGAAGAGTAACGTTTGATCCCTACCACCACCACCTTTAGAAAAACAGGTAAAGGTCAATTTGAATATTTTCCAGAATGTGACAGGGCCATTAATTTAATGAGTGACATCACTGGAATATCTAAAGAGATGATAATATAAAAGTCTACTGGGTTGCAGGTTCAACCTGCCTCTTACTATTTATTCCTTCTGAGTCTAAAGTTCTCATTAATGGGGATGTAAGAGCACTATAGCTTAGGGATCATTTAAATGTTTTAATATTTTATTTTTTTAATCTTATAGCAACTTGGAAAGGGAAATTGAGTATAGGAGATATTTAAATTATCTCTTTCTTAGCACATGTTAGATTCTCTCCATTTGAATCAGCATGACATAGTATTAACTAAGAACAAGAGAGTGAGGACAAAGGTTTGGTTGGAAGTCCTGGCTCACCATTACCTGTCATGTAGTCTCTCTTTGGCTCAAGTATTTCACTCCTAAAGTGACGATTATGAACTGGACGGCCTCTAAGGTGCCTTTCAGGTTTTACAATTTTATAATTGTTTAATTAAGTATATTTCTATAAAGCCATTTATAATTTATAATTATTTATAATTGTTTAATTATTTACAATTAATAATTGTTTATCATTGTTTAATTAAGTATATTTCTATAAAGCCATACAATTATGGTCTTCTTCAGCGGATTTTTCCAGAACTAGTTTGTCATGTGTACTACAACTACAGAGTGAAGCACAAGCTAGAGTCATGTGCTCCCAAGAGAGAAAGATAATCACTTTTTATGTCATTGGAAAATGTAGCCATTTCTCCTGTTTTTTATTTCCATATTCGCACAACTAAAGGAAGAACAGTTGTTTCATAATTTATGGTTCCAGCATATCCTGAGGACTTTATTTTGATTTATAGAGCCTTTGGGTACAACTGAGAAGAACCCATAAATAAGTCATGGCATTTCTGGGCTCTTCCTTTGGTTCACCCTTTCTCCATCCTGGCCTCAGAGATGCGCGTGGCCTGGCCCTGCGTTGCGGGCTTGTCCTCCCGCGACGTTAGACGCACGCTTCACCCATACGATTATTGTTTCTAAAACTAAAGGCAACTCTGCCCCCCTTTCTTCATTATAATTACTGTATCTTCACTAATTTACTCAGCAGTTATCGAGTGCCTACTATATACCATGTGGTGTCTTCTAGGCAGTTGTGTTACATCACTGTACAAGAAAGAACTTGCCCTCATGACACGTTCTTGTAGGAGGAGACAGACACTGGCAGCCAAGGAGAGTGGACTGGAATGCACGTGTGAACAATGAGAGCTTCACTGTACTAGTCAGTGGGGGCAGTAGATGCCATTGAGTGAGCACATGTACTGTGTGGCTGTGGCCTTCAAAATTTCTGAGCACATAGAGCAATGAATCTGCATCACATTTTGTGTTAAGCTCGAACTTACCTTCATGGAAATTATTTGGATGATTCTGAAGCCACAGCTGTGGGTATCACAACATGCCCACTCATGTATCACATCTCAAGCAGAGTTTTCTGGCAAAACATCAAATCACCCAGGTGACTCAACCCACCTACAGCCCACATTTGGTGCCCTGCAACTTCTGGCTTTTCCCAAAATTAAAATCACCTCTGAAAGGGTCCTGGCTGGTGTGGTTCAGTGGACTAGGTGCCAGCCTGCAAACCAAAGTGTCACCGGTTCGATTCCCAGTCAGGGCACATGCCTGGGTTTCAGGCCAGGTCCCCAGTAGGGGTTGTGCCAAAGGCAACCACACATTGATGTTTCTCTCCCTCCCTTTCTCCCTTTCTTCTCCTCTCTCTAAAAATAAATAAAATCTTTTTAAAAATGTTTAAAAATCACCTCTGAAAGGGAAGAGATTTCAGACTGTTGATGAGATTCAGGAAAATACAACGGGGCAGCTGCTGGCAATTGGGAAACCTGTGTGAAGTCCCAACGTGCCTACTTTGAAAGGGACCGAGGCATCATTGTGTTGTGTACAACGCTTCTTGTATCGTCTTCATTAAATGCCTCATTTTCATAGTGCATGGCTGGATACTTTCTGGACAGGCCTTATATTCAAGGACTTATAAATATTTGTTGACATTGGGGGTGTAATAGACAAAACAGCATCAGGGATAACTTTAAGGTATTTGGCCTAAGCAACTAGAAAAATGGAACTGCCACCAACTGAGATAGGAAAATAGCAAGAGAAGGGCTTTGCTGGGAATGGGGGAGGTGGGGATAAGGGAATGGAACTAGAGTTGGTTTGGGACATTCTGAACTTCACGTGTCTAGTGGATATCCGATGGAGATGTCAGGTAGGCAGTTGATTCCGTGAGTCTGGATACTGATACAAATCTGTGTTTGGAGTAAATGAGTTAGGGAAAAGAAAGTACCAAAGGCTCATAAGCACTGGGCATTCCAAAGACAGAGGTCAGGCAGAAGAGGAGGAAACGGCCAAGGAGTTCAAAAAGGAACAGCCAGAGAAGTAGCAGGAAAACTTCATGGCTGTGGTGTCCTGAAAGCCAAGCAAAGAATGGTCATTGACGCCACTGCTGCCGATACAGCAAGAAGGTGAGGGCTGAGAAGTGACTGTTAGATTTAGCAACATAGATGAATAATGTATGTGGGGTTTTTTCCTGCAGAATTCATATTTTATGTGCTCAGGAATTACTGAATTTTTTATTCATCTTTTAAGGAGCCAGTTACTAATACGATACTTATCATTTAGAACTGGCCTTTGTTTCTTTGAACAGTGGATAACTGTACTGTCTAAAGGTGATGCCAGAAAAAAAACGCTGAACAAAGCAAATGTTAGCTGTACCCACCTGATAGCAGTAGAAGAGCAGTGTTAGCAGTTTTGAATCAAAATAGAGTAAGTTTGATATTCTTAAAGTCACGGGTTAATAGAATAAAATTTGTTCCATGTAATTAATTCTGGAAAATAAGATATTAAAATTCTCCTGAGAGGGAATGAAGACAGATTTTTTCATGACAAGACAAATAAATGAAAGAAATAAGAAACTCCGCATGTGCAACTAACTGTACTGATATTCTTTACCAAAGGATTATACACTATGATAAATTTCAGTAGTAAAGGTTTGTGTTGAATGGTAAAGGTTTGTGGCTAATGAAGCCATTAAAATGACTTGATAATAGGTATTTTTAATAAAGGAAGTGCACACTGATTCTGGAAAAGGACACAGCAGAAATAATGTAAAATTATATATTTCTAAATTAACATACCAGGATCTCTTGATTGAAATTGAAATGCCATATTTCCAAAAACATTATTTAATTAGGAAAACTAAAATCTTACATAACAAATTGGAAATTGGAGTTAGAAGAAGTATAAAGATTTTCATTTGCATTTCTAAAATAAAAAACATTGATAAAAATAAAATTATGCTGATTTGAGCTTCAGAGGGGAAAAACTATTTAAACCCAGAAGTTTTATTCAGAAGTAGCTCCTTTAGCTTAAAATGATAGTTCTTGAAATGGTCACAAATCACTTGGAAACTATAATAATAATAAAAGAGATATCAAATGTAGTTGTCACTGTAATGTATGACTTTCAGAGGTGCTGAAATTTGGTGCTAACAAACAAAATAGAGACAGGCTCACAGATGGAGAGCAGGCTGACGGCTCGGGGAGGGGGCTGAGGGTGGAGGGATTGAACAAAAAAGAAAAGAAGAAGAAAGAACTCATGAACACAGACAACAGTGTGGTGATTGCTGGGGGGTGGGGTGGAGGTGGAAGATGGTATTAGGGAGATAAATGGGAGATAAATTTTTAAAAAATAAGAATACTAAAAGTTTTTTCAGTTAAGAAAGCAAAAGTTTCATCCACGCCCTTTTCAGTTTTGGAGTTTCTTAGTCAACTCCTTCTTTAATCCCCTGCCCCTGTTTTTGCATCAAAACTAATTCCAAAGATTAATACTGTGCCGATACTGGCTTTGAGCTTTGTGATATGTTAAAACAATAAAGTCTGTGTATATGTGTATTTATATCTGTGCGTATATTATATGTCCAACTACATACATTTATATGTAGTATATATGTACATACATATATGAGCATGTGCATACACATGCACATACAAGCACACACCCCCAAAAGAGATTAAGTGCATTAAGAGTTTAGTTATAACAATAAAGACTATGTCATCTTGACCAGCTGTTTCTCTAACAGGTCTTGAGATTTATCTTAACTAGGCTGTGCCAGTATTAGGAAGCAGTGGATCATACTTAAGTTTCTTAGATTATTAGTGTATTTTCCATGTTAAGAGAATGATGCCTATGAAGGCAACTCAGCCGAAGACTGGGGGCACCTCACCTACAGTTGGTACCCAGGACTTCGCTTTGTCAAGGAGAGCTGTAAGTAAAGGAGTACGAGCCTCTTCCATAGTGGTTTTCAAAGTGTGGTTCATGGAATGCTGGTAGCCTAAGCCACAAGTTCAAAATTAATTGTTTATTATACTTTATTGATTATGCTATTACATTGTCCTGATCTTTTCCCCCTTTGCCCCCCTCCACCCAGCATCGCCCACTCCCTCAGGCCATTCCCCCACCCTTGTTCATGTCCACAGGTTATGCATGTAAGTTCTTTGGCTCCTCCTTTTCTATACTGTACTTTACATCCCCATGGCTGTTCTGTAACTACCTGTTTGTACTTCTTAATCCCTTCACCACTTTCCTAGTCTCTCCCACCCCCTCTCCCATTTCTTTATCTTAAACTTTTGGTATTTTAATTGTAATGTGCCATGGAGTGGGCTTCTTTGTGTCCATCTTGTTTGGGACTCACTGTGCTTCCTGGGCTTTCATGTCTATTTCCTTCACCAAATTAGGGAAGTTTTCTTTCATTATTTCTTCAAATAGACTTCTGATTTCTTGCTCTTTCTCTTCTCCTTATGGCACCCCTATGAAGTGAATGTCGAATTGCTTAAAGTTGTTCCACAGGCTATTTACACTATCTTTGTTTTTTTGGATTCCCTTTTCTTCTTTTTGTTCCAGTTGGTTGTTTTTTGCTTCCTTATGTTCCAAATCACTGATTTACCAGCTTCATCCACTCTACCATTGTTTCCCTGTAAATTATTCTTTATTTCAGTTAGTGTACCCTTCATTTCTGACTGGGTCTTTTTTTATGGGGTTGAGGTTCTCACTAAGTTCCTTGAGTATTCCATATAACCAGTTTTTGAACTGTGTATCTGATAGATTGCTTATCTCCTTTTTTTTTTGTTCTTTTTTCTGGAGTTTTGATCTGTTCTTTCATTTGGGCTATATTTCTTTGTCTACTCGTTGTAGCAGCCTCCCTATGTTTGTTCCTATGTATTAGGTAGAGTTGCTTTGATTTTGTGTCTTGGTAGTGTGGCCTAATGTAGTAAGTGTCCTGTAGGGTCCAGTGGCATGGCCTCCCCTAACACCCAAGCTAGGTACTCAAAGTGTACCCTTAATGTGGGCTGGGTACACCCTCTTCTTGTAGATGAGCCTTGGTCGCTGTTGGAAGATCAGTGGGAGGGATTTACCCAGGTCAATCAGCTGCAAGGATTGGCTGTGACCACTTAGCACCAACCTTTGCCCTCTGTGGAAGATCAGCTGTGCGGGGGCAGGGTGGTGGTGCTCTAACTCAGTATGTAGCTGTCCACTGGGTGTGCTGGCCCTGGGGTTCATAGATAGTGCAGGGCAAGTTCAGCCCCCACCTGTGTTTTGCCCAGGGCCACCCTGCCTGAGCTGTAAAGCAGTGGACATGGCTGCTACCTGTGCTGGGCTGTGGATCTAGGCTGCTGGTTCCCAGCCTGGGGCCAGCTGCTGCTTGTTTGAAAGAATTTAGGAAGTTGTGCAGCAAGAGCCAAGGCCAGCCATTCATAGGGAAAAGCTGCTTGGGTGAGCCCATAAGTTGGGTGGGGCAGAGTCTCTGGGGATCTCCAAGGCCAAACAGTGTTAGCCAGGTACCAGTCTCCCAGCCCTGTAGGAGGAGGACCAAGAAAAGGGACAATGGCCCCTGATTGCCTTGGTGCCAGACACCTCAGTCTTCCTGTATACAACACTGGTGCCCCTGAAGCCACCACCTCAGTGCCAGAGCCCTGAGGGAGCAAGTCTGAGTAGGGGAGTCTGCATGTGGGTTCTTTTAAGAGGAACTGGTTGGCTCAATCTTCCACTGACTCAATCCTCACTGGTTTTTGCTTCCAGAAGTTGTAGGGATTTATCTGCCTGGCACTGGAACCCTGGGCTGGCAGCCCTGATGTGGTGCTTGGACTCTTCACTCCTGAGATATTCTTCCCGAATATTTACCTATCACACATGGATGTGGGACCAGCGCATTCTGTGTCTTCGCCCCTCCTACCTTACCAGGCTGAATGGATGTGGTTTCTTTAATTCTGTAGTTGTTATAGTTCCATTCAACTCAATTTCTGTCAGTTCTGAGCAATGGTTGTTCTATATTTAGTTGTAATTTTGCTGTGGTTGTGCAAAGAGGCAAGCCATGCCTGTCTATGCTGCCATCTTAACTGGAAGTCAAAATTAATTTTTAATGCTAAGATGTTTTTTGCCTTTTTGACCAATTGGACAAAGCAATGGTGGGTAAGATGCTTCAGGAGGAATCAGGATAGAGCCAGACTCTACTGTAGAGATTGTATTGGTCATCAGCACACACTACTTTAAAGAAATTGCCAGTTTCATTTGACATCTTCATGAAAGCAGTAAAATTAATATTTTAATAACTATCAACTCTTGGATGCATATTGTATTAATACACTGTATTGAGGGGGGAAAACATATAAAGTACTTCTACCTTTTAAAGTATAATGGATGTCTCGAGAGAAAATCCTTATGTGAGATGAAAGTTGAATTAGCTCTTTCATCGTATTACCCCAGTCTTACTTAAATAAAACAACTGATTTATTTAGGCTTGAGTGTGTGGAAGACATTTTTTCAAAATCAATGAAGTGACACTTTAAGGATACCAACTGATAGTATTTGCTGCCAGAAATGAAATCCAGACTTTCAAGTGATGATTGGAATTTGGGAGATCTTGTATTCACCACCATGAGTCTGACAGCTTTCCATTTCTTAAAAGCTTTTCTGATGAAAGCAGTGATGATACTAATGAATGTGATTTTTAATATATTTTGTCAACATTTGGAAGAGCTGCATAATTCAGTGATCTGATATTTTCCCGGATGCCCAGTGCATGATGTTACAAAATCATGTGTGGGGAATAGATTCACTCAAAGTGCAAGATAGACAAATTAGGGTTTTTTTAACTTATTTATTTATTTATAATTGTTCAAGTACAGTTTTCTGCCTTTTCCCCCCAGACAAATGAGTTAATATCAGGAGTTTGAAAAGTTGATAGTTTAGAGATTCTATATTGTTACTAACCAAGTCAGTTTGATATACTATCAAAAATTCATATCCACAATTAGATGAAAAGGCTGTGAAGACACTTCTCTCTTTTCCAAACACGTATCTGATTCACAAATTTTAATCAAGACAACATACCTCAACAGACTGAATGCAGAAGCAGATATGAGGACCCAGTTACCTTCTATGAAGACAGATGTTAAAGAGACTTGCAATAATGTAAAACAGTGCCATTCTCATTTTTTTGTTTTATAGAATATAGTTATAATATATGTTATGAAAGGGGCGTATTATTTTTAAATGAGCTATATATTTTTTAAGTTTCTTGGCCTTAATTTCTAATAAGGTAAATATTGATAGGTGTAGCCCACATTAAAAAATGCTCTTTGAAGACCTCCTCTATTTTTAGAGTGTAAAGAGTCCTGGGATCAAAAAGTTTGAGGACCACTGCTCTGCATTGGTCCATTTTCTTCCTGAGATTCTTCCCCACTTCAAAGAAGAAGCCTGAGCCCTTCCAAAGTGGTCAGGCATTTATCATGAAGGACACAACAACCAGGTCTGTCACAAAAAGTAGACTAGAGCACAGGCACTGAACTTGGCGCTGTAGCTGAGTGGTGCCAGCTCAGCTGCAAATCTAATTTGGACCAACATTGTTCCATGAATGAGCATCTGAATTCACTCATTTAATTATTCAACAGACAGTTGTTTAAGGCCTCTTGTTTGCCAGACATTGTAGTGAGTGATGAGGATGTAAAACAGAATAAGACAATAGCTTCTGAAGCAGACTTGGAAATTAAGATGAGTTAGTACCTGTCTGTGACTGCTGCTATAACAACTGTTACCAGAAAAAGTTGGGGGCAGTGAGATTGTAATGATGCATTGAGAAGAAAAGGAGTCATGAGGTGTCAGAGAAAATCAAACTTTGAACTAGTATGAAATTTTAATGATACTAAGTATACACATTTACTCAGCTTGTGTTGCTTGCCTATAACATGTTTTGAGAATACATGCACATAACATAGGTTCTGCCTTCAAGAAGTTTGCAGCCTGGTAGTAGTAACAGAATGGAGTTAAGAAAGTTGTGTTTGGGTAAAAAACAGAAAATCATAGCAAATGCACAAATGCCAAATAGATTGGTCCTTACTTCTTAGGAAAATGACCCATAAAGCAGCAAGACAGAATGGAGACATTGTAATGGTTTCCAAAGATAACCACCAGGAAATTCAGATGAGTCTTGGCTTTTCTTTGGGATGTTTATTGTACAGCCTTTAATTCAGTATTAGGGGGAGAAGATCCAGGAAATAAACAAGGCTTGGGAGAATAAGTACTCAATGTGTCCTTTCCCCTGCTCTCAAATTAGACTCAATAACAATGACAAATGTAGTGAGCTAGATTATTAGATCCAAAGATGCAAAAGGGAGAGAAGTTTTTGTAGTCGTCTTTGGCCACTCTTACTCATTGCCATAATATAAAGAAGAATATTCCTTCTCACAGTAGCAGGATGAGTACGTTCAGGTCCTGGATCATAACAAAGGCAGTGGGACTGAGGTGAGAAAGGAGAGTACAGGCCAAGAAAAGAATGCAGCCATTTCCTCTTTTCCCAGAGCCTCTGGTGCATGCACCCCATTCATTTATCTTCTGTCATTTAGAAAGAGATGGGTGTTTTCAGGACCAACTGGTTTCTCAGAAGAGATAAGGGATAAGTTTGCGGCTCACAGTAAAATATGAGAAGTACAGGAAATGGAGAAAAGGTATCAACTCAAAGGAGCAGGGACCAAAGAAGGGAGATGCAAGACAAAATGAAGATCTCTCCAACCCCTCCCCGCTAACCATCAATGAGATCTTGCCTCTTACAAGACAAGGACCATATGGCCAAGTTGCTGGCTCTCTCCAAGGAGGAGGCAAAATACTTTACACATATCAGTAGATAATTAACACAGACCAATGCTGAGATTACACTTAAAAAGTAGTTTAAAGCAGCAGCCCAAGATAATAAGATAAATAGCAAAAATATCTCAAAGGCTGGATTCTGCTTTTTTGGCATCCTCTTACTCTGTTTAAGGAAAGGGGGAATTCAGGAAATAATGGACTCAGAGACCGCTCTGGCCATGGTCCCTCTGGTCCACGTGCAGTCTAAGGGAACCAGCTTAATGGACAGTAGCAGAGGTACTTGTGTTTTCATGTGAGGCTCACTGTTTGAGGCCATGGCTTCTGAAAACCCCCAGGTACCGGTGATAGCGCCTAGTCTGACCGAGACAGTCTTCCGAGGGTTGGAGCAGCATTTCGAACATTGTTAACAATGGAGTATTGTGGTGCATGAAGATCGGTAAATTCACTAGTAATCTCTCCTTTCTCAGAAACATGATTCCAGTGACAGAATTCCGGCAGTTCTCTGAGCAACAGCCTGCCTTCCGGGTGCTGAAACCATGGTGGGATGTGTTCACCGATTACCTTTCAGTGGCCATGCTGATGATCGGTGTGTTTGGATGTACTTTACAGGTAGGTGCCGAGTAGATGCATGTCAGGTGGGGGCCAGAGCAAGGCAGCCATTGAAACCTCTTAAAACAGCTGGCTGTGTGATTTTTAACCAATTAAAATCTTGTGGATACTGTTTAAAATCATGGCAGTAAGCCTGAAGCACTGATTTACTAAACTTCCCTAATAAGGTAAATTTGATACTTGTAAGGTTTCATTGAGCTCAAACAGCAGTTGACTAGTCGAATAATATTTGACGTCAGTAACACTGAAAGAAGTCCCTTATTTTTTAAAGTTGGCTTTAGAGTAAAATATAGCACGTGTATCCACAGCGCCATTTATATTGCCAAAACAGAGCTTTTTTCTTTTCTTTAACTCTGATAAGATTTTCTGGAAGGACATTTTGATGAGATATCATTATTAATTTTACCCATTATTTAGTTCTCAGTTAAAATGTAGCACAATCAAAATGTATTCTGTATTGGTGCTATATATTCATATATTGATTTTAACATATCTACTACGTGTCAGGCACTGTACTTCAAGGACATATTGGGTTGGCCAAAAAGTCCATTACATTTTTCCGTACAATGGCTCTACTAGCACTTAGTCTTTAACTTCATTCAAAACAATTTTGTTAGATTGTATTGTGACAGCTGTCAAGTCAGAGTGTAGTTAAAAAAAACTTACCAAAATTAATGGATTTTTGTGGAGCAATTTTAATATCGAAGATGGAAGAAAATATACAACATTTCTGGTATATTATGCATTATTTCAAGAAAGGTAAAAATGCAACTAAAACGCAAAAGATGATTTGTGCAGTGTGTGGAGAAGGTGCTGTGACTGATCAAACATGTCAAAGTGGTTTGCAAAGTTTCTTAGTACTATTGACATTTTTGCCAAATAGTTCTTCACTGTGGGGCTGTCTTATGCATTGGAAGATGTTTAGCAGCACCCTTGGCTTCTACCCACTAGAAGCCAATAGCAGGAGATAGCCAACATACTCAAAATATCCAAATCAATAAAGTTATTGCTGAAAATGAAAAATGTGTCTTCTATTTTACAGAAGAAAACCATATGGACTTTTTGGCCAACCCAACATATACCTATAAGCAGTTTATTTCTGGGGTAAAATGAAATAAACCAGCAATGAGAAAAGGCTGAGTTATACTCTGATAGATGCATCCATAAGCAATAAGGGAGTGCAGAGGAGGGGTGCTTGGCTTGGAAACAAAAGAAAAGGGGAGGGGTTGTATTAAAATTTGGAAAACTAGCTGAAGTAAGGGAGAGGGAGATGAAGGTGGGAGAAAGTGCCAGGAAGAGGGAAAAAAGTTCTCAGTCGAGGATGTGAGAAAGCACTTGGCATCTTTGGGAAACTCAGTGGGCCTGGCTCCCATAGCCACTGTCAGTGAATCACCCGAGGGGAACTGGTGAGTGCCCTGTGTCCGGAATAACATTAAAGAGTGAATGAAGGAAAAGTGGGTGTGCCTCTGAAGAAGACTAGGAAGGGGCCGCAGTAGGAAAGGGTGGAAACAGGAAAGGAGGGACTCAGAAGTCAAAGGCAGGTGGTGGTAATGATGGCAGGCAGCACCGGTAACTCGTGGACTAAGGGGAGAAAAGCAGCAACGAGGTCGTTAGAAATCTTAGTTTCAGTAGTTGGAAAAGTGAGAGTGGAAGTTAAAGTAAAGGCAGTGGGGTACTTCTTTCCTCACCGTTTTTACCCAGAAGTACAAAGTGGTAGTTAACCAATAGTCATAGGAATGTAAGTGCAGCAGGGAATATGGTTGATAACAACCAATAATAGTAACAATATTATTCAATGTGTATGGTGCCAGGTGGACACTTGAATTACCAGGAGAAACACTTTGTGAAGTATACGATTGTCTAACCACTATGCTGTACACCTGAAACTAATACAGAATAATGTTAAATATAAACTGTAATTGGAAAAAGAAAGGCTGTGGGGTAGATGTTTCTTTCAGGTAAAACATCTGAGAGGAAGAAGAGTTTGGAAGAGAACTGTAGTTAGAAGTGGTGCAGAGTAAAAATAAAGGCCTTTTTAAGGTTGATTTTAATACTGGTTAACACATAGTGCATTATTCTGAATGTGTTACATATATTTTAAATAATTTCATCTACATAACAATCCAAAGATGGATGTACTGTTATTATTCCCATTTGCAGACGAGACAGCTAAGGTACAGAGAATTTAGGGCAACTTCCCAAGGTGGGTGGCAAGGCCCTTATTCAAAGCCAGGCAGTTCAGGCACAAACTCCCTGTTCTTAATCCCTAACACCATGCTGCCTTTTATTTGTTGGCTGAAAAAATGTTGCCCTTCCCTATTTCTCAAAAAAGGATGCAGTGAAAAACTAGAGTTTGAAAGATAGAAAGGGCATAAATTCATTCATAAATAAAACAAATAGTTGTCGAAGAACCTACTTTGTGCCAGGCACTGTTCTAGGAGCCAAGAATTACTGCTGCATAAGGAAAAAAATAAAAGACAAATGCCCAAGTTTATGGAACTTAAATTCAATGGAAAAAAACAAGCAGAATAAGGCAAATCAATTAGTAAATCATATATGTTAGAAGGTAATAAGGGCAGTAGAAAAGAAAATAAAACATACACAGATGGTAGGAGGTCCCAGCAGCTGAGATCAGGAGTTGCAGTTCTCAAGTAGGATGGCCTGAGAAGGCCTCGTTCGGAAGGTGACTTTGACCAAGGAATTGAAGGAGGTACAGGAGCTGGCCGTGTAGATGTCTGAGGAGGATTCTTCTAGGCAGAGGGAACAGCAAGAGCAAGGGACACATAGGTGAAGGGTTCACAGGATCCTTGCATAGGATAATTTGACATTTAACTTTCTCAACTTTCTAACTCGGTTTCTCTGGAGACCTGTTAAAGGTAGAATGTTACAGTGGTACTAGGCAACATTGCTTATGATGTAAATGGCTGCTGATTGGTCAACTGCATCTGGGCTGGGGAATGATCAATGCTGATAGGAAGCCATACCATAGGATTTCTGCGATTATGGTGACACTTGTGACTAGGCATGTCCTTTGACATATGGAAGAGGTATCTGTTGAGTAGCAAGAGAAGTAGGCTTCTTTGGAAATTAAGGCTTTTAGGCCAGGCTAAATCCAGAATCTGCTTATAGTGGGTCCCTTTTCCTGTCATCTGAGGTGATCCAGGGAGAAGAGGCTCAGGGACAGCCTAGCCCCGGGCACCAGCGTGGACCACTACACAGACAGTCATGGAGATCCCCCCAAAGGGGAAGCCTGATGGTGCCTTGCTGGCAAGCTGTGACTCCAATCCTGTATCTTTCTAAGTGATTCTGGTGCCAAGTGAGGTTTACGGTTATCTTGTAAGTCTGAATATGGAGATGAACTAGAAAGGCCCCTGGTGATGTTATAGGCCTAAAGCAGGGGCATCCCTGGCATGCATCAGACTATGAAGGCCACCTGGTCCAGAAAATTTATGGAGTGGACCATTTTATTCAACAGACCTCTCTGAGCACCAGCGATACATCAGGCGGTGTGTGGGGCTCTGGGCACTGAAAGAGAGACACAGCACAGCCCAGGCCGTTATCAGGTTGCTAATAGTCTCAAGACCGTAGAAATGCAGAAGCAATGTCATTCAGTGTGAAAGTGACTTAAGAGCATTGAACACGTTGCTATTGTCTCAGCTATTGGAAGTGAGGTACTTGAGGAGGTAAAAATTGAGGGAGTCTCAAAGAATGACTCTATAAAACTTTAAAAAAATGTTTTTTAAAGAGGAATGGATGGAAAAAATCAGTGTAAACAGGATGTGTATGATCGTGTCCCAAAGCCCTCATTGATTAGCACAGACGGCAGTTCAGGGGGCATTTCCTCGCACAGAACTGTCTTATCCAGACTGCTACTAGCACTTCCATGGAGCGGCACTGGTCAGGAACCTGTGCTAGAATTAGACTCTCTTAGGGGCTTTAGCTCCCAGAACAAACCTGTGGAAGTATATAGATTAGCCCCATTTTTCATGAGAGAGTTCTGAAGAATAATAGGTTCGGTTTGTTCCAAAGCCAAGAGGGACGCAGCAAGGGTTCAGATCTCAGGATGGTTGGTAACAGGTCCTTCACCCGCGTGCACATCCTGTGGAATATTGTGGGACTGTTACAGCTGTGCAGATTGTGTGGCCAAACATTGGCTTGTAAAACAGGATTTTAAATATGAAAACATGTGCCAATGACTAAAAGGGAAAAAATAGAAAGTTATAAAAAGTATGAATTTCCTGATTTACAGTTAGATTCTTTTAAAGATTATTCACCTGCTATAAAAAGAATAACTTTCAACCTATAGTAAGCATTAAAGAAACAGGAAATATGGTGTAAGTTACAAAGGGGAGTAAAACCACCCAGTATCCGTATGACAAATTAATGTTCCCTAAGGAAGAAAATGTAATTTCTTATTTTAGCCCTGCTATGATAATCCTTTGAAATTGACTTAATGACTGACAACTTCACAAATATGCTCTCTGTGAAACTGATTCCTTTCCCATTTCCAAGGTGATATTACAGTGATCAATACATGTTTTTGTGACTTGATTTTCCCTTTGTAAGATGAAAATGCAATCACTATTTCTCATCTTATTTACAAAACAAGTTAACTCTTAGGGTTCAAAAACAGGACAAATCAAAATCTAAGGTACAATGAGAAGAGCACATATTGGTGATAAAATAGTAATCTGCTAGCTTTTTGACAGCTTTCTAAATTACTTCTCACAATGGCAAATAATAGTTGATTATCTGTTTACTCCTAAAAGATTGTGTTCACAAAGGTTTAACACTACCATAAAGGTTTAACTTTGAAAATACTGGAGGAAAGAGGAAGTTACTATTTGTCAACAGTGTTGGTTCTTTCTTGCCCTGATGTGAAAGGATTAGAATCAACACTCTTATCTCACTCCTCTGACAAATATTTGTTCATTTCTGAGGAAGTAGTTACTCTCAAGTTTCCATGGAAAGAGCATATACTATAAAGAGCATCGCTTAAATTATATCAGCCCACATAAGAAACGAATATAATCTCATCTAAAGGCAGGAGTGTATGTAGTGTCTTATTTCAGTATAGTCATATACCCATAAGGACCAATAATGTAAACACCCAACTCTGTGTTATAAGCAACACTTTTCAGAAACTCAACACACTTAGTGAAGTAGACCAAATCCTGAAAGGTCAACATGTTGCTTCCTGGAAAAGTAAGATTGCTTTTGATCTCTGCTCAGGGACTCCAGGTTATCTTATTATGACCAAATCCAAAACAACCCACAGGCAGGCAGTTACCAAATATAGAGCTAGCTGTTGGAAACCAGAAACAGGAACTGGAAGTTGCAAGCCCCATGGAAGCCCTAGGGGACTGCTCTGTGACTTTTACACAGGAAAAACATTTCCTGCTTTCTGAATTGAGTGCATGTAGAGTGGGGGTAGGGGGAGCCAAGAGAGTGATTTCAATGGCTTGCACCACCTACAGATACTCCTTGCAGACTTTACCCAGTCACAAGGAGCAACTTGGCCAGCACGGTCACACTGGGACAGCTGACCGTGTTGGTCGGAGTGGATCCCCACTTTGAATTTTGGTACATGATGAAGTTAACTTCTGCTTTTCTGACTTAGAACCACCAGTGTCAACTCCATGGCCAACGGCCTTCAGGAGAAAATGCTCACAGGCAGTTCACTGGAAGTGTAGTTGGTGAGTTATAGAGACCCCAAAGAGACTTCGGAAGAGTTCACTTTGATGATGCGCCCTGAATTTTTGCTATCTCACTGCCCGCACCTCATCTGCCCAGTACTATATGAATTTCTCATAGATCTTTTTATTTTGCAAAATATGAATTTGGAGATTGAAGCTCAGAAATTCTTAGTTTAGCCAATTCTTTAAGGTGCAACTCAGAATACTGATGAAAAGCTGATAGCACTAATCAGTAGGCATAAAATGACAACCTCATCTCTGTTTTATTCTGTAGTGTCTATGTACCCACATGTCACCCACCATTCCATTTGGGCCTTTGGAGAATATAAAATAAAAGTCATTTGATGTCTTTTAGAAAACAGCTTTTCTCACCTCTGTAGGGATAGTGGTAGATGTTATAAGAGAAAAATACTATTTCAAAATCTCTTATATCTAGTAACAAAAAATATGTTTAAGTTAGGACTGTCTTGTTATGGCAGTTTATTCAAACTGATACTTTTGATCTGCCCTAGAACTTTCCTTCTTGTCATCCATCACCTTGACAATTTAATGTGCAGTGAATTCCTGGCCACAAGAATAATATATGAGTGCCCTTCACCTCACCCTCTTGGTTTTAACACAGGGCATGAATCTAAATGCTTTTCTTAGATCATCTGATGCCAGTCAGTGAATGAGGAGCATTTCCTTTGATCTCACTATTATGCAAAGTTATGATCATGTTGCCTATTGATTGTTTAATAATACATCTTTTCCCTCAACAAAGCACTGACAGAATACTAGGTTTCTTTTCTATGAGAAGCAATTGAAATTTACCTTATATTCTATTTGGTTTCTGTTGTTGGTCCTGGGTGGCAAATCACCAAAACCTGTGTTGAAGGAGCTGTATTAGGCAGATTTGCTATGATGCGAAGGAGATGGTCGTGTATTTCTAATTAGAGCCCTGGACTTGGATGTCCTCTCTAGTCCCCTAACCCTGTCAGGCACACGGATTCACCCCTGCTCCTCACCCCTCACTCGGTTCCTGTCAAAGTCCTTTCTTCCTCATCTCACTGAGAACGCTGACAACATTTGGATCCTCGCAGCTACCACACCCGGGGGGGCTCTGTGGTAAGGTTTGGGCTAACACTGGGACAACATTTTATTTTGAAGCTGGGAAGTTTCTAGATTATATCTGGAGGCTTCTCTTTAACCAAAAGAATGCTCTTCCTTCTTCCCCTACACTACTGTTTTCCTTTATAAATGCCTACAGATTTTATGTTTATAATTCCTATTGTTTTGGAATACCTAGCCTTAGTATTAAAAAAAAAATACAGTTAATTTAGGACTGTTGTTTTGCATCCACTTTTAAAAATATGAAATAAAACACTCCCAATGAGAAAGATACAAACCAACCAAAAGATGTAACAAAAAATAAGATACAATCAAAATAACAACAAAAAAAGTTAAGTATCTAAAAATTAAGCTAACCAAGAATACACAAGAATGTCATAGAAAACTTATTAAATGTCTAGTAAGTGATGAATAGGACAATTTGAATAAGTGGAAAGGTATCGTATGTCCTTGGATGGCACAGATGATATGACAAAGATGTCCAGTCCCCACAAATTAAGTTATGAATTTAAAGCAATATTTATAAAGTCTAATTTGATTTTTTTAAAAACTTGAGAAACATATCAAAATTTATATGAAGAGTACCACTTATTGTGGTAGAGGGGAGTAGAATGGCATAAGGGGGATGGATGGAAGGAAGAACGAGCAAGAAGGAAAGGAAGGAAGGAAGAGGGAGGGAGGGAGGAAGGAAGGAAGGGGAGAGGAGACAAAGAAAAGAGAAGGAGAGGGAGAAGGGAAGGAAGGGGCTTTGCAGGAACTGACATTATATTCTGCATTGAATAACATGGATAATTCAACTCTTCACCCTTGCGGGCCCCCCCTTGCCTGCCCCACCCCCACCCCTAACACAAATCCCCGTAACTATGTAAACAAAATTCTCAGATTTCATTTATAGACTCTGAGTCAGGTATTCCATGTAAATCCCATCCTTCTCTTCAACTGTAAACTTCTAAATCTCTATGCAAATATTTCTTTTGTATTTCATAAGCAGGAAATTTAACTCTAAATTTCGTATAAGTGTGGAAAATCATTAGCTATAAGATTTTTCAACTTTTTGTTTGAAAAACAAAAAAAATGTATAAACTCCACTAAGGCCAAGCCTCATCAGGAGGGTTTACTGCCATATTCCTGGGACCAAGAACAGCAGCAGGCTCAGGTAGGTGCCTGACAAAGTTTGTTTTTCGAAATGAGGCGGGTAAGTGTAGGTGAGACATTTTTACCATGTGTTACTGTACAGTGACTACCTAATGGCCTTGGAAGGGGGCTGAGACCTTTGAATTGCAGAGATATTACCTTCATGTTTGAGAATTTTACACCATAAATTGAGACATTGTGAACAGTAGAAGAGAGACCACGGGCCCTTATATGAGGCCTGGGAGAAGATATTGTTAGCCTCAAGGTAGGAAGATTGAGGGGAACAGGAGAGCAGACAGCAGATAGCCGCAGGACTGTACCTGGACATGCCCTTTCCGAGACTGAGTGTCCTGGTGGAAGAGAGGCTTCAGGAGAATCCATGTGTCATGAGATCAATGTAACAGATAGTTCTGGGCAATGGATTAGGCTGTGATTAAAATGACAAGACCTTGCCAAAAAATAAAATGAACCAATATATTTTCAGATATAAGTGCTTTAAGGGGACAAAAAAAAAAAAAGTATAAGGACAGAGAGTGACAGAAGTCCTACTTTAAATAGGGTGGTCAAGGAAGTTCTCTCTGCAAAGGTGACATTTGAGGAGAACTAAAGGAACTGAGATAGGGAGGTCTGTGGGTATCTGGAGGAAGAATATTCCAGGCAAAGTCCACAGAAGAGGCTACTGTGGCAGGTATAGAAGGAGCATGGGGGAGACTGGCCCCTTTCAGCTTTGTCTTACTTGGATCCACTTTGTAGGGCTTGACATCGTTATTGACATGAATTGAGAGCATCACTACTAATACCTCGGAGCGCTTGTGCTTCTCCAAACATCTGGTATCTTAGATTTAAGCTTCCAACTTCAAATACCACTTGCCAGAATTAGGACAAAGAATTTAATCCTACAGTGTTTACAACCTGGGACCAACAATGAGCATCACCTCACTGTTGACACTTAATTGGCCAGAGTGTAGCAGAAAATGTTAGGAGCACATACCGTTGGCGCTACAGGACTTAAAGCTGCTAATGGCAGGATTTATGTCTGGTTCATCTTTGCACCTATTTGCTTGTCTCAGGCCTAACGTGCACCCAAGAAACAAATGTATTGAGTGAATGCATTAATGTGCTCCAGCATCTCTAAGAATTCACTGTATTAATAAAAATAACTATACAAATGCAATTTGCCTCATAAACTGATGGAATAAAACTTTGGGGTAATTAATGAGGGGATAATAAAAATCAGACTTCCTGGGAAAAAGTATAAAAAGCAGCCAGTAGCAAATAACTTTTCTTTAGTATTATCAGAGATTAACTGTGGCCTTCTGCAGATCATCATCCTTAGAATAATTAGCATAAGTCTAGTACCAAACAAATGAGACAGGGCCTTATGTTTGTGCAATTAACTTGGGGAGAAGTCCTTTGAGGGTGTACTGCAATGGTATGCTAAAAAAAACCCAACAAATCCTGATTTCTAATGCTTGTGTGACCTCGTATGTTGGAAAACTATAGCTAAAATCTGGGTAGAAAAAGAAATCATGCTGTTATGGCCACGAAACTTAAGAAGCTGCAGAAATTGAGGCACTTCACAGGCCAAGTCAGAGAGTTTTCTCAGTGAGATCAATGGAGTCTACAGGGTGGGTTCACAGTTGTGAGTATGTGAAAGTTTATTCTTGTATTATTGCTTAATTATTGTACTATTTTCCATACAAACAACTGTAAACCTGCTTTTGTCCTTCCCTGTATTTTACAGAACCTAGAATTTATGTTTTTAGGCAAATGTGGTTCTTTTATGATAGAATTTTAGTTGACTGTCATGATGAAAAGTAGGTTTTCCTTATCTGATGACTGCCATTCATACGGATGTGGTGTGGACAAGGGTATTGCCAGAATCCTGAAGTTAATCATTATGAGTAGTGATGAAGTTATATAACAGTATTAGTACTTGACGTTATTCCCTGAACTGAACTTCATGAGCTGCCCTGAGAGTCTGAAAACCTCCATGTTGTTTTGTGGGAAAATGGTGCCTTCGTTCTGAACAACCATTTTCAAGTGAATTACTGAGGACTTGCTTATGTTCATGAGCATCCCGTGCTACGTCATTTGTTCTGGGTCATAAAAAAGGAAATAGTTTCAAAAGATTTCATATTGAAATCAAGAATCATTTATATTATTCTTATGAAGTGACACAGTATATTAACTAATACACTATAGTCTTTCAAAGATTTTTTTAAATGGTATTGATTATATCGCTTCTCTGCCTTTTGGCTGAGATCAAGTGCAGTATCTGTTCTTATCAGTTTAATATCTGCTATGTCCTCTATCCGAGGACAATATATTAAATGGATTGTTGGACCTGGGAAATGGACTTTACAGCCCATGCCTATTCTGTAACTGCCTGTTTGCACTTCTTAATGCTCTCACCTCTTCACCCATTCCCACCTAGAAATCCCTCCCATCTAGAAACCATCAAATTGCTCTACATATCTATGATTTTGTCTCTGTTTTTCTAATTTGCTTGGTTTGGTTTTTAGACAAATGTTGATGGGTATGTATTTATTGCCATTTCATTGTTCATAGTTTTGATCATCTTCTTAAATAAATCCCTTTAACATTTTATATAATAATGGTTTGGTGGTGATGAACTCCTTTAGTTTTTTCCTGTCTGGGAAGCTCTTTATCTGCCCTTCAATTCTAAATGATAGCTTTGCTGAGTAGAGCATTCTTGGCTGTAGATCCCTCCTTCCCATGACTTTGAATATTTCTTGCCAATCCCTTCTACCCTGAAGAGTTTCTCTTGAGAAATCAGCTGACAGTCTTATGGAAATTCCCCTGTAAGAACTAACTGCTCTTGTCTTACTGCTTTTAAGATTCTCTCTTTATCTTTAACCTTTGGCATTTAATTATGATGTGTCTTGGAGTGGCCTCTTTGTGCCATCTTGTTTGGGACTCTGTTCTTCCTGTACTTGCATATCCATTTCCTTCACCAAATTAGGGAAGTTTTCTTTCATTATCTTTTTAAATAATTTCCAATTTCTTGCCCTTTCTCTTCTCCTCTGGCACCCTTGTAATATAAATATTGGAATACTTACAGAGACACCTTACACTATCTTTTTTTTTTTTAATTCTTCTTTCTTCTTGTTCTAATTAGTTGTTTTTTGCTTCCTTATGGTCCAAATCATTGATTTGATTCTTGGCTTCATCCACTCTACTGTTACTTCCCTGTAAATTGTTCTTTATTTCAATTAGTGTATCCTCATTTCTGACTAGATCTGTTTTATGCTGTTGAAGTCCTCACTAAGTTCCCTGAGCATCCTTATAACCAGTGTTTTGAACTCTGATTCTGATAGATTGCTCATTTTGTTTAGTTCTTTTTCTGGAGTTTTGATCTGTTCTTTCAGTTGGTCACATTTCTTTGTCTCCTCATTGTGGCAGCCTCCCTGTGTTTGTTTCTATGTATTTCGTAGAGCTGCTTTGACTCCATGTCCTGGTAGTATGGCCTAATATAGTAGGTGTCCTGTAGGGTCCAGTGGCACAGCCTTCCCTATCACCAAAGCTGGGTACTCAAGGTGTGCCTTTTGTGTGGGCTAGGTATACCCTCCTCTTTAGTTAAGTCTTGATTGTTGTTGGCAGGTTAATGGGAGGGATTTACCCAAGCCAGTCAGCTGCAAGGACTAGCTGTGACTGCTGACCACCAACTTCACTGTCCATGGAGGATCAGCTGTGCAGGGGCAGGGTGGCAGTGCTTCAACATATTCTGTAGCTGTCTACTGGGTTTGCAAGCTCTGGGGTTTCCCAGGTGGTACAGGCCAAGGTCAGCCCCCACCTGAGTTCTGTCCAGGGCCATTCTACATGAGCTATAAAGCAATCTGGAGATGGCTGCTACTTCGGCTGGGCTTGGAGGTTCCCAGGTGAAGCCAAGCTGTGAACCTAGGCTGCCTTCTGATAGTGCCATACCTGTGGCCACTTTCAAGATGTTTGGGGCAGGGGGCTCACTGAGGCTGCAGTTGATTATTTGAGAGAATTTAGGAAGTTGTGAAGCATGAGCCAAGACCGGCTGGTCTTCATATGTAAAAGCCACTGTTAACTGCTTGGGTGGGCCCATAAGTTGGGTGGGATAAAGTCTCAGGGCATCTCCAAGGCAGGGCAAACAGTGATAGCCCGGTTCATGGAGTCTCAGGAATGGCACCAGCCTGCCTGCTCTGTGGCTCTGTGGAGGACAAGTTCAGAAAAGGGACAGTAGCTTCTGCCTGCCTTTCTGTCTGGGAGAATGCTGTTCCCCAGCTCTTGCCTTGATGCCAGACACTTCACTTCCTCCCTGATGCCACTGTTGACTTTCAAGCTGCTACCCCAGTGCTAGAGCTCAGAGGGAGTGAGTCTGAGTAAGTCCATGTGTGGGTTCTTTAAGAGGAACTGCTTAGGATTCTAGGAGTTTCTTCCAGTGGCTCAATCCCCACTGGTTTTTGCAGCCAAAAGTTATGGGGACTTATCTTCCTAGAACTGGAACCCTGGGCTGGGTGGCTTGGTGTTGGGCTGGGACTCCTCACTCCCAAGATATTCCTCCCAAATTTTTAGGCACCACATGTAGATGTAAGGCTAGCCTCTTCCACTTCTCCACCCCTCCACCAGTTGGGTTGAATGTGGTTTCTTTAATTCCGTAGTTATTGGACTTCCATTCAACTCAGTTTCTGAGTGATGGTGGTTCTATAGTTTAGTTGTAATTTTGATGTGGTTTTGTGAAGAGGCAAGCTGTGTTTACCTACACCTCCATCTTTATGTGAAGTCAAGTAGTTCTTGAGTAATGTTGATATTTTCATGATACTGGTTTATTCTAATCCATGAAGGTTGTAGTCCTATACTAGTTAAATCCCTTTAAAAATGTAAAAATAACAGTTTCAAAATTGGAAGAGAATTTAGAGGTGATTATGTATAAGTTCCCATTCAATGTAAAAATCTGTTTTATACCATTCTTGACAGACTAATATCTAGCTTCTGTTTTTGTGTATCTGGGTTAGGGAGAAATGTTCTCTTTTACTGCAGATAAATCAGTGCATATTTATTGAGTTTGACTAGGTTCCCAGCACAGTGTTAAGTAACATGGGGAATACAAAATACCTTAAGATCTTATCTATGTTCCAGAGAAGCTTAAGAAATAGTTGAGGAGGCCCTGGCTAGGTAGCTCAGTTGGAGAGAGCATTATCCCCATACAGCAAGGCTGAGTTCGATCCCTGGTCAGGACTCATACAAGAATCAACCAATGAATGCATAAATAAGTAGAACAACAAATTGATGTTTCTGTCTTTCTCTCTAAAATCAATTTTTAAAAAAGGAAATAGTTGGAGAGACAAAAAGACACATTCATTCATTGTACCAATTATGCTTCTTTAGAAAAGATTTTATTTATTTTTTAGACGGTGGGAAAGGGAAGGAAAAAGAGGAGCGAAACATCAAGGTGTGGACTTGCCTCTCATGCGCCCCACCCCCACCCCCTGCTGAGGACCTGGCTGGCAACCCAGGCATGTGCCTGACTAGGAATCGAACTGGTGAACCTTTGGGTCACAGGCTGGTGCTCAATCCACTGAGCCACACCAGTTAGGACTCATTGTACCAGTTATTCTGTGTGCTGTATTCTAGGCACTATGCTGAGTTCTGACAACATAAAACTTGCTCTCAGCCCTGAAGATAAACTGTTGCAAAGATAGGCATTCATATATATCCTTCTAAGACATGAGATAATTGCTGCAGAGTGTGTGTGTCAGGATTGGGGATTCACATTGTATTGATGACGTATTGCAATGGCTTCAAAGGTGGAAGAACAGCTAAGTCTACCTGGGGAATTCAAATTTCTCAATATTCTGTTTTGGATGATTTAAATTGTATTCCTGAAAAAAAAAAAGTGTATATTGTATTACAAAGTATAAGACTTAAGAGGAAAAGTAAACTTGGAAGTTTCTAGCAAATAAAGACTTGCAACTTCTTTGATGTAACACACTTCTTCTTTCTAAGAATAAAGGAATAAAGGCTGTTAAGTGTACACAGTGACTTTTTATCATGTAATAGCAAATTCAAACATTAGCTTTCCTGAGAAGTACACTATGCTAATTGGCAATGTTAGGGTCAGCTCTTTTACAAATTGAGCTGGCATCTCCCTACTCAAGGTATCCTCATACGAGTCCTTTAGAGCTGGTGAGAGTCTTTACATTGATACCTAAAGCTAAGGGTATGTAACCTTGAGTTCAAATGTGTTAGCTTATGTTTTGGGGTGTGGATATTAACTGTTAAAATGTAGGTGTTAGATATTGGACTCAGAAAATACTTCATGCATGATCAGGAAATGTTATAGGAATATTCCCTTCTGGATTACTTTGTGTGTGGTTGCATTGATTAGTCACTGAATTTGATATTTTAGAAATTCTACACTACCAGCGGCAAGTCTCATGTCTAACAGACAGGTCGTCCACTACATCATCATTTTACCTTGTAAGGGACAACATATGCTCAATGGAAATACAGAAACCTAGTTTGATTTTAGAAAGTTAAAGGGAAAAGTTAAATCTTTCTCCAAAACTTCACACAGAAAACATGGACTTTCTCTTATGATTTTAGGTAAAACATATAAAGTTTTCCTGAGCTTCAGTTTTATCAAATGAGCAGGATAGTCCTTACCAGTGTGACTCAGTTGGTTGGACATCATCCCACAAAGTGAGAGGTCAGCAGTTCGATTCCCCATCAGGGGATGCATCCGGGTTGCAGGTTCAGTCCCCAGTTGGGGCACATATGAGAGGCAACCATTTGGTGTTTCTCCCTACATCAATGTTTCTCTCCCTCTCTTCCTCCCTCTCCCTGCCTCTAAAAATCAGTAAGTAAAATCCTTTTTAAAATGAGCAGGATAAACATCTTTCTGTTTCACAGATTTACTATGAAAAACATGTAACAAAATATTATTCTTAGTCTCTTTAACTATATAGACTTCAAATGCCTTGTCTTCATGTGGGACATTTCCATTGTAGTCGTAAGTGTGATTAGTTGCATCCCTGGCCAACAGACTGAGAGAGGTCGAAGGTCATAGACCACATGCCCCAGTCCTTCCCTCCCATAGCTGCCTGCTTCCCTCTCCCAGAAGAATCTGTAGGAGCTTTATAAACAGTGGACAAGACCAGACAAAAGAACATTTAATGACATCTGAGCTCTGGCCCCAAACTTCACTATTAATCTTTCGCTGAGCTCAGCCAGACCTCAAGGAAATCACAAGACTTTCTCTCCTAAGCTTATATGACCTGGACCAGAAGAAGGTACAAGGGCAGCTCAAGAAACTTCCTTATCCTTTTTCCCTGCACTTTAATCTCTGTTTGCTGAGAGCAAGAAAGGGGGAACTCAGGAAAGGACAAGTCAGAGGGGAGAGGGAGAAGGGAAGGGAGAAGAAGGCAGGAGATTGGTTATTGATTATCCCTGAAACCAAGAGGAGAGCTTGTCTGAGCTGTTCTCGTAGGGTAGGATCCACTTCTAAGAGACAGGCAGTTTCAAACCAGTCACATCACACCAGCTTCAAGGAAGCAGAGAGACTTCACAGGGATGACTCCCAAGAGAAGCTCTAAAGAGAGTGTAACGGAGAGCCCCGCTCACTGCACTCAAAACCGCAACCCCTCCAGAGCACAGAGGTTCAATACTTCCCCTTTGACATTGCCTTCTCTGACAGCCCTCTTTCTCCTAGAAAGGAGGAACAAAGTACAGTGCTGAGTTCTAACCAGAGGCCATCTAGATGAGCCAGAAGAAAGGAAAAAATCGATAACTGAAATTCACTTTATATGGTAAAGCTCTGTCTGCCTAGAATGTTGGAACCTTTCTTATCCAAATTAATGATATTTCAAGAGTCCACAAGGCATGTGACTGAAAAACTAAATTGTCCTACCATCCAACACATGTAAATGACTAAGAATTGCTACAACTCTTGTCTTAGCTGCAAACCTTTCATGATATTACAACAAGGTACCCCTTACTCTCTCTCATAAGTGACACCATCTCTTCCTTCACATGGACTGGGCCACAGCCGGGCAGTTGGCATCATTTATTGCTGAGCACTGTAGCAAATTATTCTTCGGTCATTACAGTAAATTTCTAAAATAAATGATCATTTTTTAAGCATCTTTTTAGTACAGTTATTTTTTTTATTTGTTTGTTTATTTGGATTCCTCCTGTATTTAGAATTCTCTGACTTTGGGCTGTTTGCACATTGTGTGTGGATAATCCAGAGGATTTATGTTTCTCTTTGAACTCTCCCAAAGATTTTTTTTCATCTTCAACCTGCTCACAGATCTCTCAGCGAACGGCAGGGTATCCAGATAGCAGTCTGTTGAGAACAGAACTAAGAGTTCAGCTCCTGAAAGAGCTTTCCCTTCATTATTTCAAGAGCATAATGATAAACATTTCAAAATTTTCAAGCAGCAAACAAATTGCCTCTTGTATGAATCATAAATTATATGTTCTTAATGATTATCTATAGTTCATTTATGTCCGCTGGATTTTGTCACTTGGTTTTGACTTTCAAATGTGTGCTTTGCACTTAAATCTCACAATACCATGCATGGGTCACATAATTCACTAGTTCACTTGGCTAATGAAAAAATGTTACGAAGCAAAATGGAAAGTTTTGAATCTCATTCACTCCCTCATTTTTGAAATTTTTTTCTAATTCCTTTTGTATCTTGGAGCAACTTTCCTCAAAAGAAGGAAGCAAACACAACTAGCATGCAGCTAAGATCCAGGAAGTGAAAGCATCCTTGACAGCTGGAAGGTCTCCAGCTCATCAGGGTTTAAAAAAAAAAATTCATAGTTATATATAAGTGATTCTACCCATGGAAAAGTCAGCATGTCTATATTTACAGCGATAGTACAATGGAATTGCCTTTATTAAAACACCAAAATGTAGACATAATCCTAATGTAGATTTCATGGTCTCTTTTCTACTCAGGAATAAATGGATACTGCCTCCCAAGTCTGGCACCCTTTGTGTATCTTAAATGAGTCAGCACTTAGCTCTGGCTTTAGGAATCTCCAGGCTGACATCATTTGGCAATTTGGAGGATGTGTGAAGTGAATTGTTTCATCTCAGAGGAAGGTAGCTAGAAGCCAAATATTCCAGGTGTTGTTCACTGGCATCTGATTTTATAAATGTGGGTACTTGCCATTGCGCTTTGTTTTCCTTTGGGGAGAAGGGCACAGTATTTATTTATTCTATACCTACTTTGCGCCGGGCAATGTGAGGAAGGATGGAGCCTAGCTTTAAGGAGCTCGCTGGTAGGAAGTAAAATCATAAGTAAATAGACAATTACACTATGTTTTCTTAGGTGCTGTGATGGAGAATCGGGATGTAAAAAACTCGTTTTGTTTAACTATATATTCTTGTTCTGTATAGTAATGACTCAGGAAATTATGGTCTGAGTTTTTCAGTGTTAATTCTTCTACCAGACTAATGGCATTTAATTTTCCTCAAGAATAGAAATTTCTGATGATGCTTGAGAAGATTTGCTTGATGTCTGGTTTTTACTCATGTACAGATGAACCCTATAGCAAGTGTACTGCTGCTGTACCCTTACCAGGGAGAGAATGTGTAACTTCAGAAATTGAAGTTTTAATCAGCACATCCCTTAGATAATTCTCTACGGTCATCAACTCCATGCCTCCGAGGTGCCAGGGTATGATTTCTTTCTTGTCCTTCTTCTGTTGCTATTGGGGAAATGAGCAACAAATAAAAACAGACTATACATAACCATTGGGTTTATTAATAAACACTTTCAAATTTGGAAATTGCTTTAGACTGGTTTTCTCTTTCTAGATCTCTTTACTATCTGGGTCTAAACTTCGTCCATACATAGTGTGTTACTTCCTGTCCATCATATACATTTTATTTTTTAATAATATTTTATTGATTATGCTATTATAGTTGCCCCAGTATTTCTCCCTTTGCCTCCCGTCACCCAGCATCCCACACTCCCTCAGGCAATCTACATCCCACTGTTCTTATCTATGGGTCATTTGTGTAAGTTCTTTGGCTTCTCCATTTCCCATGCTGTACTTTACACACCCCCTTGGCTATTCTGTGACTACCAGTTAGTACTCCGTAGTCCCCTAACCTCTTCACCCATTCCCACACACACCCCTTCCTTCTGGAAACCATCAAAATGCTCTACATATCCATGATTTTGTCTCCATTCTCATTTGCTTAGTTTGTTTTTTAGATTGAGGTGTCAATAGGGATATGTCTTTATTGCCATTTTACTGTTCATAGTTTTGATCTTCTTCTTCTTAAAAAGTCCCTTTAATGTTTTATATAATAATGGTTTAGCGATGATGAACTCCTTTAGTTTTTTCTAGTCTGGGGAGCACTTTATCTGCCTTCAATTCTAAATGATAGCTTTGCTGGGTAGAGCAATCTTGGCTGTAGGTCCCTGCTTTTCATGACTTTGAATATTTCTTGCCAATCCCTTCTACCCTGAAAGGTTTCTTTTGAGAAATCAGCTGACAGTCTTATGGAAAATCCCCCCATAGGAACTAACTGCTCTTGTTTTTAAGATTCTACTGCTTTTAAGATTCTCTCTTTATTTTTAACCTTTGGCATTTTAATTATGATGTGCCTTAGAGTGGGCCTCTTTGCACCTGTATTGGTTGGGACTCCATGCTTCCCAGACTTGCATGTCTATTTCCTTCACCAAATTAAGGAATTTTTCTTTCATTATTTTTCAAATAATTTTCAATTTCTTGCTCTTTCTCTTCTCCTTCCAACACCCCTGTCATGTTGCACATGTTCAAACTCTTGAACTTGTCCCAGAGGTTCCTTACACTATCCTTGTTTTTTTTTTACTTCTTTTTTCTTCTTGTTGTCCTGTTTTCTTGTTGCCTTAACTCTGCTGTTTAACTTTCATATGGCTACTTACATTTCTCCAACAAGATTGTAAGTGCTTTTAGAATAGTAAACAGTGGTTATGCCTCCTTGATTTTCCTATGATGCTTAACATTTAGCAGCTATTCAATAAGTTTTAGTTGGTAAAGGGTAGCCTGTTCTTAGTATTGATGAACAAACCCCGGGAGTCGGTCTTGGCAACCTCTTCCTGGCTAAGTAATTCTTTGGTCAGCAGAGATAACTTGTTTTGTTCTATCACATTGAGGGCAAATCTGGATGATCAGCCTCAGGGTAGAATTCTCAGGAACCAGCTGCATTTCAATCTGTGGAGTGGAGAGAGGGTAAAGGATAGTTAATCACCTTTATATTGGCCGATGTGCCTTTCTGTGGTTCCAGTCTTTCTGTTTTTATCACACTTGCCATAACAAAGTAAAAGCACTATCTAAAGGTTAAACAAACCACCAGCTAAACAATACTCCTGGATGACAAGTTAATGTATTGACACCAGCTGTTTGATCATAGTGGCAAATTGTCTCACTTCTTTTGGTGATAATATAGTCATAATTATGATTTAAAGTTTAAACTGGGGGAATAGTTCTTGGGTTTAGTTCACAGAAAAAAAGCAGTGAACTTAACTGAACTTCATTGCTGAGGTTGCAGGAAAGTAAGTACTGTCAAATGCTATTAGTGGAGATGTGTAAAGACATGCAGCGTTTTTGGTGGAGAGGGGAATTTCCCATTGAGTGTTTACCTTGTCTGGCACTACCCAAGAAACATAGAGTGCTGATTTTTCTCTTTTCAAAAAAAAAATTTATTTTATTTTATTTTATTTTATTTTATTTTATTTTATTGATTATGCTATTACAGTTGTCTCATTTCTCCCCTATCATTCCCCTCCACCCTGCACACCCCCTCCCACCCACATTCCCCCCCTTTAGTTCATGTCCATGTGTCATAAGTTCTTTAGCTTCTACACTTCCCACACTATTCTTGCTCTCCCCCTGTCTATTTTTTACCTACCAACTATGCTACATATTCTCTGTACCTTTTCCCCTTCTCTCCTCCTCCCACTCCCCTGTTGCTAACCCTCCATGTGATCTCCATTTCTGTGTTTCTGCTCCTGTTCTACTTGTTTGCTTAGTTTGCTTTTGTTTTAGGTGTGGTTGTTAGTATCTGTGAGTTTGCTGTCATTTTACTGTTCATATTTTTTATCTTTCCTTAGATAAGTCCCTTTAACATTTCATATAATAAGGGCTTGGTGATGAGGAACTCCTTTAACTTGACCTTATCTGAGAAGCACTCTATCTTCCCTTCCATTCTAAATGAAAGCTTTGCTAGATAGAACAATCTTGGATGTAGGTCCTTGACTTTCATGACTTGGAATACTTCTTTCCAGCCCCTTCTTGCCTGGAAGTTCTCTTTTGAGAAATCAGCTGACAGTCTGATAGGAACTCCTTTGTAGGTGACAGTCCCCTTATCTCTTGCTGCTTCCAGAATTCTCTCCTTCATTTTAATCTTGGCTAATGTAATTATGATGTGCCTTGGTATGTTCCTCCTTGGGTCCACCTTCTTTGGGATTCTCTGAGCTTCCTGGACTTCCTGGAAGTCTATTTCCTTTGCCAGATTGGGGAAGTTCTCCTTTATTATTTGTTCAAATAAGTTTTCCACTTGTTGCTCTTCCTCTTCCCCTTCTGGTACCCCTATAATTTGAATGTTTGGATATTTAAAGATGTCCTGGAGGTTCCTAAGCCTCTCCTCATTTTTTTGAATTCTTGTTTCTTCATTCTTTTCTGTTTGTTTGTTTGTTTCTTCCTTCTGGTCCACTCCATTGATTTGAGTCCCAGTTTTCTTCCTATCACTATTGGTTCCATGTTCATTTTCCTTCATTTCACTTATTATAGCCTTCATTTGTTCATCTAATTTGTGACCAAACTCAACCAATTCTGTGAGCATCCTGATCACCAATGCTTTGAACTGTGCATCTGATAGATTGGCTATCTCTTGGTCACTTAGAAGTATTGGCTCTGGGGCTTTGATGTGTTCTTCTGCTTGAGCCATATTTTGGGGGAGGGGTCTGGTGGTGCCTGTTACGAATGAGGGGTAGAGCCTTAGGTATTCACCAAGGTGGGGCAACCCATGTCCCTGCGTTGTGACACTATGTGGGGGCAGGGTCAGAGAGGGAACAATGGCACTTGCTCTGTTCTCTTTCGTATATCAGCCCCTTCGGCCATCTCCCACCAACAAATTGGGCCCTTCTGGTGCTGCCTCCTGGGTGGGTGGGTCTGTGTACACTCTAGGACCCTGTGGGTCTCTCCAACATATTCTCCTTTGATGCTGGGAGTCTCTCCTGGCACCTCAACCTCCATAAGTGTTTTCAATTGGTGCTTTTAGGCTTCATTTCCTGGTGCTGGGGCCCTAGGTTGTGTGGTCTGTCTCTCCATTTTCACCTGGTTTATCTGTGTGCTAATGTGTGTCCATGGTCAGCCAGCCACCTTGCACGCCCACGGTCTGCTAGCCACAGCCTGTGCACCCCAGGATTTGCCAGTCACCACCTACATGCCCAGGGTCTGCTAGCCGCTGCCTGTGTGCCCTGGATCACCAACCACCACTTTCTCCTGCCATGATCCCTCTCCGCGGTCCACCAACTCCGCCCCCCCACCAGTCTGGATGGATGGTTGTCGGACTTCCTTACAGTTCAATTTTCTGTCAGATCTGGATGTTTTTTGTTTCTAAATCTTTGTTGTCCTTAATCTTGGTTGTGTGAGGAGGCACAGTGTGTCCACCTACGCCTCAATCTTGGCCAGAAGTTTCTTTTTTAAAAATTTTTATTGTTACAGTTGTCTCAATTTTTCCCCCTTTGCCCTCCTCCACCCACCCTGCCTACCCACTCTCCCACAGCCGATCCCCATGCTGTTGTCCATGTCCATGTGCCATTCATATATGTTCTTTGACTAGTCCCTTCCCCTTCTTTCCACCCTTGTCCCCCCCCTCCCTTGATTTTTCATATGTTAGTCTTGAGACTAATTTTTGTATTAAAACACACACCCACACTTTCTCTTCTGGAAAAGATAGTAAAGCAAGTGTTACACTTCAAAATACTCCCTTTGTTCAACAGATGTAGCCATGATAGAAAAAGTATAAGGATAGATAGCAAAAATGCATATATGGACTCAAAAACAAGATACACGTTTCTGTGGAGCACGAATGAAATACTGAGTGGGGCTAAGGAACTGCTGGGCTGTCATCCAAAAGTTGACAGTAGCAGTTAGGGGCTAAGCTCCTGTCAATAAAGTGAACTAAAAATTCACAGGGCGAGATAAGAGACTGGAGCCTGGACACTGTTTGAAGCTGAAGGCCCCCATTCCCAAAAGGAAGCTGGAAAGAATAGCGAACAACTAGATGCTGGATCTGGTGCCTTAAAAGAAACTGTGCATCTGGGGTGCCTCCCAGCCAGGAACTGAGTCAGCCTGCCCACTGTCTCGCTGAATGGATTTGTGAGATCCAGACACTGGAGTAGAGCATCAGAATACCACAGTAAGGCCTAATGATGGATTGGGGGTGGGCGGGAGTGTGCAGGAAACCACAAGAGAGGGTGCGACAGGTGGTGGAAAACAGTTTCCTTTTCAGAACAAGCCTGATGCGCAGAACACATGAAGAAAAGCTCTCAACAAAATCAGCAGTTGAAACATTCATTTGCTTAGGATGAAACTAAGTTTTGAAACAAACATGAAGTTAAAATAGATAAATTTACAGGGGCCAAAGAGTTTAATACATAACATTAAAAAGTAAGTACATATGACATAAGAGCAAACGAATATTAAAAACTTAGAAATCTTGGAAATAAAAAAAGTCACTGAATTTAAAAATATCAGCCTGTGGAATAACTAGACTACACTTAATATGCAAGAAGTAATAATGAATTAGATAACAGTTCCGGGTTTACCCAGAGTTTAGACAGAAAGTGAGGGATTAGAAAGCTCACAGACACCCATGGAAGGTGATCGCAGGCTCCAGCCTGCGTCGGATAGGAGCTGTAGGCAAATGGAAGAAATGAGGAAGCAATTTTTGAAGCAGATTTTTCTAAAAAGTTTACAAAATTGAAGAAAGTCCTTAGCTATCTATGGATATTGAGTAGTATTAATCTACATCCATACAAAATTAAAGTGAAACTGTGGCCATCAAGAAAAATAGATGGCCCAATAAAGAAGAAACTTGAGCTGATGGCAGACTTCTCCCTGGCAAAACATAGGCCAGAAGAAAATGGAATAATACTATTTTAAAGTGCTGAAGGCAGATGAGCATCAGCAGAGAATTGTATGACTTGCTGTTCTTCAAGATTGAAAGCAATATATAGACATGTTCCGGCATACAGGTAAATGAGTTTTCCATCCACAAATCCTTATTAAAAGAATACTTTAACTGAAAGGAAAATGAACCCAAGGAGAAAATACTGAGATCTAAGGAAACTGGTAAACACATGGTTTAATAAACACATAAATAATCGCAATCAACTATAGATTATCCAAAAATGTGCATTTCAAAAGAAAGTTAAAACAAACTCTGGGAACAGCAAAAGGGGATAGTTCAGTGGGTAGTTAAAGCATGCTTGGAATGGCATAGGGACTCTGAATACCTTTAAGTGTGTGTGTTTTAAGAAATATAGATAACCTCTATTATAGAAGTATAGTCTTCACTATAGGCACACAATTTTTACCTTCCTAATCAGCTGAGGTGGGTTGGGAAATTCTATATGGAAAATGTTACTAATGCAACAGAAGGCAGGAAAAAGGAAGGAAAGATATTTAGAAAAATAAAAAATACAGAAATAAATCTAAATATGAGTAAATAAGTATGAGTGGACAAAATAATGTAATAGATTAAATTCACTTGTGAAAAGAATGAGTTGATTAGTTTGGATTTTTTTTGTAATTAAAGGACGGTATGAAACAAAAAGAAATGCTGGTAGATCACTATGGCATTGGGCAGCATTTAGCCCGCCCATCTTCAAGAACACACTGTTTTAAGTTTTAAAACATGCATAAATTCTTGTGCTACAAAAGAATCTCAACACCCCAAGGAATTCCCAGGAGCTGAACCTTTGCAGGGAACCTGTGGCAACCACTGATCTGTTCTTCGTTCTGTTTTATAGACTGCCATGTAAAATCTGACGGCATGGGATTTTTCAAGACTGGCACTGGTTTTAATAGAAAAATTGCCTAAATGCACATCACCATGGGAACGTGACAGCACAAGCACACCGTGACTGTGCTCTCCCTAGAGTGAAGCAGGTCCCCTGTGCCAGCGTGTTAGGGTCTCCAAGGCATGCGATGAAGATGAATAGCTCCAGGTGCAGGAATAATCCATATACTAAGGTCCCATGCTTATATATATATATAATGCATATGTAAATGCACAGGTATAGACCCGGAAGAGCATACAACAGACTCATCAGGGTTTGCTAAGAATCAGCATGGGCGTAAGGAAAGGTGAAGGGAGGACTCTACCTTTTTTGTGAAAAGCGTCTTTTAAGAAAAGCAGCAAAAAAAAGGATTTAGGCATACCTTAACAATAAATGTCCAAAATCTGTGAGGAAAGTTATAAAACAGTCCTGAAAAAATAAAACACAAATATAAATGTGAACAAGTGGAAACTCACACCATAAAGATGTCAGTTCTTTACAAATTATAAATGTAGTGTGATCCCAATAAAAATAACAGCAGTGGTTTGTTTTATCTTTTTTTCCTGCATTTAGATAAGTTGATTATGAAGTTCATTGTGGTAGACAAGCCTGAATTTGAGCACTTATCACACTAATTACAGCTGTAGTTGTCTTTTTCCTGTGCTTGACCTTGAAGGGCTTACCTTTCTTGGTAACCCTAACATAACAACAGACCTAAGTGGTTGACTTGTGCTGAGGGGCACACTCGGAACCCCTCAGCACCCGTGTTCTGCCTGGCCTCCACCACCCCCAATCCGTGTCCTTTGTATCTCTGGCAGGTAGTAGGTAAGCTGTCCCTGATCTTGCTCTATCTTTATTATTTCAGGCACTAGTATTGAAGCTAAGGGTTTTGTTTTGTTTTCTTTGTTTTAACCTCAGCCCTCTGGTTTCACATTCATGCAAATATACTTTTCAACTTGTTACATTGCTGGGTTCTGCTTTTCATTACAGTGCTTTTCTGGAAACTGCCTAAATAAATAGATCTTATTTTTCTACATTGTAATGATGCTATTATTTTAACAAAGGACAAAGAATCAAATAACAGCCATCATACAGCCATGGCTGGCATGGCTTAGTTGGTTGGAGCATTGTCCCATGGACCAAAGGATCATGTGTTCAATCCCCAGTCAGGGCACATACAAGAAGGCAGCCAATTGATGTTTCTCTTTCTTTCTCTCTCTCTCTCTCTCTCTCTCTCTCTCCCTCTCTCTCTCTCTCTCTCTCTTCCTCTATTTCTGAAAGCAGTGGGGGGAAAAAAGTCCTTATGTGAGGATTTAAAAAATGATATACAATCAAAGTTATGAACATTAGCAATTTAAAATAGTGAAAATTACTATTAAAAGGCCTTGATATTGCATAGACAATGCAAGATAATGCAGTGTGTGATAAAGTTTATACATATGCCACTTAGAAATGCATCTCTTTGCTGGTCTAAATTTTACAGTTTTACATATTTGATTTCTTGTCTCAGATCTGGGCAGTACTTTAGGACATGGTTTCAGTGGGTTGTTTCTTTAAGGAAGCATGAACTTTCACACTGTTTTTCTTGAAAACATCTCCCTGTAGAAAACAAATGCAAGAAATTCAGTTTATTTCATTGACCTTAGAATTAAGGAAGCTGAGTTCCTTTTTTTCCCAAAAAAACAGTTTGAAAGGGTAAAGCCGGAGCCATTTGCTATGGTGGCACCATTTGCTGAGCAGGCCTGTGACCCTGTTAAACATGACTCCCGTTTTACTCCTCTGAGCTGGTCCCCAGGACTGGAAATTCCTGGAAAGCGAGAAGAGAACCAACTGCTCCCTGCAGCCACAGGCGGAAGGTAACATTGGGACAAACTGCAGCCCCGTGTTACAGCGCCCCCAACAGCCCAGGGGCCACACAACAGCAACCCCCACACCCTTTTTAATCCAGTTATGGTCCAGTAAAAGCTCAAAGCCCCTACCCCTCAGGCTGGTGTATCTCTCCACACCATGCCCCTCTCCTTTCTTGGAGAGTGAATAAAACTGTTTTTCACACTTTCTTCTCTTTGTGAATTCTTTCACAGCCCCTGTCGCCGACCACCCTAACAATTTGGTGGCCCATATGGGGACATTCTCTATGTCTTCCTCTCTCCAGCCTCCTGAGACTTGTGCCTAGGGCAGCAGCAGGCAGGAAAAGCTCCACCTGGGCTAACCCCCTACCCCTGTCTCTGCGAGGTTCGGAGAAAGGATTCTAAACTTCTTCATTTTCTCCAGACTCTGCAGACAGCCTTCTCCTCTCCCATCTTCACAGCCAACAATCAGTAAGTCTCCCTGAATCTAGTGATGAAAACATCCTATAGAAGGTGATAGTTTATCCCCTCACCTCATTGTTGGAAACCCTGGTATTGGGTCTATCACTTTCCCGGGGTTTTAGCTGGGAGGGGCACCTCCAACCATCTCCCTGCTGGTTCGGTCTGCTCTCAGGGCCCAGGGACACCTGGCTCTGAGGCCGAACCTTGTGTTCGGTCTGCCCTCAGGCTTGAGGACACTTAGCTCGATCTCTAGGTTGTTTGAGCCGAGGACACCCTCCTCAAACCTTTCCCTGCCCTGACCCCTCCCTCGGTTGTTCTTATCCCTAAGATAGCCTTTCCTTTTCTTTTTTGTAGTTTTCGCCATGGCCAATACTCAGTTAACCCCACCCAAGGACTCCCCATTGGGTCGTCTGCTTAAGACCTTGAAGGCTCTAAGACTTACGGACCTCAAGCCCAAGCCCTGATTTTCTGTTGCAACACGGCCTGCCCGCAACACAAACTGGGTGGCCAGGAAGCCTGGCCCGTGAGCAGATGTCTTAACTAGAATAGTGTCCTCCAACTAGACCTTTACTGTCACAGTCTCGCTCTTTAGGTTCAGTTCTCCAGAGGAGGAGACAAGATTTTAACCTTCACCAGGGACTTCAGGCTCCCTTCTCCTAACTATGGCTCTTCATTCAAATCTGCCTCGCTCTACCACTACTTGGGTCTGTCTTGTTACAGAGTAATTGCCATCTTTGTTTTCCAGCTGAGCGACACTCTAATCCCTTAAGGGCTGCTCTTTTCATCAGTATTACGCAGCACAAGGTAACTCTGTTTATTCCTTACCTGCCTAACCCAAGTCCTGCATTCAGCTCTGTCTAGAATTAGGCTTGGCTCCACTGTGCCCACGTTAAGTAAAAACAAGGGTGCAAAGAGGGAGAAAATCACATACACACACACACACACACACACACAGCCTTCAGACTGTAAAATACTCTATATTCTCCTCTTGGAGACCTGGGAGCTGCTAAATCCCAGGAAAAATTGGACCTGTGTTTCAATGTAGAGAAAAAGTGGCATTTTAAACTCAAGCTGCTTTTCTGCCCTTTTACCTGATGAAACCAAAGTCTTTGTAGGAGAAGCTTACTTTCTTTCCCTACATTTTTGAAATGCAAAAATACCTGGCCTTCTTCAAGAACTGTTGTCTAGGCCATCTTCTAAAATACAAATTTTGGCCATGGCTGGAGTGGCTTGGTGGATTGAGTACCAGCCTGCAAATGAACCAATGGGTCACTGATTCGATTCCCAGTCAGGACACATGCCTGGATTGCTGGCCAGATCACCAGGGGGGGGGGGGGGGGGGTGCGCACAAGAGGCAACCACTCAGTGATGTTTCTCTCTTTCTCTCTCCCCCTCTTTCTGTAAATAAATAAATAAAATTTTTCTAAAAAAATAAATAAAATACAAATTTTGAGAAGATAATTCTTATCAAAAAGGGAATTGCCGTTGTGTGGCCCCTGGGCTGTTGGGGGCGCTGTAACACGGGGCTGCAGTTTGTCCCAATGTTACCTTCCGCCTGTGGCTGCAGGGAGCAGTTGGTTCTGTTCTCGCTTTCCAGGAATTTCCAGTCCTGGGGACAAGCTCAGAGGAGTAAAACGTGAGTCATGTTTAACAGGGTCACAGGCCTGCTCAGCAAATGGTGCCACCATAGCAAATGGCTCTGGCCTTACCCTTTCACTGTTGTTGAATAATTTGCAAAATGAGAATTAATAAATCCTAATTTTAGTGAACCCATTTCCATAATCCCTGCAGCCCTTAAGTTTATTTCCCAGAAATAGTACCTAGATATTATTACAATCATGGAACAGATTTACTTGTATATTTTTCTTCCTCCAGGGCCCTTAATTATAAAGACTAACAGAGTATTTTATTTACTTCTGTCACCTAGATGTCAGCTGCTCTTTACAATGTAGGGGACATTGGGTCGAATTCCAGTCTACTGCCCAGCCCAAGACTGGCAGACTTCTGGTAGGTCTGTTTTTGCTTCCATGGAAACAGTTTAGATTATAGATTTTTACCTTCCCTTCCTGGGATTGGTAAGGTTTATCATCCCTTTCTTAAAACCTTCCTGGGATGTATAGTAGGCACATATTAAAAATTATATCTTTGTGAAGATTGAGAGAGAAATATGAGGTCAGAGGCTGAGAGGAACTGCGCTGGGCCGCTCGCTTTAGAGGCACCCTAGCAGGAGCTTGGAGAAGCAAGGAGACTGTGCAGGGTGTAGAAGGACAGTAGGCTGTAGAAGAGACAGGTTTAAATTCCTGCATTCTCATTTTCTAGCTATGTGAGCTTAGGTAAGTATGTTATGAACTTAGGTAGGTATATTACCTAACTTCTCTGATCCTTGGTCAGTTTCTTTGGTAGAATGGGGAGAATATGACCTACCTCCCTAGCATGGCAGAAGGCACCAATGAGGTGCCTTTGTACAGAATATTAAAAAGCATCCACACTGTGTGGCCATGGCCCCAAGGTCACACAGCCAAGTGAGGTGAGCCGAGCAGGATTTCAGCCAGGACTTGCCCGTTAGCTGGGCACCCTGGTGCAATGCATAACCTGAAGCCCACCCACCCACAGTGCGGAGACCTGTCATCCTCCATCATTAGAAGCAAGCCTGGGGAAGGGCTGGCCACAGGAACAGGAATGGGTCTGCCTGGCTGCTCATCAGGGATTTGGCACTTTAAGAAGGATCCTGCCTTTTAGTTTCTCGTTGATCTTGCTTTCACACCGATTCTTCTGTATTTTCATCACACCACTAACAATGTCATATTGACTCGAAGGCATCACTCTTGGAGAAGGTGCTCAGGGAAGCACTGCCTTTTCCCTGCTGGTCTCATGCTCCCACCTTCTGTCCACTTCACAGATTATAGAAACATTTAATGAGACCACGAATAGGGAAGCTTCCAGAACATAACACAAACACTGAATTTCTTGTTTCACTTTTATTTTCCTTCAAGATAATCTGGCATTTGTCTAGGCTTTCTCCTACTGTTTTCTGTTCCTGGGATTTCCATGATAGCATGCTTGACCCCAAGATAACTGAGATCTAAGATAAAAATTAAACATTTTATTTATATTTATCTTAGAGAGAAATAAATTAAGCTTTTCTAATATTTGACAGATTAACAGTATTTATTTATTTTTAGAGAGTGGGGAAGGGAGAAAGAGAGAGAAAAAAACATCAATGTGTGAGAGAAATATTGATCAGTTGCCTCTTGCACACTCCCAACCAAGGATCTGGCCCACAACCCAGGAATGTGCCCTGACTGGGAATCGAACTGGCAACCTGTTGGTTTGTGGGATGATGCCCAGCACACTCAGCCACATCAGTCAGGGCTGCGGTCACATTTTTTTACTCTTCTCTATCTTCTTTTGATTTATCTAAGTATTAGCCCCCTGCTTTATATTCCAGGACAGAATTTTTATAAATCTTGTGGTAAAACTTGCCCCCCTTCCCCAATCTCTTTTTTTAAATTGTTATCATCATTAGCCTATGAGAAGAATAAAGTTTTTTGCCTAAAACAGGAATAATTCCTAAAAGGTAATTTGTAGTTTACAGGAAAGTCAGACTGGGAACTTTTTTGTTTAATCCTAGAAATTCAGTAAAATAAAATAAGAGTTTGGACTTTGGATCCAGGCAGCCTAAGCCGGACGACATTAGCAAGTGACTTGGCCTTTCTGTGTTTTGTTCTCCTCATCTGCGAAGTGGGAATAAGAGGGCCTGCCTCATCAGGGTAAGGTGACAATTAAAAGGATTAATACCCATGACATCTTCAGAATCAGGCCAGCTGCATATTAAATACAACAGGAGTTTGTTGCTGTCGTTACTATGATCACCACTCTTACCATCATCTCTAGGAAGGGTATGGTGCACACCCAGACCCAGACCCATGGCAACTCTGAACGGGAGGTACCAGTGTCAGTTCTAGGTTCATTCACTTTCCCAGCAAATATGCACTGGTATCTCCTATGCCCCAGGCACTCTACTAAGTGTCAGACACTCCACTCCATTGCCAAACCTTGTACTTCTCTGTGGTGGGCTGTATCTCCCATGTCACCAGCTTGTGGCCATAGCAGTCCGCTTTGCCATGGATTCAATTTCTATTTCGTTAATCAGTATAAAGGACTTTGCTGTTACAAAATCACTAAACATTTTGCCTTTGCAGAATTACTAAACGCTATGGATTTCCAAGCCATTTGATATTTTAAGATGTAAATAGACTTTCCCTGCATTATTAATTCCACATTGTGGCAGACCCTTCTGCATGGCGTGGGCCCAGCTCCCACTAGGAGATGCACGGGACCCACGCCCACAGATAGGTTCTCTCATGGGTAATTAGATTTGCAATATACCTAGGCTGTTTTGAGACTTGCTCTTTGCTGAAACCCCTCACCCCTGCACGTGCTAAACCTTGGGACCAGTGTAACCAGCTGCCTTTTCATTTGCTAATATCCTTCTTCTGTGATGTAATGAGGGGCATTGGCTCCTTTCTTGTAACCTGGGGATAGTGAGGAGAACCATCTTGTAAGGAGATGTAGAATAAAGGCCTGTCATGGCGGAGGCCACGGCTTTTGCTCCACTTGAGAGAAAAGTCATGCTGTCGTCCTTTTTCCTCCACCGGACTTGGTAGTCCGTGTGTATGTTTTATTTCATCCATAATGATGTGGACACTGCTGGTCGGTGTACGCATCACCACATGTCACTGCTTTCAATTCCTTAATTATTCCTCTTCTGAGCTGTTTACTTATTACTCATAAAGTTCCACTTCCATGCATTTCTGCCTGGGGATGATCCCTCCAGATTGACTCAAGGTGTCATTCTCAATGTAATATTTTGTGTGAATTGCCAGCAAGTTCAAACATAATTATTTTACCATTGAACACTTTCTCTGAAGAAATTCTTTTCACCTCTCTCTAAAGAAATGGTTTTTATAAAAGCTTAGGAAATTCCCATTATCTGAAAGCCATTCGTATTCATCTACACCTATGTTCAGGACATGGGAAGAAAGAAAAGGGGAAATGATAAAGCCAGGAATTTCTTTCATATTTCCTCCTTTCCGTCCTTTCATTTTTCATACACCAGCTGATATAATCTTGGGAGCCGTCCAGTTCAAGATTGAGTCTGATAATGGGATGTACTTCCCAGGCCTCAGCGAAAGGGAAAAAATGCAAATTAAAAAAAAAATGCATGGTTTTTCGAAAAGATTTATTTTGTTGTAAATTGTTTTATGTCTTAACAAAAATGCTGTGTTTTATGTCATAACACAGACATATTGATAAAATCATATGTTTTCTTTCTCCAACACGTGGGTCAAGAATAAAGCCTCGTGCTGGAATTGAAAATTGTGTTCTCCAGACAAAGGAAATGGACACTTATTGGATGTTATTGCTGCTTTCTTTGCACTAATGACATTATGAAAGCTCTTTGAATAATATAATTTAAAAATCTTATTTCTGTGTTTCAGGTCATGCAAGACAAGATAATTTGCCTTCCGAAAAGAGTTCAGCCATCACAGAACCACTCTTCCGTTTCGAATGTCTCTCAGGCAGTGGCCGCAACAACCCCCTTGCCTCCACCTAAACCTTCTTCGACGAGCCCCATCACCGTGGAGATGAAAGGACTGAAGACGGATCTGGACCTCCAGCAGTACAGCTTTATAAACCAGATGTGCTATGAGCGAGCCCTCCACTGGTATGCCAAGTACTTCCCTTACCTTGTCCTCATCCATACCCTGGTCTTCATGCTCTGCAGCAACTTCTGGTTCAAATTCCCTGGCTCCAGCTCCAAAATAGAACATTTTATCTCCATCCTGGGGAAGTGTTTTGACTCCCCCTGGACCACACGGGCTTTGTCGGAAGTGTCTGGAGAGGACTCAGAAGAGAAGGACAACAGGAAGAACAACCTGAGCAGGTCCAACACCACCCAGTCTGGTCCAGAAGGCAACCTGGTCAACTCTCAGTCATTAAAGTCAATTCCTGAGAAGTTTGTGGTGGACAAAACTACTGCAGGGGCTCTGGATAAGAAGGAAGGGGAGCAAGCGAAGGCCTTATTTGAGAAGGTGAAGAAGTTCAGGCTGCATGTAGAAGAAGGTGATATACTATATGCTATGTATGTTCGCCAGACTGTGCTTAAGGTTATAAAATTCCTAATCATCATTGCGTATAATAGTGCCCTGGTTTCCAAGGTCCAATTTACAGTGGACTGTAATGTTGACATTCAGGACATGACTGGATATAAGAACTTCTCTTGCAATCATACCATGGCACACTTGTTCTCAAAACTTTCCTTCTGCTACCTGTGCTTTGTAAGTATCTATGGACTGACATGCCTTTATACCTTATACTGGCTGTTCTACCGTTCTCTCAGGGAATACTCTTTTGAGTATGTCCGGCAGGAGACTGGTATTGATGATATTCCAGATGTGAAAAATGACTTTGCTTTTATGCTTCACATGATAGATCAGTATGACCCTCTGTATTCCAAGAGATTTGCCGTGTTCCTCTCTGAAGTGAGTGAAAACAAATTAAAGCAGCTAAACTTAAATAACGAGTGGACTCCTGATAAACTGAGACAGAAGCTACAGACGAATGCCCACAACCGGCTAGAGTTGCCTCTCATCATGCTCTCTGGCCTTCCAGACACTGTTTTTGAAATTACAGAGTTGCAATCTCTGAAGCTTGAGATCATTAAGAATGTAATGATACCAGCCACAATCGCGCAGCTAGACAATCTCCAAGAGCTCTCTCTGCACCAGTGCTCAGTCAAAATTCACAGCGCGGCACTCTCTTTCCTGAAGGAAAACCTCAAGGTCTTGAGCGTCAAGTTTGATGATATGAGAGAGCTGCCCCTCTGGATGTATGGACTTCGGAACCTGGAAGAGCTCTACCTGGTTGGCTCTCTAAGTCACGATATTTCCAAAAATGTCACCCTTGAGTCTCTACGGGATCTCAAAAGCCTTAAAATTCTCTCTATCAAAAGCAACGTTTCCAAAATCCCTCAGGCAGTGGTGGACGTTTCCAGCCACCTTCAGAAGATGTGCATCCACAACGACGGCACCAAGCTGGTGATGCTCAACAATTTAAAGAAGATGACCAACCTGACGGAGCTGGAGCTGGTCCACTGTGACCTGGAGCGCATTCCTCACGCCGTGTTCAGCCTGCTCAGCCTCCAGGAATTGGACCTCAAGGAAAATAATCTGAAGTCTATCGAGGAAATCGTTAGCTTCCAGCACTTGAGGAAGTTGACGGTGCTAAAACTATGGCATAACAGCATCACCTACATCCCAGAGCACATAAAGAAACTCACCAGCCTGGAGCGTCTGTCCTTCAGTCACAACAAAATAGAGGTGCTGCCTTCCCACCTCTTCCTGTGCAACAAAATCCGATACTTGGACTTATCCTACAATGACATTCGTTTTATCCCACCCGAAATCGGAGTTCTACAAAGTTTACAGTATTTTTCCATCACTTGTAACAAAGTGGAGATACTTCCAGATGAACTCTACTTCTGCAAGAAACTTAAAACTCTGAAGATTGGGAAAAATAGCCTATCGGTACTTTCACCAAAAATTGGAAATTTACAGTTTCTTTCCTACTTAGATGTTAAAGGCAATCACTTTGAAATCCTCCCTCCCGAACTGGGCGACTGTCGAGCTCTGAAGAGGGCTGGCTTGGTGGTGGAAGATGCTCTGTTTGAAACTCTGCCTTCTGATGTCCGGGAGCAAATGAAAACAGAATAACTTATTTTTGTTTTAAAGTTTGACTGATACATGCTTCTACCAAATACAGTATACATAATTAGGTAGTCTTAATGCTCTTCCTATTTTATGTTTTTTTTTTCTTTTCACATGAAGCAAAATGTACACAAAGATTGAGTAAGGAGTATGTATTTTTTAATAAAAGTTTAATTGTATTTTTTCAGTATTAATATTTTAAAGTTTTATTTGTCCTGGAACCTGTTGTGCCTATTGTTGTTTTCTACTGGCAGAAACAGACGGTTCCATCTGTTTTTGTTGTTGTTTTCAGTTCGTTCTTGTGAAGGGGAGAGAATTTTAAGTTACACTCTTTTTAGTATTTTTTTAAATAGATGAAGCTGTTTTGCCAAGGTCATTCTTAGCTTGTTTACATCTGTACAGTTCCTTTTGTTGTCATTGTTTGTACACAAGGAATCTGTGCTAGTTATTTTAATACCAGCTGCCTTCTCCATTGGCCATGCCCTCCATTGTATATAGGACATTCTTTTCTGGAGTTTAAACTCACATAAGTGCATTGTCACAAATTATTATTTTAAAATTTTCCCTCATCTCCAAGGGAACCCTAAGCTATGTTATTTCATATACCTGACAGTCAAAGTTATCCTTAGACAAGGATTTTTTAAGTGAGTGAAGACAGTAATCTTCCATAGTTGGCATGTGTGAATTGGTCCTTTATAATTTAATTGATTTCCATTTTTACTAACATTTAAAAATATTTTAAAACTAAATACAGATCCCCCCCCTCCTTAATCTCAATGTAGCTATGTAGTACTGGTGAACAACCTTAGAGAAGTTAGATTTATTTTAATTAAAATAGGTAATTAAATTTAACTATCATAGAATAGAAGCCTGGTTTTTGAGTAATTTAATCATCTTTGATATCTTGATATGTAGATAAATCAGATGGAAAAAATTCACTACTAAAGCACTCTGTTAAAGACCCGGTGCACACCAGTCCGGCCCAGTGGTTCCTCTGGGCAGTGTGGAATCTATTCAAATTCTGCCTGTTGCACAGAATAATCCATATATATACATATTTAATCAGTTCCCCTCAAGTCTGCCCTTGCTGTGAATGTTGGTGATACAAGCACAGGAATGCTTTCTGCTCTCTTTCGCTTAAGTATCTCATAGATGGCTCTGTTACCTTTATTTTTGAAATGTGAACAAATTGCTAAATGGATGTCACTTAGGGATAATTTTTTCCAGTGATCAGTAGAGCTTTTATGTATCTTTGTACTTAAAAACCCAACATGGTATGGGTCTCGGGCAGAATTTTTCAATAACCGTTGAGCTGTGTGGAACAGGAAAATGAAAACACAGTCCGTGCCCTCCATCCGGGAGCAGCGCCACTGATCGTGGAATTGTGTGTTATTTCCCGAATCACGGTGATCGTTTTCCAAGCCTAGTCTTCTGAAGACAGTTTTGTGACTTAACAGTGAGAGAGAGTAGGAAGAGGATTTGGAGTTTCAAAATGCTGCCTTTAAAATTTGCTCCTTGATCCTGGGGACTGCTCAGTGCTAATCTGAGTCACGAAACACAAGTACAGGAGCTCCTCAGCACATACACGTACTGCAACTGTGTTCTTAGTGTTAGATGTAGTACATCATGGGGGAGGAACTTGGGAAAGAGATGCTTTTCACTTATTTAATAATCTAATCATGTAGACCCAAGTGCTTCACCATTTCTGCTCTATGTTATAAAGTGTTAGAATGGTGATTTTATATAACCAATTTATTTCAACCTCTAACTGAAACAATATGTTTAAAATAATAACATGGTTATATTTCTCATAGGATAAAACGTTCAATTCCAGAATATTGTTAGGATCCTGATGATGAACATTGTGCTGTATTTAGGAACATGGCCCTATCTGTTTTAAACAAAGAAACAAACAAAAATCATGGGAGACTGTCCATAGCTGAGCACGACGGAAATACCTGGCTGAAAGTAGACTTGGATAACTACCGTTAAAACACTGGGTGCATTATTTTTCTGTATAAAATTTATGGTTATTTTCTATATCGCCTTTCAAAAGGGATCTATTCAGGTTAAAAATCATATTTATGCTAAAGTCTTTATCTGGTGTTAATTCATAATCTCATATGTGTTCATAACTGAAGTCTTATCACGTATAGCAATTTGTTCAAAATTCCAAAAGAATTTGATTTGCTTTCTTAGTGATTTTGCAGGCTGACCCTTAACCTATGTTTTAAATAACATCCAATAAATCAGTATAGTCCTATGACTTTATGTTTTAATTAAAAGGGAAAATTCATAGATGTTTCTATTAGATTTTATAAAATTTCAAAATTCTCAAACTTTATCTCGAGTCAAAATTTTCTGACTCTGGCCCTTTTTAATAGTACAGATTTTTGTTCACATTCTTAAGTAAAAAGCATTCAATTACTACTTAGCCTTTAAGTGGGAAACTCAGGTAACTGAACTGCTGACTTTTCTGAAGCTCTTTAACAGATAAACTTCATATAAAAGGGGTGTTTACCTAATCTTTTTTTGTATTTTACAAGTGCAATTGCTAAAAAACGGCTAGCTCTATTTCTCCAACCCCTGTAGGGTTCATGGGAAACTGCTCGTGTAGCTTTAAAGCACCTGTGTACTCATAACTCCTACGGCTGCTTGGAGCCCTTAACGGGTACGCTATTTGGTCTGTTTTAATGGGTAAGTGTAGAACGGTCTGGCTGACGGTCTGGCTGAAACAGAGCCTGAAGGTATATCTCGGTGGAACTCGCGAAAGAAGACCACACCTCGGAAAAGTAGTTATGTGTTTTTATTTGGTTTTGTTTTTAACAACAATTTTAATATAAAGGTTCTTCATACAGTGAAACCTGTTAGTTACAACTGTAAATTTTTTTTATTGTCCACCCACCTTTTTTCCTGCCACACGTTCCTCATATAGCTATTGTAATGAGTTCTAATAATTTATATGGCATCCTGCTTTTTCAGAAAGGCATGGGAAAGATGCCTGCCATGGGTTCATTTTTTCATTTAGAGGTGGCTCCTTACCTGTCTCTCAAGCCACCTTTGTAGAGAGGGGCCTACACAACCTGGAATCTTCTTTGGGTTACTTGGGATAAGAGAAGCTTGAGTTCTTGCAATATAATCTCTGACATTAGGAAAGAAGACAAAATCTTTACATCTCTTGTTGCCGTCTCCCGCAAAGGAAGTTTGCTGTTACTCATTTTCCTAATTCTGTAAGAAAAGTTCATTCTAAGTAGTTTATTTTACTCTCTAATTTCATACTAAATACCTTATCAATAGTAATGACATTTACCTAAAGTGAACATTCATGGTACATCTTTAGGAAAACTGTCAGCAGTAGTCAGTAGTGAATAAATAAATTTCAATATAATTTCAATTTGTGTTTAGAGACTAAAAGAAGATTCACTTCACATTCCCTTATTAATACAGTGATTATGTTACTCAAACAGTTCACATTTGGGTAGGATCTCAGCAACTCAGGGTAGGGTTCCATGCTAACCCCAACTTAGCAACCAGCACAGTTATTCATGAGGGGGATGCCTCAAAGGTCTGCAAGGTTTTCTCACCTTTCCTTGACTATTTAGACACAATGTAAGAAATTTTGGACAGTCTTGACCAGAATTGCCACTGATTTTTCAGATTTAGGCCTCAATGACATGCTTCTAATACAATGTTATACCAGCCTTCCAAACTAGGGATCCACTCATTACATTTTCCCAAGCCATTTACTGATACAGGTAACATCCTTAAAAGTTCATTTTGGAAAGAAGGGAGAGGGTCTCCTCTAACCCGAAGGAATTTTTTTTTTAATCAAAAGACCTTTTGAAAAGGGTTATGTAACTTGGAACTTAATTTCTGGGCCATATTAAATAAGTTATTCATGTTTTTTAATGTGGTATAAATATGTTTTCTGCTAAATACCATTCCCCTCCTGCCTGATTCTGCCTCTTTAATGAAATATTTTTTAATGAAATCCAATGCCTTATGTGCTCACTCAGTTTCCCTTCTGCCTCTCGTATTCTGTCACTGTCTGTGTGTGTTCAGATTGTGTCAAATGCTGGCAAAACCTCTAAGACTGTCAAGAAAAATGCTTGAAAGCTGATTTGTCATCATGCAAATTCATGATAAAATGTTTTAATGTTATCTGGCTATGTAGTACATAGGAAGACAAAATAAATAAAGTCACTTTTGTAATTTAAAGTTGAGATTTGTCCCTTTCTTATTCATTTGGAGAAATCATGTTTGTATTTTGCACTTCTGTGGTATTTTTGCGTATTATGTCACCAAGGCTCCCTGTACTCTGCAGGAAGTGGGCCGCATGCATTCTTTCACTTTGTGTTTAGCCAGTTTCTGCAATTGTGACTAATTATTTCCTTCCTTAATTCACTGTGCTGCACGTACACAGGGTGCCCCTGGAGTTTCATTTGGGTAATTAGTGCCTTAATATGTAATCTGGAGTGCAATTTCTGTCCATTTGCCAGATCAGATTGTACAATTGCTGTCCAGCCAGCCCAGCTTTCAGTAAATACTTGGTGGGAAAGACTGTGGTTAGTTAAAGAAATCACAACGGTTCTGCATAGCTAGGAGGACGCCCCTGGTTAACCACATACACTCCAGGCTTAGGGAAGCCTTTTATAAGAAAATTTGTACCACTCATGCATAAAATTAATGACCGGTAACTTTTTAATCTAAATTGTGGCTTTACATATTTTTCTATAGTCATTTATGGCTCAGTTATCTTACTGATTATCAACTGACAGTCCTTTGAGGGACTATTGAAATGAAGAGGGGTTGAATGTGGTGAAAGAGGCCATGGGACGTGTGTATCAGACACTTAGCATCATGTGAGAGCTCCAGAGACTTTCTGGAGACAAGACCTGAGAAATGCAGTAAGTAGAGACATTGGTCACTTCGGTGCAACTTGCACATAAGATTGTCAATGTAAGAAACAGTCGAACCTGTAGAGAATTTTTGTGAGTTTATTTGCGCCCAACTGATAATTGCCAGAAAGCAAAACCTCAATGAACTGAGAAAATGCTCTGGAGAAGGGGAGTTTAGCACCTTATTTTATGCATTACAATCAAAAGAAGAGGCGTAATGGGGTTACATGAAATCTATTGGTGATAGATTAGGGAGGTGGGAGAAAGCAAAGCTCTGGGGTTGGATGAAAGGTCAATGATAGACTTACACAGGTGAGCACAGGATAGTTAACAGTCCACAATCAACGTGATAACAATGAGGGGACTTGCGGTCTTCCCCTGGTGCAGTGCCTCTGCTTTGGGGGGTCCAGCAGAAGGAAATTTGACATTCCAAAGGTCAGCAGACGCCACAAGACAGGCTCAGTTAAGGTAAAGGTCAACTTTGTTAAAGGAAAAAATACCGGCCTAGGATATAACTGCCCGCTTTGAGCTGCTTTTAGTTAGAAAGTCTTTCATTTCACACCATCCTGTGGTTACTCTAGATCTCCGGTTTGCGAGGCCACCACACCAGCCTCCCCTGAGCTTGGCAGGTCTGCATGTGGCCCCTTTTCTTCCACGAGATTTTACCCACTGCCACCTTCCGTTGTATCTTTCAGGCCTTTCATTTATGCAGAATATTGATAAAAACATTGAAATGAAATAAATTGATTCATTTACAAATGTTGGCTAGCAAGTTGTAAGCATTTTGGTTTGGGTGGAAATGTACACGAAGAGGGAAGTCACTAAAGCCACTTTTAGACTCAGAGGGGTACCCACTTAGCCATGGCACAGGGCCCGCATATTTCTGAAGGTGAGTTTGAATGTCATGCTAAATAGCCAAGTAGGGAAGAAGTGAAAAAGCTGTCTATAAGCTGCATTATTTTTGTGTGTAAATTTTTTTAATACAGGTTATACTTAGGTTTCAGACCTAAAGATATTTGAACAAGCAAGGGCGAAAATGATCAGGATGCCATGAGTGATAGTGTTACAGAACCAGCCAGGGGTGTTCTGGAACAGCTGTGAGGTTCAACTGCCCACCACCAAGCAGCGTGACTCCCAGTGCAAGAGTCTGGTGAAAAGGGGAAGGGGCAGTCTATTTAAAGGTTATACAGATTTAGAATAATGGCAGATTTCTGCCGTTAAGTCCTGCTCCCTTTAAAAGCACCCAAAAACACCTAGTCATGCTAAAACAGGCCACTTTCAGAGAATGCCACGCAGAGGCATTGTCTTTCAGAAAAGCAGAAGTCTGCAGCTCAACATTCTCGGTTACAGTTCAGCTCCGAACATCTCTCATGAGTCTGGGTGGCTGGGCAGGTCCCCGCAGCTCCGTCAGCTCTGCAGCTCTTCTCTAGGCAGGCTTCCAGGCGGACCTCCGCTCTCACTGCAGACTTCCTGGCTCTCTCTTTGATCTGCAGCCCACCCGAATTTAAATGCTTAGTTTGGAACTTCCTATGTGATCTCACATCTGGTTCTTCCTATGGGGCGTTAGTGTCCACCATTTTTGTCAGGTCCCCAGTGTCTTTGACCCCCTTCAGCTGCCATCCTCAGTCAGGGCAAGAGTTCCCACAACACAGGGGCATTCAGGGTGGGCATCCATGCCCCTCCCTGCCCCCCATGTCGTGATTCCCTGCACATTCTCACAGTCACGTAGACAATTCTAGGCAGCAGCCCTCTTCCCTTCAGGAAGGAACAGCTATGAACTGGCCTTTTGTTACGTAATGTGCCTGAATGCTGCACCTTCCACTCTTCCCTTCCCCCAATCCTGCCTATAGGCAGACAGGATTGTGAGGGTTGTCCCCCTGCTTTCAGGGAATCCATGCTCTGCACCCTGTTACAATAGAGTATTTACAGAGTTTGAATACTTTCCACAAAAGACACAGCATTAGGCAAAAATCTTATCACCAAACATCTCAACAAACAGGCCATTCTGATTATTTTGATGCATGAATTCTTCTGTTATAGAGTTTGGGAACAAGTAGAGAATGGACTTCTCTTTAGTTTATTTCTTTAGTCCTTTAAGAAATTAATTTTATTTCAACCCAAGTTACAGCTAGACATCACTATGTAAAAAGTTCCTATCAGTAGTCTCAGGCAATAAAAGAAAGAGACAGCGTGTAAGCTTTATGTTTTGTATCTCTCCCACAGCTCTGAAAAACCAGCTTTCCAGCCATGATTTTGATGCAGAAAAAAGTTACATTTCCTACATTTGATATGCAAAGATTCTTGGGGTTTCCTTATAATTTAACATAGACTATGTGGGCTCACTTTGTTAAAATAAGACTCCAAGTAACATTTGGCAGCTTTGAACATCTCAGGCCAATTTAGTTAAAGAATAATTGAAACCAACGCAAAAACATGAAGGTATATTCATGGTAGGCTTGAGGGGTAAATAGCCACAAAGTCATCAACTATTGTCATCAAAATAGTCATCAACTATTTATGAAATAGCTGATGAGTTCCATTTGTGCCTACCGAGTTGTATGTACAAATTATAATTTCCAGTGTTTGAAATTGCTTTATGAGAAATACTCTGCAGTATAGCCAGGCTCAACAAAAACCTGAAATGTCAGGCACATCAACGATCTCTAAGTGGTGTTAAGGAACAAACTATCATGACACTTGTTGAAATGGTAAGGAAGACTTTATTCGGGACTTACTATTTATTCTTTTCTTAACTCTCCCCAGGTCCTAGCCTCTGCTGGTGACTCAGACGTGCGGGGCGGTCACACCCTGAGCCTTCACAGTGCCAGCACACCAGCAGACTTGGTTGTCCTGTGCGTCCAGAAACAAAGCCAGGATGTTGACGGCCTTTGTTTTATAAAAGTTATTTAAAATGAGTTCATGATTGTGAAACTGAAAACTAGAGATTCAGTTCCAGTCAGAACTACTTGGTCTAATTATTTAGCTACATAAATATTTTGTTAAGTCCAGATAACTTCTTAGAGAAACTGAATTTGTGTCCAATGGAACATATGAAGACTGCCACAGAATCACATGTGTACACACATATACCCGATTTACATTGCATAAAACTTCTGTTCAGTGAGGGGAGGAAACAATGGAAGTGTGGGGGCAGAAAAGCCGTTTTCCTTCTGAGGCCGGAGAAGACATGGGCGTTCAGGCTGCCTGTCACTACCAAACCCAATAAGCAATGACAGTGATTGAATCTTTATGGGCACTTTATTCAGATGGCCGGCGATCTGAGAAGATGGTGGGTTCATACCCTGACAGACAAGATGGTCTGTCAGGGTATGAAAGGGTATAAAAGGTCTTTTCTTTCCAGGCCAGACCTTTTATAAAGTAGGGGTGGGTGGATAAACAAGATGAGGGCTTTAAGGTTCCTGGAGGATTAGGTGAGCGAAGCTGCAGCATTCCTGTTCCTCGCAGTTAGCTGTTCCCAGGGGAGGGTGGTCCTCAGCTCTCCCTGGAACACAAAGGCCCAGATGCCTCCAACTTGTCCCCAGGTGGTAATCTCTAGCCAGTGCCCCAGGAGGTCAGCTGTTTTCCCGGAGCCAGGATCGGCCTTATCTGTAGTTTCTGAAACAAAAGCTTTAACATACACACTACTTGCTAGACTTACAACTTTTTACCTTAAGCTGAAATTTTCCAAGCCTTGAAGCCCCTGTCACTTCTACCCTTCTGAGTCCTTCTGGCTGGACTAATAATTGAGTTAGCATGAAAGATTAACAGAAGAAAATGACCAAACCTACTGTGTATGTAGATGCTGGGGTTTCATAAGACTACAAGACAGGAGAAACAGTGGGCAGTTGAGGCTTAAATGCCATCCTGGACTAAGGAGAGGGAAGCAGGAGTCTGGAGTCAAAGGGAGAGCAGGCAATTCACCAGCAGATGAGAAAGAGCAAACGTGGTAAACAAAGTCTTACTTAGCCAACTAGAAATGATGGGACACGGCGTGGAATCTAAGAAGCAGACTTTGCTTGGTTTCTCCTTATCTGCCACATTTAATTCATATATGCTAAAGTGAATATGCCAAGTCTCCCTTCCCAAAGCAGGTTTTTCTATTTGAATTTCTTAGGCAAAGGGTAGGTTAAAAAAAAAAACAAAACTTTTCTTGAATTTGGTGGGCTTTGTTTTCAGTTTGAAATAATCTGCGTGCCACTCTCTGGGGAAACCAGTTCCAGATCCCTATGCTGACCAAGTAGCCTCCTGATAACGGATGCTTGATACACACTTTCTAAAATTCAGGTTGATTTGCGCTTTACGTTCTACCAGCAACAATGTTAAAACACTCAAATCTCAGTACAGCAAACCAGCTAGACAATTATTTTCAGAAAGTTTTCCCTAACTCACCAAATAAAAAACTGTTAAAATATAAAAATCAATAAATAAAAGTTTTTTTTAAGAAAGAAACTTCTAGTGATTGTTGAGTGCTTTAATTATAAATCTGATCAAGAGCTTTCATCAAAAATATCTGAAAGTTGACTCCAAAACCTTAGGTAAATGCTGATAATGGCATTCTTAGTAGCATTGACTATATGTACCAGAGTAAACAACTCTAAGACAGAGTTGTATTCTGGGTTATTTTAAAATGTTTAGGATTATACACATTTTTTCTTATAAGTACAAAGAGGGGGAAAAGTACACAAACTTTTACCAGGAACTCTATAAAACTTCAAATAGGCTGGGCAATAAAGAGGTGCTATACTTCATCTGTGTTACTTGAGTTGATTAGGCAGGAACATATAAGGTATTAGATAATCATAGAACTGCCCCTCCTATCTTCAGTTCTACCTTATCCAAATATAATTTTGGCTCTTATATTAAGATTCCTGAGACGCTTTAAAGTTTTAAGACTTCTTTAGAATTTCTCTAATACTTCCCACCTGCCTATATATTTAGGGCACATATCACTTGTACTGTGGTTATTTAAGGACTTATCACAGCTCTCCTTCCAGAGTTGGAGGCCCAGCGAGTGCAGAAACCAAGACTTACTTATCTTTGTGTTTCCCTAACATGCTTCCCACTGTGACTTACAGAGAATGGGCCCTGACAGCTACTGCTGAATCAGCCAAGAGATCTAACTCTATTAACTGAGCGCCTGGGAACTCTGAAGGGCCATCACGCCTGTTCAAGCTAGTTTCTGGGCATATTATTTTCCTGGGCCTCTGTGGCAATGTACCATACACTAGGTGACTTATAAACGAACAAACAGAAATCTTTTGTCTCAAGGTGTAACAGAGTGCAGCCAAGAGGGGGGCCCCTAAAAGGGATTTGGAATGGGGCCCAGAACTCAGGGTGTCCAAGAAATATTAGAAACACCTATAAGATGTCCTCACCCCTTCCCCCTCAAGTGTGAGTTGGGGGAAGGGACAAATGGAACAGGGCCATTGAGAGCTCTTTTGCATAGCAACAGTTTTGCAGATAACCTCCAGAAAGGTCATTTAACATCTCTATAACCTTTAACTGGTTTCATAGATATGCTAAATAGCTGTGGCCAAGCTTTGAGCCTGGGAGATAGGAGTGACTTCCACCTAAGACTTAACTGGGAGGCAACTCCCCCTGGTTACAGTGCCTGCGTGAGAGCTTGGAGATGACTGGCTCCACACCATGGGGCCACACCTGCCCAAATTCACTATGGCAGCCCAGTAAAGCTGGAAGGATACAGAAGTGCTGGCAAGTGTAGGCCATTGTAGGAGGAGTCGGAAATGGGGCTGCAGAGGAAGATTGGCGCGGGGATTTAAACCCAGGTGTGGCAGCCATTGAGGAGAGAACCACGCGCTTTGGGCAGAGTCAGGACCCTCGCAGCCCTGTGAGGGAGAATCACCATGTGGCTTTAGCAGAGAACCGCCATTCAGCTTTGCCCAAGTGGCGACCCTCTCCCCACAACTTAGGTAAGGGGGAGCCACGTGGCTTTGGCAGAGTGGAAACCTTCTTGCAGCTTTGCCAGGGAGAGCCATGAGGTTTTGGCAGAGTGGGGACCACTTCCCTGCAACTCTGGTAGAAGAGGGCCACGTGGCTTTAGGGTGCTCCCTTTGGCTGGGTGGCCTGGGAAGCAGGAGAGACTTTGACTGGAAGAAGGTGAAAGGACTCTTGCCAATAGGCCATGAGAAGGTGCCACATGGCTTTGGACTAATCAGAGATCCTGTCTGGACGACGACACAGCTGACAGTGTCAGGAGCCTGGATCCCAGACGTTTGCTTCTTTTCCTGAGTCATGGTACCCTGAATTAGGGGCAGGGTGAGAAAGGAAGCACTATGGGCATCTGTGGGTATCCTAAAGGACTTTGACATTTTAATGAAGACATTAGGTCGCTACTTTAAGTCTGTATAGCATTAAATAAACATTTCCTTTCCTTTTCACAAATCTCTGGCTTTGGGAGACATCTTTCCATAAGGCAGTGGACATAACGAACCTTGGCCCCTGTGGTCTCTGTGTTCTGTAACAAAGGTATCAGCAGGGTTGGTTCCTTCTGAGGACTGTGAGGGAGAGTCTGTTCCAGGACTCTCCCCTGTCTTGGTGGTTTGGTGGCAACCTTTGGTGACTCCTGGCTTATAGATGCATCAGCCCAGATCTCTGTCTCCGTGCTCAACAGGCATTCTCCCTGTGTGCGCCTATCTGTATGTCTAAATTTACTTTTGATAGGTAAGTATACAACCATATTGAATCAGGCCCCACCCTGATGACCTCATCTTAACTGGATAACCTGCAATCTTATTTCCAAATAAGGTCACACCTTTGTTGGGGGACACAATTCAATTCATAACACTGGGCAAGATACTTTTTTTGATGAAGCAATTACATTCCAAGTATATTAAAACATAAAATTTTTAGCCATGGAATATTGGCTAGTCCAGAGGTTTTCAAATAGTGACCAAGGAGCTCTAATGCTCCAACAAAGAATCTCAGGGGGACTCAGGGACTGAACTGGTCTCCTGGTTTCATATCTGTTCCAATTACTATTGCCATGTAACAAACCACCCCAAAACTTAGTAGGGTAAAACAATTCTATTCTAACTCAGATTCTGTGGGTAAGGAATCTAGACAGGACAAAGCAAAGACAGCTTATCATCTCCACTGCACAATGTCTGGGACCTCGGTTAGGAAGACTCGATGGCTGGAAGCTAGAATCATCTGGAGGCATCTTCACTCCTACGTCCAGCATTCGATTCTGGCTAGAACCTCAGCCGGACATCTCCATACAGCTTGGGCTTTCTGACAGCGTGGTGACTTCAAGATAGTCAGAGATCTTACAGGACAATTTATGGCTTCAAAGCAACTGTTACTACAAACAGAGGATGCTGCATCATATTTTGACCTAGCCTCAAAAGTCACATACGTCACTTCTACCATACCTGCTTGTTGAAGCGGTCATAAATCTTACCCAGCCAGTTTAGGGGCCGAGGAGAGGGGCACAGGCCCCACCTTTCAACAGGAGGAGTGTCAGTGTTACATTATAAGAAAAATGGAACAGAAAATGTACAATCTGTCACACCAACCACACCAACATCTACAACTACTGGGCAGCATCTTTCCCCAACTCTTCAATATTTACTCACAGTTGTAGATAAGAAATGCAGGGTTCATAGAAGCCAAATAACACTCATAAACTTAACAGTCTTTTAGCATATCCAGTGATTATTGCAGAAAACCACAAAATTGAGAGAGCTCATGTTTTGTTTTGTTTTGTTTTTCACCTCTTTTCTTTGTTTCTAATTTCTTTGGGCCAACTTGGAGAATTTGGCAGAACTTCTATTATTAATAAGTGGAAGAAAGTTATCATTGCATTTTACAGAACACATTTTTTTAAAAACATTTTCTTTATTTTTAAAGAGAAGGGAGGGAGAAAGAGAGTGAGAGAAACATAGATGTGTGGTTGCCTCTCGAGCACCCCCTGCTGGGGACCTGGACTGCAACCCAGGCATGGGTTGAAATTGAAGCAGCGACTCTTTGCTTCACAGTCCACTGCTCAATCCACTCAGCCATGCCAGCCAAGGCTACTGATCACATTTTTTAAATCATCAACTTTTTGACAAGGTTTAAATTTTATTTGACCCTCATATGCGTCTCCCAATGTCAGCCAAAATTTCCTGAGTTGCTCCAAGTTGCTTGTGTACACACACACAGACACCCAGGTCTGTGACTTACACAACTTAACAAGAGGAAAAGTCTCATCAGTGTCTGTGGTGAAAAATGAAGAGACCTGGGATGACAACTTAGCCAAGTTCCTCAGCTTCCATTCTTATCCATGCTCCAGAGTCTGCCTACTGACCCAGCTCCCTGCACCAGCCTGAGCCCGACAAACCCTCGCAGGGACTGGAGCTCGGGCAGCAAGAGCAGGTCTCTGAAGCCTCCAACCCCGCCCTTTGCAGCAGCCTTCTCGAGTAGTTCGCATCCTTCTAGCTGAGGAGGAACATTTGGGGGTTGGGAAAAGTTTTCTAGGAAACAATTACTCACAAGCAAAGGGACCAAAAAAATCCCAGAGATGTTCTCCAGCAAACCATTTAAACGAATGACTCACAGCTGGGCAGCCTGCCCTGGGACGACTCATGTGAACTGAATCTATGTAATGTGGCATTAAGATCTGTGTTCTCCCTCCAGCCTCCTAAATCTTCAAACCAATTCATGGAGGGCTCCCCTCCCTCCTGTTCACTCTTATAAAATCCGCCCACATATTTAAGTCATTCAGAAAGAATGACGATCTAATAGCATGTCTCCCATCATAAGGGTTTGCCACAGATGTCAGCTGGAGTCTGAATGTCTCTGCAGATTTAAGTGACATTGGCCACACCCCCCATTTCATGCCCTTTGGAGGTCTGGTACCCTCCCTACAAGTTCACAGTTTCTGGTGCGCCCATGCTTTCAGGCTATTGGCTCTGAACATCTGTTTCTACAAATTATCTTCCACACATCACCTCACCATGCTGCGCGTTCAGTCCCTGTTCTATACCTAAAAGACAAGTCCACCCTCTTCCTTGATTTCCCCCAACACTAGCACCAAATTTTTGTGCATTTCAGAGACATTAATGAAGGTTTGGAGAGACAGCAGAGCATTCGTGATTGCCACGTGAGCCATTTTAAAGCCCCGCAGGGGACCAGCCCTCCAGCCTGTCCACAGTTACTCAGCCGCGCCTCCTGCCTCTCCTGCCCTGTCATCCTTTCCCTGCTCTCAGTCTCAGATTCCTCCCTCCCGGTGCGGGGAGGTTCTCCTGCTTCTGCCTCCTCTCTCTCACCTGATCACCTGGGCAGCTTATTAGAGTTTTTCTCAACACACTTCCATCCCGTAAGAGGAATTCTGGTGTCTGCTGTTAAATTGTTTTCTTAGCCTACTTGTTACAAGTTGTTGCTCTGACCTGCAGTTCTCTGACTATACATCCTGTCTTTTTCAGCATCCCCTGCCTTTCTTTTCCCTCTGAATGTGCCAGATCTCCAAGTGTAATCCTCAGCTCTCTGTTCTCCTTTGTCCCTGCACCACCCCTTAGTGACCTCGGTTATTTTCAGAGCTCTGGCTGCGGCCTTCCTATAGTAACTCCCAGGTCCCTGTAATGGCGCTTCTCTACCTCCCTCTACCAGCCTCTTCCGCACAGTTCCACTTGTCCATCATCTCGCACTTGCTCTGTCTGAGAGGAAACCTCTTCTAAGCACGACTATTTTAAAGGCAACAGCCTCCAATCCTAAATGATCTCCCCACAAACCTCTCGACCCTCCACCTTCACTCTCTCCTCGTCTCCTTTGCTGGACTAGTTCTCCAAAGTGTAACTCTGATTTTATTGCCCCTCTGCTCAGAAACCTTCCCACTGTCTTCTTAATACTGTCTGTAGGCCTTAGCCTGCCCTTCAAGATCCACCCCAATGTAGGCCTTGTCTGTGATTCCAGCGCAGGCCCTGGAATCCAAAGGGAATTCAAATCCTCACTATTGGTTTAACTGATGTATGACCTTGGGAAGGTTACTGTGAGGTTCCTGGCCTCTGCTATATCAAAGACATCCTTGTTTTGGCATCTTCCCAGGAAGCACTGAAATGTTAAGTATTCCAATGCTGGCAACACCCGAGTTCTGTCCCTACTGAATTAAATTTCTTGATTATCACCCGTCCTGGTTCTAATCAAGGTAAGACCATCTTACTCTTGAACTTTTACCTGCATCCTCAGCCATAGTCATAGCTATTTTCAAGGTCTCTGTGATATAACCTTAGGTTTTATAGCAAGAGAGTAAAATAAAGTGACAATGTAATAATATATACATACAATACATGCACACATGTATACATATATGTATGCATGCATATATAATATATACAGTATATACATATAATATATACAGAGCCAAACGGATGGTTAGCTATATCATGAAGCCATTAGTGGGGACTGTAAGGAGAAGAAAAGGAGTTAAGGAAGGATGGTTTGTTCCCTTTTCTCCGAAGTTCAAGAGCTGACTGGTAACTAGAGACACAGGGGTGAAGAGCAAGAGTCAAGACTCTGGCTTCCTGGTAACATCTGAACTCTAACCAGAGTTTATACCCCGTCCCTGCCCCTGACTGGATGTGTGTTGTGGAGCAAATCACTTAGCCCCTTCGGTCGTACCCCCTTACCTGTGAAATGGCCTGCAGGGCCCATCCAAAGGGCTGTGTGATGAGTAGCGGTGTGAGGCACACACCATGCCTAGGTCAATGCTTGCACTCAACAGACTTACTGGTAAAGTCATGGATACAGAGAGCAAACTGATGGCTGACAGATGGCGGGGGATGGGGGGGGCTGGGTGAAAAATGTAAAGGGATTAAGGAGTACAAATTGGCAGTTACAGAACAGTCATGGGGATGTGAAGTGCAACTTCGGGAGTAAGTCAATAATACCGTAACAACGAAGTACAGTGCTAGGTGGGTGCCAGACTTCCCCAGGGGATGAGTTTGGAAGTTATATAAAAGTCTAACCATTATGCTGTACACCCGAAACTAACATAACATTGGATGTTAATTGTAATTTAAAAATAAAAATTAGTATCATGGTGACTATGGACTGACCTCTGGATAATGTAAAAGGTAGCCTAAAATATTGTACATTTTTCTAAAGTCGGCATTTACCTAACACTGAGACTGTGCTAGGCCTTGCTTTAGGGGCAGTAGGCTTGTACCTTTGCCCTCAAGGAGGCGGAGCATCCCAGGGGAGTCCCGGGGAGCATTTATTGCTGGGACTCGAGATGAATGGTAAAGCCAGCGTGTACATGATGTACTGGAGAAACAGTGCTTTCTCCACCACCCAGCATTTTCTGAGCACGTTCCAGTTACCAGCCACTGTTCCAGGTGCTGAAGAATCAAAAATAAATATGATCCGTGCTTTTAAACAGTTCATAATCTAATAGGAAAGTAAACTCATGTATTCAATAGCTACCATGTGTTCCACAAGCTCATCTAGAAGTTTGTTCACTTTACACACAAGCACAAGGAGGCTTTGGTCAGATTTACCTAGTGATAGGCAAAGTCTCAGGAGGTGAACCTGAGCTGAGACTTGATGCAGGTGAACCCCAGACAGAAATGAGGGGACTGTGGGAACAAGAACAGAGGTCTGAAAGACAACATGGTGTCATTGGAGGATTTGGGGGCAGGGAAGGACCAAGAGCCATTGTAGCAGGAGATGAAGATGAAAAGACACATTAAATCAGCTTGCAGGTGTCCTGAATGTGCCTCCCACATCAGAGAGCTCCTAGTTTATCCTTCGGGCAGTCGGGACAACAGAAGAAGCTTAAGTCCACCCTCAGTTATAGTCAAAGCCCGAATAATCTTAAAGAGTGTGTTTGAGACCTTTCTCTGTTTTCAAATCCTGGTAAATAGAAAAAAAAAACAACCATCTGGTCTTGCTAGGAAACCAAAGGCTGCAGAGGGAAGTCAAGGGTAGGCAGATTGACAGAGCCCAGAGCAAACTTGGCAGTACATAATGAGATGTGTTGCTTTAACTTGTCCTTGACCTTAGGAGACCTCGGGGAAAACTTCCTGCAGTCTCTTTCTCCTGTGTCCCTACCTCTTCCCTTTTCTTCACACCCTACTTTCTTTCTTTGTTTTGCTGCCAATTTTTTTAATAGTCCAGCTGATTGCGGGAATTTGCCGTGGTGAGAGTCTGGAGAATCATAGGGAAACCACTCCCTTAAACCGAGTGTCATTCTCAGGGGAAAACTCTCCTCCTCCCTCTGGCCCTGCCCCTTGTGGTGCTGGGGTGCTCACTCGGTGGGGCCTCTGGTCTCTGACCGAGCACACTCCTCACCGTTTGTTTCTGCCCATCCCTCTGAAGCCTGCTCCTGGGTGGGCCCAGGCTGCCTGCTTGAGTCATGTGGGCTGCATGGTCCAGACCAGAGGTGCAGAGGAGGAAGTGGCTCAGCTCAGCCAAGTGTCCCTGTCTGACCTCTTGCTCTTTTTCTGTGGCAGGAAAGGTGGAGCTTTCCTGCCACAGAACTTAATTCCCCTTTTCCTTTCTTTGCAACGCTGCATTCCTGTCCCACCTTTGGGGGAGACTGGCGCTTGGTATTCCCTATGAGCAGCACTCTTCAGAATCCCTTTTTTTCTCAAAGACAAGGGTTTTGATGGGCTGACTGGGAAAAGTACAGGTTGAAAAGCTAGGGTCAACCCCCTCCCTTGATTGTACCATTTTTTAACGTATTTTGCACTCCCTGCCTCCCCCAGGGTGAGGCTCATGTTCTGGCAGGACCAGGCGAGCCTGCCATGGTGGGAGCATCTCTGTCACCCGAGTTCACTCTGACTAGATCCAGGGACACCCTGGCTCTTCCAACTGCTTTCAGACACAAAGCAAGCACTGTCCTCTGAGTTGGAGACTGCCCCACATTAGCTGTCAAGAAGAAGCAGGTAACACAACCTGGAAGTGAAGGAAGGTTCATGGCCCAGAGGGTGAACTCGGACCAAAGAGAAAAAGGAGACCCAAGGGTGCTGGCCAATAAATCCTGCTCCTTTCCTCCCTCCTGTGGATCACTGGCGTGGTATGCCCTGCCAGAGATGTTCCATGTCGCCAAGAAACCATCTGTGTTTTATCGTGAGATTATGACCAATTTGTTAACAAGTATTCATTTTCCCCCTTCCCGGCCTTGATTTTCCTTTCGCCTCAGTTTTCCAACCCTGCCATCACACTTCCCAAAGAAGCACTAGCAGATAAGCTTTGCCTCAGACCTTCTTCCAGGGAGTCCAGTAACAGTGACCCAGTGACATCAGAACAACACTTTGGACCCATTAATGTGACTGGTTTGTTCCTGTGTTGGCCTAGGCAGGGTTATAACCACCTACCCCCATACCTTCAAACCCCCAAAGGTCAGTCCTTGCTTCTGCCTTGAAGGAGAATAATTTTAGATCTACATATTCATGGAAAACATTTAGTAAAAAGGGGAGCCATCACAGCGCTATTAACAAGAGAAAGAACAGAAGATGGAAACAATCTAAGCTTCCAAAAAATGGAGTGTTTTCTAATAAATGATATGTTTTTACAACAAAATACTAAATAGACATTTAAAATATTATAGACATATTTATTGAAATAAACTTGTTAATAATGTGTTAATTGAAAACAAAAAAACTAAGTACAGCATGATCTCACTCTTGCAAGAAACAAATATCTGTGTATTCCCCAGACTGAATGATGTTTGAGCTCTATGTTAAACAATGTGTGGGAATTAGCCAAAGATATGTGTGTGTGTGTGTGTGTACATATATTTGTATAGAAAAACTAGAGGAAGTTACACACTAAATGCAAACAGAGGTTCTCATTTGGTGGTGAGATTATGAGTGAATTCCCCTTTATTTTTCATATGTGTTAGCATTTAAATTTTTTTCTCTATAAAATATATAGTAATTGTGATTTTTTTAAATTGAAAAGTTAGAAGTATCCTGAACCTGGTGCTCACAAATGCTCTTTCTGCCAGCAACATGCTGTAACTTTAGAAGGAAAATGAGGCGAAGACCCCAGAGAGATTCTGGAAGACTAAGGATAACAGATAAACCTTTATAGGCTTTTATTTCAAGTGAGAATTATTAAGAGGATATGATTTGTAATTGTTCAAAACGATTGTATTTGTTGAAGGGTGAGGTAGTACGTCTGTATCTGCTGCTGTAACTAGTTTTTGTGAGGCAGCCTGTCCAGCATGCCCGTGTATTTCATGAGTTCATTGTAGTTAATAATTGTACTATTCCAAAAATAAATATGTTGCCCCTTGATTACTTCTTTTAATATGCTTTTTAGTTCTTGAGACTTTTTAAGACTAAATCATTGCATTTGTACAGGGTGAAGCAAATGGTAGACAGTCCATTTATCCAACATATACCAAGCTTTGCCCATTCTTCAGAAGCTAAACTGGGTCCTGGGGAGTCAGAGGTTGAAGACACCTACTCCTCCCTCAGTGAGCCGACAGGAGACGAGGACCAGAGAACTGACACCTGCGGCTGACGGTAGTGGACACTCTAAGCCCAGGACTCCCATGAGCCACACTGGACACCAATACAGTTTGGGAGACATGAGCGGTTTGGAGATGCCTCCCAGAGTAAGTGACATTTGAGCCGTATGCTGAAGGAGGCGTGGGTATGAGCTGTATGCTGAAGGAGGCGTGGGTATGAGCTGTATGCTGAAGGAGGCGTGGGTATGAGCCGTATGCTGAAGGAGGCGTGGGTATGAGCTGAAGAAAACGAGAAGGGCGTTCTAAGCCAAGGCGAGGAGACAGAAGACATCAGATCCAGGGGTTGGGGAAAGTTAAGTCTGTTCATCAGTGCTGTTCAGAAACTATCTGCAATGATGAAAAAGTTCTATATCTGTGCTGTCCAAAACAGTAACTACGAACAATTGAGAAACTGAAATTTTATTTCATCTTTCAAGTTTAAAGTTAAATAGCCACATATTACTAGTAGCTACTGTATTTTTTTAAAGCACGTATTGAGATACGACTGAACTACAAAAAGGTATACACAATTGCTGTATACATGTGGTGAGTTTGGAGAAAAGTATTTCACCTGTGAAATAATCACCACAATCTACGCCGTATACATCTCTATCAAAAGTTCCCTCCTGCTTTTTTTATTTTATTTTTTAAAGATTTTATTTTTTGCCCTGGCTGGTGTGGCTCAGTGGATTGAGTGCAGGCTGGGAACCATACGGCCACCAGTTCGATTCCCAGTCAGGGCACATGCCTGGGTTGCAGGCTAGATCTCCAGTGGGGGTCGCTTGAGGGGCAACCACACATGATATTTCTGTTCCTCTCTTTCTCCTTTCTTTCCCCTCTCTAAAAATAAATAAAATCTT